>CM066033.1:525924353-526433301 GCA_033557465.1 Ichthyophis bannanicus
TTCAATTAAGACACTGCTGCTGCCAAACCGGCATCCGTCTTCCTGCCTGGGGGAGGGAGGGTGGCATGGAGATCTTTCTGCTGTATCGCTGGATTGGATTTTAAAGTGCCCATGCTGGCACACTCCTAGCCTGCTGCTCCTGCCCCCTTCAACAGGAAGCTGAGTTGGACGGGACAGGAGTGGCAGACCGTGAGCGCAGTAACTTTAAGTCTCGACGGAGGGCTCGCCGTGCTGCCACCCCTTCCCCAGGCGAGAAGATGAATGCCTGGGGGGGTGGCGCCACAATCCTCAGGGGGGCGGCACGGAGGTCTGCCTAGGGCGGCAGAAACCCTCAGACTGGCTCGGGGTATGCACATTAATTGAATGGCGCGTACTTTCAGTGTGGGCAGCCCAGGGGTGGAGATGAGATGGTGCATGGTCAGTGCAGGCAAGTACGTGCATTGATTATAAAATATGATTAGTTATGTCCCTACTTGCAAGAAGTAGGCACAGACATTTATACCAGCTGGTGTAAGTAATTACGCCTTAATTTAAGGCACATTATCTGCTACTTACGTTAGCATTTTATAAAATAGGCTTAATTAAAACTTGCTTGGTCTAAGCGCCCTGTTGTAACATTGCCCTCTCTGATGTATAAGCGGTATCTGACCCTGATGAGGCTAACACATAGCTGGCTGTTGTTGGAGGAGCATAAAAAAGGCACTATGACACAAACATGGTGGCACTGCTTTAAAATAAGGACATATAAGAAGTCCATACAATATGAAATTAGGATAATAATTGGAGTTCAGATTCAGTACCATCCTTTGTGCAACACTGCTTGACAAGCTGTTGATAATGAGGTGCAGAAGGCAAAACCTTTCGGTTAGTTTTTGGTTCATTTAGCCTTTTTCAGAATTTTTGGGCATTTTTCAGTTCATTTCACACATTTTTTTAAATAAAAATGTTTTTACCTGCTGAAAACCTTTTAGCACATACGAATCAACTTAAAGCACATTCATTAGCAGGTTAATCAATAAATCGATTTAGCACACACTACATTTTTTAAGGCAACTAACAAATTGAATACGTGCTAACAAATGCATATCACAAGTTTTTTTATGTGATTCCTGCTTATGCATCAGAGGCACTATGAATACTTGACAAACATTACTGATTCTGGGCCTTGTTTGTCCATTTCAATTTATGAAGGACACTGGTACTCAGAAGGTAATTTTATAAATAGGTACCTATTTTTAGGTGCTAACAACTCGCATCTACTTAAACATGTGCATGGCCACATAGACATGTAAATAGTCTCATAAAATAGTGACCAGTGTAAACATATGTACGCTGTTTGCATACTTTCACTATGAGTGTGCAAATGAGCAGAGTTTGGATGAACTATGTGCAGTGCGAGCAAGTATGCGTCTTGTTTATAAAACAAGTTAATTTATGCGTGCACTTTGCAAAACATAGGCCTGGTCATTTATACCAGCTAGAAAAAGACCACATGGCCTACCTACTCTGCCCTTCCACTACAACAGTCCCCTTTTTCCCTTTAGAAATCCTCTGTGTTTGTCCCATGCCTTTTTTGAATTCAGATACTGTCCTCATCTCTAACACCTCTACTGGGAGACTATTCCACACATCTACCACTTTTTCCGTAAAGAAATATTTTCGCATATTACTCCTGAGTCTATCCCCTTTCACCCTCATCCTATGTCCCCTCATAGCAGAGCTTGCTTTCAATCAAAAGAGGCTCTCCTCCTGTGAATTTATGCCACAGAGGTATTTAAATGTCTCAGTCTTACCACCTCTATCCCGCCTTTCCTCTAAAGCATACATAGTTCTTTCAGGACCTTAGTTCTTTCAGGAAGGAGCTTAAAACATACCTGTTCACCCAACACTTTCATGACTTACAACCTACACTTGAGAAAATGACACAAGATTACGCAACTCAACTAACACACATTTACCCAACCTAACGCAAAACCCACTTTCCCATACTTCACCCATACTGAATGTTAGCCAGTCGTATAATGACTGTTGTAAAAATCTCTCTGTTGTAGAATTCCATACTTCAGTACTATTATAATTTTTTTACATACTATACTATCATCTGTAAATAATGAATAATTTCTCTCAACCAATGTAAATAGTTAATATGTTTTACTTATATGTTAGTTATCTATGTACTTAATGTTCCATTGTTACTTAATATTCCATGTAATTTAAATTTAATGTTAAATTTAATGTTAATGTTTTGACATGTTCTCTGTAAACCGCACCTGATCTCTGGAAGGGGCGGTATAGAAAAACGCACAAATAAATAAATAGAAAGATCCTTAAGTCTGTCCTCATATGCTTTATAACGAAGACCACTAACCATTTTAGTAGCCACCCTCTGTACTGACTCCATCCTGTTTATATCCTTCTGAATGTGCGGTCTCCAGAATTGCACACAATACTCCAAATGAGGTCGCACCAAAGACCTATACAGAGGCACTTTCTTTTATGGCCATTCCTCTCCCTATGCATCCAAGCATCCTTCTAGCTTTCACCGTCGCCTTGCTACTTTAAGATCATCAGACACAATCACGCCTAGGTCCCGCTCTTCTTTTGTGGACAGAAGGACTTCACCACTTATACTATATTGCTCCCTATACTGCACCACCTATACTATATCGCCCAAATGCATGACCTTGCATTTTTTAACATTAAATCTCAGCTGCCAAATTCTAGACCAAGTTTAGCTAGATCCCTCCTCATGTCATCTACTCCTTCCTGGGTGTCTATTTCAGATTTTGGCATCATCCACAAAGAGGCAAACCTTACCTGACATCCCTTCTGCAATATCACTAACAAAGATGTTAAAAAGAATCGGACCAAGGACAGATCCCTGGGGCACACCACTGGTAACCTCCTTCTCCTCAGAGTGAGCTTCATTTACCTGCACCCTTTATCGCCTCCCACTCAACCAGTTTCTAACCCAAGCAGTAACTTTAGGATCCATCCCTAGGTTATTCAGTTTGTTTATAAGTCGCCTGTGCAGAACGGTATCAAAGCCTTTACTGAAATCTAAATACACCACATCTAGGACTCTCCCTCAATCCAACTCCCTGGTCACCCAGTCAAAGAAATCAATCAGATTTGTCTGACAAGACCTGCCTCTGGTGAATCCATGCTGCCTCATATCCTGTAAGCCACTGGATTCCAGAAACCTCACTATTTTCTCTTTCAGCAGCGCTTCCAATAATTTACTCACCACCGAAGTTAAACTAACCGGCCTGTAGTTTTCAACTACATCCTTATTACCAGTTTTGTGTAAAGGGATCACATGTGCCTCTCTCCAGTCTTCTGGCACCATTCCCGACTCCAACGAGGCATTGAAAAGGTCAGTTAGAACATCAATGTTGACTTCTGGAGCCCCAGGAGTCCCTGGGTTTTCTTGGTAAGGTATGAACGGAAGTAGATTGCCAGGCCTTTCCTTCCGAGGCAATGGAGAGAAAACTGACTTGCCCAAGGTCACAAAGAGTAATAGTGGAAACTGAAAGTTTAATTTTTGAGTTCTAGCTGGTGCTCCAACTACTAGGCTATTTCTCCACCTTAATTTAAGATGTGTTCTCTGTCACACTAGTATTTTATAAAGACACGCAGGCAGCTACTTGTGTTTATAAAATAGGTTTAATTTAGGAGCATTAAAAACACACTTTAACTTGCCACCTTTTTGATAAAATTACCCTCTCGATGTGAAACTGGCAGTGGAATAATTTTTGCTGGTTATATCTTTTTTTTGTGCCCATTGTGCTTATTTCTTATTGTTCTTTTATTTAATATGTGTGTGGCAATCTATTCCACTTTACCTTTATGTCACAGTTACCTATTGCCTTTTGATGCCGCCATTGCTTCTCTATAAATGGTATTTGTCTAAATGCGGGTTTGGTGATGAAGTTTTACAATGGCCCATTTGCTTTTGGGTTTGTCATGCATTCATTTATTTTCTTGATTAAAGTGGGTGATAATAAAGTATATTATCTTCGCCTTCGGGATTCTTGCCATCACAAGAATGTTTGGAAATTATTGTTCTGATTTATTCTTGCAATCTTGCTCAAACATTGTTCAGCTTGTTATCTTGTTTGAATTACTGATTTGTTAACACAGGAGGCTTGCAAAAGGCTGTTGGTTGAATTTTTGCTTTACTGGGTCAATTTGTTTTTACGCCTCATGGGGCTTATTAACTAAGTTGAATTAGCTGTTTAGTGTGGGAATGACCACATGCTAACTGTGCAAGCCCATGCCTTTGACAGGATGCAGTAATCCCCTCACTAAACAACACAGAAGGGGTATGGAAAGGGCGGGGACTGTGCTTTACAGTTAACACAGAGGTTAATGTGAGAGATAATGATGCCACCTCCAGAGGCGTAGCCAACCGCATCATGTTATGCGTTTTTATAATTAGTATTATGCTCACACCTTTCCAGTAGTAGTTCAAGGTGAGATACAATCAGGTAGAGTGGGTATTTCCTTGTTCCCGGAGTGCTTACAATCTAAGCGTATATCTGAGGCAATGGAGGAGTAAGTGACTTGCCCAAAGCCACAAAAAGTGTTGGTAGGATACGAACCCTGGTCTTTCGGGTCCCAGGCTGCTATCCTAACCACTAGGTTACTCCTCCACTCCACCATTCAGGTACCACAGTAAAAAAGGGGGTTTTTTTGTTAACTGAAAACGAACTTACTGGCAATGTCCCTAACAATTCATGCAAAGGTTTTACAGTTTAGGCAATTACCACATGGTAACTGCAAAACCTTACTGTATTTTAGTAAATAATCCATGATAGCTGCAATCTTAAATTGCTAGATGGAATGCATGTTTCATTACTGTGGATATATATTTCTGGTATAGCTATGGATGCAGATAAGAACATAAGAACATGATATGCAACATTGGGTCAGATCAAGGTCCATCAAGCCCAGTATCCTGTTTCCAACAGTGGACAATCCAGGTCACAAGTACCTAGCAGTTTGCCAAAAAGACACAGGTTACACAATGCTTGTATTGAGATAAACAGTGGATTTTCCGGGTCCTCTTTAATAAAGGTTTATGGACCTTTCCTCCAGGGACTTATCCAAACCTTTTTTAAACCCAGCTACACTAACAACTTCTACTACATTGTCTGGTAAAAAATTGAAAGGTGAAAAAATATGGGTTACATTGTAGCTTCATTGAGTGTCTTCTACACTTTCTACTTTTTGATGGTGTAAACAATCAATCTTTGTTAACACATTCCACTCCATTCATTAATTTACAGACCTCTATCATATCTTCCCTCAGTCATCTCTTTTCCAAGCTAAACAACCCTAACATTTTAAGTCTCTCCTCTTAAGTGTATATTCCATCCCCTTTACCATTTTGGTGGCTCTTCTCTGTACCTTTCCTAATTCCGCTGTATCTTTCTTAAGATACGGCAACCAGAATTTCACACAATATTCAAGATGTGGTCACACCATGGAACGATATAGAGGCATTATAATATCCTTTGCTTTATTCTCCATTCCCTTCCTTATGATTCCTAGCATTCTATTTGCTTTCATGGCTGCTGTTGCATACTAGGCGGAGGGTTTCAAAGTATTATCTACGATAATGCCTAAATCTTTTCATGGGTGGTGGTTTCTAAAGTGGTACCTTGCATCATGTAACCAAAGTGTGGGTTATTCTTTCCTAGGTGCATAACTTTGCACTTATACACATTAAATTTCATCTGCCATTTGGATGATCAGTCTTCCAATTTATCAAGATCCTCTTGCAATTTTTCACAATACTCTTGTGTTTTAACAACTTTGAATAATTTTGTGTCTTCTGCAAATTTGATCATCTCACTCATTATTCCCATTTTCCATTTCCAGGTCATTTATGAATATGGTAAAAAACAGTGGGCCCAGCACATATTTACTTTTCTCCATTGAGAAAACTGACCATTTAACCCTTCTCTCTGCTTTCTATCTTTTAACCAGTTCCTGATCCACAATACTACACTGCTTCCAATACCATGACTTTTTAATTTCGCCAAGAGTATCTCATGAGGGACTTTGTCAAAGGCTTTCTGAAAATCCAGATACACTATAATCAACTGGCTCACATTTGTCTATCTATTTACACCTTCAAAAAAATATAACTGATTAGTAAGACAAGACTTTTCTTGGCTAAATCCAGGTTGGCTTTCTCCCATCAAACCATGACTATCTACATGTTCAGTAATTTTGTTCTTTAGAATGGTTTCTACCATTTTGCCTGGTTCTGATGTCAGACTCGCTGTTCTGAAGCTTCTTCACATTGGCCTTTCTTCACCCTTCAGGTACTACAGATGATTTTAATGATAGTTCACAAATTACTAATAGTAGGTCTACAATCTCATATTTTAGTTTTTTCAATACCCTTGGATGTATACCATCTGGTCCAGGTGATTTGCTACTCTTCAATTTATCAAATAGTTGTAATGCATCTTCCCGGATTATCGATATTTCTTTCAATTCTTCCGATAAATCACCTTTATATACCATTTCAGGCATGGGTAAATTCCCTATATCTTCTTCAGTACAGGCTGAAGCAAAGAATTCATTCAGTCTCTCCGCTATGGATTTGTCCTCACTTAGTGCCCCTTTTACTACTCTATCATCCAATGGTCCAACTGACTCTCTCATAGGTTGTTTGCTACAAATGTACTTGAAAAAAAATGTATTATGCATTTTTGCTTCCATGACTAGCTTTTTTTTCAAATTCTTTCCTGCCTTATTAATGTCTTGCATTTAACTTGCCATTGCTTATGTTGTTTCCTATTTTCATCATTTGGCTCCTTTTTCTATTTCCTTAAAGATGCTTTTTTGGCAGCAAAAGCCTCTCTGATCTTGCCTTCAAACCACGCTGACGGTTTTTTGGCCTTCCTTCCATTCTTCTTAAAGCATGAAATACATCTGTTCTGGGCTTCCAAGATAGTTTTTTTAAACAATGCCCACACTTTATATAAATCTTTAACCTTTGCAGCTGCTCCTTTTAGTCTTTTCTTAACTATTTTCGTTATTTTATCATAGTCTCCCTTTTGAAAGTTAAATGGTAGTGTTGTGGATTTCCTTGCCATCCTTCTTTCATTTATTAAATCAAATGCGATTGTGCTATGATCACTATTGCCAAGTAGCCCCAACATCCTTATCTCTTGCGCCAGATCCTGCATGCCACTAAGGACTAGGTCCAAAATAGCTTTGCTTCTTGTTGGTTCATGAACCAGCTGCTCCAAGAAGCAGTCATTTTATTTATCTAGAAACTTTATCTCCCTAGTATGCCATGCTGTGACACTGACCCAGTCAATACCCAGGTAACTGAAATCACCCATTATTATTACTGTGTTGTAACTTTTGTTAGCTTCTCTAATTTCTTTTAGCATTTCATTATCCATCTGTTCATTCTGGCCAGGAAGTTGGTAGTACACCCCCACTGCCATTGCCTTCCCCTTTTTACGTGGAATTTCTATCCATAGAGATTCTACAGCATATTTTGTTTACTGCAAAACTTTAATCCTGACTCAATGCCCTCTCTAACATAGAGTGCAACCCCTCCACCAATTTGATCTACTCTATCATTGCAATCAAATTTATACTCAGGTATCACAGTGTCCCACCTTAAACAGTTAAGTTAGTGCCAGTCCTGTATTAGCAAGGGAGTTCATAATTTGGGGCTTTATGTTTTTTTCTCTCAGCACTGAACTATAATTTGGTAGTAGTTAACTTTACTTTTTTGTGGGAGTTGTGCTCTCTTCTGCAATTTGTCCTTCTCATATGGCACTGTGATTGTCAGTCTCTTGGTAGACAGCATGTACTGTTCGATTACATTTCTACATGTTAGGATGTTAAGCTTTCAACTTGTTCTTTTTATTTTACAATAAAATTATGATGGCTTATAGATTAAAGGTATTTTCCTGAAATGTTAATGATCTGAATCATCCAATTAAAATGGAATATGTTGCTCTCATTCCTCAAAGAGACAAAATCCAATGTGAGGATGAATCAAGAAATACATCTTTCATTTCAAGAATCACTCCAACTAAAAAGTGGATTGATTAAAGAATATATGTTTTCCCAGCTGTGAAGAAGAAAAATGGTGGATAGCTATTTTAAAAAAAACCTGCGGTGGTTCAAGAATTAGAACAAGCATCTAATGACGAAGGTCAATGGATGAAAGTCATTTTTGAAAGTGGCAAGAAGGTTGCATTACTGAAATCTAAGAACCCATTGTGGATTCTCAGTAATCAGGTTACATTGTTTGCTGACATCTCTGTTATTGTTGAGGGTGATTTTAATCAGTTGCTTGATTTAAATCAGAACAGGCAATTATCTGAAATCTGAAGTCTTTAAAATCTATTAAAGTGATTACAGCCATGATGGAATCAGAAGGATACAGTGATCTTAGTGATTTTTACATCTCCCTGACTAATTGCACTAAGTTTTGGCAAATGCAACAGTTGTTTTCCAGAAGTGATTGCTCTTTCTGTTAATTGCACTGGTACCAGATACTCGGACTATGAACAATTTAATGTTACATCATTCTGGGACAGTATCAGTGAATGTAGACCTACTTGGAGATATAATATTGCCTGGTTAACACATAAGGAATTTATGGGGGACTGGAGGAGACTATATGAGTGCACTTGCCATTCATTGAATCCTGAGATTGTATTTATTTATTTAGCTATTTTTATGTACCGCCTTATCAAAGTGTCAAGGCAGTTTGCAGGTTAAAGGGTTAAACGAAGGTTAATGTTTACATGGAACATATAGGAATAAGCACAGAAGGCAACATGCAAACATAAGAACGTAACACTGAAATAAAGGTGGCAGTTAACATACTTGTTGCAAAAAAAGAAAAGTGGGCAAGCAGTATGCATGGTGCAATTAATGAGCGAAACCAGGTAAAATAAAATTAATTAAAACAGAGCACTAAAGGTATGTGTTAGGGGTACAGAGTCCTGTGTCCCTTACAGAAAGTATAGTATAGTCTTCACTATCAACCAGTGTTAGGATCGCTAGACTTCACTACCAAATTGTTTGATGAACAGATGAGTTTTCAGCTTTAGGTCATGTGTGGCACGCAGGTTATTGGGGAACACATTCAATATGCTTGGGCATACAGAGTGAGAATGCTCGATTTGAGGTGGTCTGGCTGTTCTTTCTCTTTGACGTAAGGATGGTGAGGGTATTTTGTGCATTGGTTCTTCTCGATCTGTTGTCTGGTGTCATATGCAATAGAGATTATAAGTAACTCGAGGAAAGGTTGTGGAATACTTTGAAAATAGTCAGCCAGGCCTTGTACTTTGTACGGGGTGCAATGGGAAGCCAGTGCAATTGTCAAAGAATCGGGGTTATGTGTTCCGTTCTGGGTGCTCCATAAAGGATCCAGTGTTCTGGGCCAACTGTAAAGGGTGAAGCACCTAGCCTGGTAAATCCTGTAGGATGATATTACAAACATCTAAGTGCAGGACGACTATGGCTTGAAATACCGTACAGGAATCATGGGTGCTTAGTAAAGGTTGAAGTCACTGTAATGTTTATATTTTGTGTTATTTGAGTCTAATGGTGTTGTTAATGTGTGACTGAAGTTTTAAGCATTGGTCAAGGGTTATTTCCAAGCAACGCACTTCAGATTTCACTTGTAGTTGTGCTTTTAGTATCTTTATGTATGTTAACAGTTTGAAATTTGTGTCTCTTGTGATATGGAGGACACGGGTTTTTTATATGTAATTCACAAATAGGTTATGTTCTGATAGTCAGTGAGTGATAGATGTAAAGTATTTTATATTTTTAGTACCATCAAGTCAGTGTTGAATCATAGCAACACAGCTACCTCTGGGTTTTCTTGGCAATGTATCACCAGAAGTAGGTTGCCAGTCTTTGCTTCCAAGGCAGTGGAGGGTAAAGTGACTTGCCCAAGGTCACAAGGATTGCCAGTGGGAATGAAACCCTTGAGCTTCTGTAGGCAGTTGGTCTAACCACTAGGCTACTCCTTCACACAGCATTCTATTACCAAGGTGTGGCTCAGTGGTTGGGACAGGTTACCTCAGGTCAGAAGGCCAGTGGTTCAATTCCCACATGGGGACAAGCAATGGGGTCTCTAGTCCAATGGCCACTCCTTGTGGCCTTGGGCAAGTCACTTAACCCTCCATTGCCTCAGGTACACTTAGATTGTGAGCCCTTCAGGGACAAGGGAATAAAAAGTACTTGTTAGTATACATGTAAACCACACTGATTCTAAAGAGCACAGTATAAAAAGGAAAGCAATAAAATATAGGTTGCAGGTAGATGTTGAATAGGAGCAAGGGAAGTGCAGAGCCTTGAGGAGCCCCTTGCTTCAGGTTATATGGAGCAGATCTAATGCCCTCTATTCTTCCATGTCATTTAAACAAAATGCAATGTGACAAAATCTGCCCTTGGGTTTGGGAAGGGGAAGTTATTATCGGTTATTCTGCTGGGTAAAATAACAGAGAAATTTAGGGGCATGTTTACTAAAGGTTAATGTGCGCTAATGAACGCCAACTTGTGCTAAGTGCCACTGCACCCATGGAAACAAACAGTTGCAGTGGCACTCAACACTTGTTAACGTTTAGTAAACATGCCTTTTATTTGGATATGTGGAGTAACATATAGAGGATAACTTCAGAAAGGCTTCTTCATGTACAACTCAGTTTTATAAGTAGAAAGCATGTTTTGCACAATCAACTGCAATCCACACGTATAAAAGCATGTCCGGGAAGCAGTCTCAAGTATATTATTACACGTGTATAAAGCAGGCACAGAGTGGAGGAGTAGCCTAGTGGCTACAGCAACAACCTAGTCCTCAAGAGATCTGGGCTCAGTTCCCACTGGCACTCCTTGTGGCCTTGGACAAGTCACTTTGCCCTCCATTGCCTTGGAAGAAAAGCCTGGCAATCTACTTCTGCTCGTCCCTTGCCAAGAAAACCCAGGGGCTGCTGGGTCACCAGGAGTCAGCACTGACTTGATGGCACTTAAAAAAAACAGCAAGAATTTCGGGGGGTGGGGGGGTAGAGATGGAAGGATTTTAGGGTTTACATATACGTATAGGGGGATATGTTAAATAAAGCTTACTAATCCAGCTCTGCTAAAACCCCATGCTAATCATGCGGTGAGGGTTGGGGGAGTGTGGACACTGACTGGACTTGTGGTTAGTGTGGGTGCCATGAGAGCATGCTCACTGTCACTGTTGGTTACCACCAGTTTGCTTGCTGCCATCTGCACCCACAGTACTTGTGGCTGGCACAGGGTGGCGCTGGAGTTGTGTTAACTGTATGGGGACATGCCGCGCATATCCCTGCTTGTTAGGGTGGGTCCAGCGCCAGCTCCATGCGAACATCTGGGGCTGAGCATGTGATAAACTATGATGTAGATACACCTCATACTTTATAACATGCAAAGCATATGTGTACAATCCCATATTTACTCACACTTACTCTAGAGCACACGTAAACATACATACATACATGCCCACAGGCATCAAGTAGAAGCTGCAAGTTTAAAAGATAAAGTATAGATGTACTTTTATGTCTAAAATCACAATTTTATGATGCATCCTGGCTTTTATATTAAACCATACCATCTGATTATCACTATTGTTTAGGCACTTACCTGGATATTAGACAAACTCCCTCCATTCGTGAGCTCTAGATCCAACGTCGTCCCTTCATGGTGGGTTCCATCATCAGTATGAACAAATATGGGGCGTGCTTGACAGCTACACAGGGATCAAACTGACTGTATGAAGGGCAGGTTTTCCTCTGAAAATGCACACATCTATTATCTGCAGCAAAATCTTTGGAAGTTCCTGATTTTTCAGTGTCACTGGATGCTGAGAAGGCATTTGATCATAGTGAGTGGGAATATGTATTTAATGAATTAACTAAAAAAGAATCCATGATTTGAGGAGACAAATCATGGTATGTCTTTTTCAAGTGGACTGAGATTAAATACCACTTTTTTCTGCTATGTATCACATACTTTGGTTCTTGGATAAGCAAATGAATTTAAATAGAACCATTCAAGACCATTTCCTATTTGGAATAATTCCGCTTTTAAAATAAATAAGGTGTTGGATAATTGGCCTCTTTGGCAGTCTAAAGGCATGGGGGTTTTATACCGTATTTTGCAAGAGAGTACAATTACGTCCTTTGAGAGAAATATAAATATAGTTTATCTTCAACACAATTTTATAGATGGCTACAATTAAAACACTGTATACATATTATTCAGGAAGTCTGATGTGCATATTCTAGTTGGGGCTTCAGAAGTATATGATATTTGTAAGAAAAAATGTGCCATTGGTTCTTATGAAGGTAATTTTCTGAGGCATTTCTATACTTGCAAGCTAACTTCAGTTCATCGCATAAATTATGAAGGCTGAAAATTTCAGATGGACTCAAAATGCATAATTTCTTGATAAACAACTTAAGCTTTTCTTCATAACAAGCTACTGCATACCCTGCCTATCCCACAACTCCAATTTCATACCTCAACATTTGAAAATTAATATTGTAGCGTGCTTGTCAAGTTTTAATATTAAGGCTGTTAAATATAGGAATTTGTGGGAAAGTACTGCTATGATTTATTTATTTTTTGAAAGACCAGGCAGAGCAGGTGGTCATGGGAAATTTTAGTTCTGCTCTGTCTGTTACGATATGGAGTCCCCCAGGATTCCATTTTTGCCAATTTTGTTTGACATTTTTTGTAAATGCTGAAAGACGTTATTAGTTTGGATTTGGTATTCAAACCAGACAAATTCAAATTAAATCCTGAAAAACCTGAGTTTCCAGTAACAGGCAAAATAACATCACCAGTTTTCATCCTCCGCTGTCAATGAATAGAATCCTCTTTCCATTTAGAACCCAGAAAAGAAAGCAATCTAGGCGCATATCTGAAGCAGACATGTAGTCAAAGATGGATTTGAGTCAGCCATGGCTTCCCCAATTTGGAGTCAGACCTACCCAATCGATAACAACAGATCAGGCTTATGAGAGAGCTAGAGGTAGTATCAACATTTGCACTGTCTAGTGCCCTTCCATGTTAACCTCAGGCCCACCAAAATATCAGTCCTGGCTACGCCATTGGTCTAAAGGCCATCTTTCACCATCTTCATCTAATAAGCAAAACTGAAGCGTTGGTTTGCTAACAAAGATTTTGACAACTTTAATACACACCACTGCAATGAGTTGAATGTGAACCTTCCAGCCAAAAAGTACTAAGGCACTTGCCTATCGTTCAGAATGCTGATGTCCCTTCTACTGATGGGATTTGGCATATGAAAACATGCAACTCCACTCCTGACAGTTATATTGGCTCCATCTTCAAAGCTGGGCTCAGTTTTAAGCTGTTCTGCCTGGTCTTCAAGCCCACTAACAGCACCGGTCCCACTTATTTGAAAGAACCACTGTCTCCATCTATCCCAGCTCACAATTTGCAATCACAGGCAGTCTTTTTATTAATGGTGCCCTCCACCTGCAACAGGACTTCTCCTGTACTGCACCTGTGGCATGGAATAAATTGCTTCACAAGCTTTGGATGACGTATTACCTTTCATTTCCAAAACAGCTTATCTTGGCTCTTCCACTTAGCCTCTGACCAGTAGTGAGATTTTTACAGCAGTGGATGGATGTATCTATGCCTCTGCTGGTTTTGAATGTAGAAGCAATGACTTGGCTGTAGTTGTTGAGAAGTCATGAGTTGTGCTATTGTGTTATTGCTGTCTGGCTCTGAAATTAAGATATATCTTGCTTTCTACATTGATCGTAGAGCAGGTAATAAAAATCTAAAAATAAATAGTACATGATATCAGCAATTGTCACACTAAAGGCAGCTTTGAAATAGTATTGGTTGATAAATGCTTCTAAAATATAGTGTTATAATGTTCTCAAAAGGAGAAAATTCTTCTCACTCGTCAGGAATCTATGTGGCTGGTAGACCTATATGTGGCAGGTGGGATGTGGCTAGCATTTCAGAACAGTAAGTCCAGATTTCCTGATTCAGAGATGAAGCTGATGTCCTTCAGATATCTCACTAAGAGCCTGATTCATCGAGGTTTATTTCCTTCAGAAATGCTGCCGTAAGGCTTAGTGAATCAACCCTTCGGCCCAGGGCCAGCCCAAGGTGTTGGCGCCCTAGGCAAATCTTAAGCCTTACGACCCCCCCCCCCCCCAGCTGTAAGAATCTGTTGTTTAGCTCTGAAGGTCTTCCTCTTTGCCGCCTTCCCAGAAAATACCACCCTAGACAACTGCCACAGAAGGTACTTCTTCCGCACACCTCATTTAGCTCGGTTCTGCTTCCACTTCAGCTGATCACCTAAATTCTCTTATTCATTCCTGATCTTGCGTAACTTCCTGCTGCACAAGGAAATCCCTCTCCTCTGCTTGCTGTGGCCCCAGTGTGCACTGATAACCAAAATTAACCTACTGTAAGGAAATTTTAAAAATATTCAAAGATTTTTTACGACCACACAGTGTTAAAAAAATTATCATTTAATAATCCAGTTGTCCTTTTAGAGTTCCCCTTTGTTTTTCAATTAACTGAGTTCCATGGTATTCTAAAATATACCAGCCCAATATTCATAGGCATGTTTTACTGGCGGCCGCTAGGGGGGTAATTCTGTAAGGTCTTATGTGTGTGAGTGGGCACTTGCCTGCGCACTTTAGCCCGCCGCCATTCTGCAAGGATGTGCGTAAAACTAATCGTGCGTATTTTCACTGTGGAGGTGCACTGGGCAGAGCACAAATTTACATGCCTAAGTTATAAAATACTATAACTAAAGCACATTCTTCAGAAATCTAGGTGCAGGCACTACGGCTGCTGTGTTTTTGGACACTTGTGCCCCTATTTTATAAAGACACGTATGAACCTCCTTTTCTTTAGAAAATAGGCTCAAGATAGGTGCGTTTAATAATGGTTTATGGACTTTTCCTCCAGGAACTTGTACAAATCTTTTTTAAACCCAGCTATACTAACAGCTTTTACTACATCCTCCGGTAACAAATTCCAGATTACACGTTGATTGAAAAATATTTTCTCTTATTAGTCTTAAATGGGTTACACTGTAGCTTCATTGAATCTCCCCTAGTCTTTCTACTTTTTGATGCCATAAAGAATTGGTCTACATTTACCCATACCACTATATTCATTAATATATAGACCTCTATCATATCTCCCCTCAGCCGTCTCTTTTCCAGGTTCAGACCTGTGTGTCTTTTTGGGAAACTGCTAGGTACTTGTGACCTGGATTGGCCACTGTTGGAAACAGGATACTGGGCTTGATGGACCTTGGGCTGACCCAGTATGGCATATCTTATGTTATGTTTTTACCCTCATTGAGATTGAATATCGCTACTATATGTATATCTCAATGGCCAGGAGTATATTCAGTGCTGTTTACTATACGTATCAAGACAACAAATTATAGGTAAATGATTTCAACTCGCAGCCAGGGTTTAAATATTGATGCCTAGCTTTTCAGCTTAGTTTGCAAGTAAATTTATATTGGGGCATGAGACTCTGGAGTGAGGCTGCACACATTCTCCTGAATATAACTCTGTCCCTGTCCAAGGGTTACCATGTGTACTGTTGTTCCTTGCTGCAATGAAAATGAAAGCTTGGCGCTGAAAGTGTGTAACCCACCTGAGAAAATCCCTGTTTATTAAAAAAACAACTCTTTAAACGGGTCGTATCCTATAGCAGACAGTGCATTCTTGAAAGTGATGTCTGGATTGATGTGTGTTGGGGGAGGGGCATTGGCCTTAAGGGTTGCCAGGTTTAAGTCTCAGTGGAGATTGCAATCTTTTCTTGCGTTATGTTCAGAGGGTACCAAAGAGCATGCTGACATGCACAGAAGTTAAATGAGCATTAGAAAGCACCCATTTGAACACCACAAGCCGGCTGACAGATTCACAGCTGTTATCTGCAACAAACCATGACCTCAGACCTGTAGGGCTTCCAGTCTTCCGACTCCATAGAGAGCTTCTGGTTTCTTGCCTGCCTTTTTAAGTTATATCATAAAGCATTTTAGCTCTTTTATTCCTGCTGCTTTCAACCTCAGGGAACAGAACTACAAGTCTCAAGATGCTAACTGACAAAGCCAGTCCAGGGGTTATAACTTTCCTGCATCTTTGACAGGTTGAACAGAATCTTTGACCGTATAGAATTTTATCCTTTTAGTTGGTTACAGAGCATGCAGCCTACTAAGGGCCGCTAATCGGGTAATGTGCATTTCAACGTGCAGAACCTGGAAACCGTGAATGCTAAGACAAAAAAACGCCACTAAAATGCACAATAAGTGATCGTCCTGCGCTAGGATGGAAAGTGGGAGGGTTAGGGGTGGAGCGCAAGCACAGAGACTGCTGCTAGCACTAGAGCGACCGCTACACGCTCAGAAACAATGTAGCAATTAGTGCAAATGCACATAACGAGATCTCTATGGATGCTGTTAGGTGCAACAGCATTAATCGCGCCGGGCAAGCCCCTGACAGCACAGGACACTTATACTTATTGCACATTAGCTTTGCCGCTAACTGCACTGAGTGCAAACCTTTAGTAAAAGGGTCCTTCAGTGTCACAGACTCTTTGCTTGCCTTGCTTATATAATTACGCAGGATTTCCTAATGCATGGGTATTTCTTAGTCAGATTATCAGGTAGGGCCCAGCAGCCCTATAGCCACAGCCCCTGATTTCTGGCAGCAGATTTTCTAAGGGCTCTGCAGCAAGAGTTTGCAAAGTCTGCATCATATTTTTCAAAACTCTGTGGCAATTATGTGGCACACTGTCATAAATTGGCATACCGAATTGTTTTCATCAGCCATCCATGCCATTGCCTAGTTCCCTCTACCAGCCGCCACCATGTGTTCCCCCTCGTCGGTCACTGCCAGCACATTTATCCATCCCTCACCCTAACTCCCAGGACCCAAAGGAGCAGGGCCTGAGCATGGAGGAGGAGTATAGAGAACAGAACGAGGATAAGGGATCTGGGGAGAGGAGGAAGACTCTCAACAGAGGGAGAGCGGTTCTCAGAGAAGACGGTGGAGGGGACTGCAGGCAAGAGGGACAGAGACGTAGGGGGGGAAGGAAGGGGGACAGAGGTGAAAAGGGAGGGGAGAATCATGCAAAGGAAGGAGAGAGAAGGAGGAAGAGGGACTGAGAGTAGGAAAAGATCAGGACAGTGAGGGACAATCAATTCATACCCCTCCTCCCTAGATTGATTTCTTCTCTCACTCGCACTGCACACTCACTTCAAACTCCCACCTCTCCCCACCTCTCTTATAATCCCCTCACTCACCCTTGTCTTCCACAATCCGCTCACTGGCTGACCCCCCCCCGCCCCCTCACTCACACACTCCTCCCTGCAACCATTTTCTTACTCACTCGCTCTTCGCTTGCCCCCCGTGCCCTCAGTCAAGCTCTCCCTACCTCCCTCCCATACCCAAACAAGCTCTCCTTTGCTGCCTCCCATTCCCACCCTTTCTCTCCCTATCTTTCACTCACCCTCTTGGCCGCGGGAAGAGGAAAACAGTGGTAGCATTACAGGCCAGCCAGAAGCAGAGGGGGAGGATGATCACGCCATACTCCATCCCCTCCAGAGGGAGACAGGGCAGCTGCTGGGATTATGCCGTTGTTGCCCCTGCTTCAATCCTCTGTCTGCCATGGTAATTCTGTAGGGAATGGGGTATTCTATTAGAAGTGACAGATTTTAAAGCTCTTCCCATGGCGGCAGAATTCCAGGAGACTAGGGACCTTGGCCATAGCTAAAGAACGTAGGACCATGTGCTGAAACAGTAGGATGGGTTCCCTTCCCTTTCTTCACAAAGGTGCACCATGTGTAGCTACACAATTTGCCCCCCTTCCCTCTGCTACAGCTGTCGTCCCAGGCTACCAGGAGCATGCTAAGCCAGTCCAGGTCTTGTCCTCTTGCACATAGGAACCTGCGGTTCCAATTTACCTAATAAAAAGAGAAATGGGGGGGGGGGGGGGTTCACGCAGCATTGTGATGCAATCTTAAGACTTGGGGGTATGTACAGCTGTAATTTTTCTTTCGTTCTCCCCTTATGTTCCATTTTGGGCATCATGTCATTAAATTCATTTCGTTCTGGGGGCTTTTTCATTTCATTCTCTTTTGAAAATAGCATATGCTATTTTATTTCCAAAACAAACGAGGACCAATTTCATTTCAGTTCTTTTCAGCATTTGTTTTTGAATGAAAATGAAGCAAAACTCTTTCATGACCTGTGTGTCTTTTGGGAAACTGCTAGGTACATGTGACATGGACTGGCCACTGTTGGAAACAGAACACTGGGCATGATGGACCTTGGTCTGACCCAGTGTGGAATTTCTTATGTACTTATGACATTTTGCATCTCATTTCAACATGAATGCACATCCCTAGTAAGAATGTTACACAAGAAAAAGACAGAACAGTCTGCTCTGTGTTCTAACAAGGAGCAAATATTTTGAGGAACAAAAACAAAAAAACAAAGGGACATTCCCACAAAAAAAACACAAAGAAAAGAGCAGGGGTATGGCAATTAAGAAAAGATCCTTTATTGTGCCCAACATGGCCATGTTTTGGTAAGAAATGCCTGTGTCAGGAGCAGCTAAATAAAATCATATAATTACTATTACATAACTTTTTATGTATATATGCTTTAAATTGTAACAATCATATACAGAAAAATATAAAAATATAAAAAATATGAAAATGGAATAATAATAATAAATAACACACCAACATGGAAAGTCAGAATCGTGCAAATAAAAACAAAACCTTGGTTAATATCCACATAAATTCAATAGAAAAATAAGAAATGAACTGAAAAACCACTGTGTGATATGGAGTGAATTAGTGTGGTGAGTGGTTTTACTTTTCTTTGTTCTCAAAATATTTTGAGCCTCATTTACAAAGCTTCATTAAAGGTTTGCTGTTACCACACAGTCATTTCCAGAATGAATGTGCGGTAACAGCAAAACCTCTGCATTAACCTTTGTGGGATTTCCCAGCATTTTGCTATGCAGTTAATGCAGAGATAATTTTGGTACCATGCATTAACAGACACCGTGACACAATTAACTGCACCTATTGAGATGCAGTCAGTTATCAATGCATGTTATCTGCCAGATCCACAGTTAGCATGTGGTAAGAACCTCTGCATTAACACCCATTCCCTGTCTCCTTCCACTTTCACCATTTAATGTGGGAATTACCGTGCTGCTAAGACGTAGCATTAACTATTAGTGTGGGCCTTTGCTGTTAGGGCATGTTAAATCCCACATTAAATATCTAGTACAGCTTAGAAACATAGCAGAGTTTAATCCTCAGATGCAGTGTTTCTCAAGCCGGTCTCTGTGTACCCTCTAGCCAGTCTGGTTTTTGGGATATCCAGAACGAATAAGCAAACAAGAGAGGCAGTGCATGCTGATCTACCTCATTCATATTCATTGTGGAGATCCTGAAAACCTGACTGACTAGAAGGTACATCGGGAACAGCTTGAGAAACATTGGATTACACCATTTGGCAGTAGAGATTCTCCCAGTTCTACCAAACTGAGGAGGAAATGGATTGAGTACTCCTAACACCTCCTTGAAGATACGTCTATTGAAGGGGACAAAGCAAACCATCCTCTTCTACATCGGCTTATGACACATGTTTTCAAAGCTGCAGAAAAAGCCACACATGCAACATATAAGGACACAGCATTCACGTGAGCCTTTTCCAACAGAAATAGAAGTCATGTTGCCAATTTTAGTTCACACAATAGACTTTAATGCAATGTAATGTCCTTCGTTTATTACACTAGCTTGCAAAATCACTGCTCTGCTTCCCCTCTTCTGACCTTCAACCCCTGGTGGCTGGCTGGAGGACAGATATTGTGTTATCAATATCAGAGGAATGACAGAGATACAGCAATCAGCAGGCCAAGCTCTGTCTGTCCCCGATGACCTAAAGTCAATTAATAGGCTCAGGGACAGTGAAGAGAATAAAGGCGCGGACTTTCTAAGGCTAGTAGCTGTCGGAGATGCTCAATATCGGAATCATTTTAGAAGGGACCCAAGAGTGCAGAACAGTGTCCTAATGCACCCTTCTAAGCTCCTACAAAACAGCTCAGTCTACATATGTAAAAGTAGGCACAGAGAAATCATAGCAAATTTGTTCACATGATATATGCGCAGCAGATCCCAGGTGGCGTGGGGGTGTGACTGACACTCATGTACATGTTTCATTACATATGCGCATATGCACCAATTCTTACTGTCACATACATGTACATAATCCCACTTCTCCCGGAACAGGTGAAAATGTGTGAGCCTAATTTCCCTGGGGTGATTTTATGAAGGCCCACCGACAGGCACACATGTTGGTTTTATAAAACAGCCACAACACATGTGCCGTTTGCACCTTGACAGCCTCAGGGCTCGATTATATAACTACTCTACACATAGTAGGAAAAATTGATATCAAAAAACAGAATAAACCACAGCAATTGAATATCGTTTTCAGAGTCAGAAAGCACATACCACGTCCGATGCCATTACTGGCTACCAGTATGACAAACACCCAAGCGACTCCTGCAGTCTGCCTGTTCCCCTGTTTTCTAAATATCACCGTGCATGCAATCTCTCCCTAACATTCTCATTTGCTGAGTCAATAGAGTTAAGATGTTCACAGTTAGCTTTTTGTTACCGCATTGTCCAACAGAGCAGATGTGCACATGTAAGCAAACACGGCACACAAAGTTAAAAACAGCCTCCAGATTAAAGCAGTACCAGCACTTTGCAAATCCTCCCAATCACTAATCAAAATGAATTGATGTTGGTAGCAGCTTCTACTGGAATTCCCTCAGTAAGACATTAGAAAAAGATTACAATAAACCATGTCCCAACTCCTGGGTAGAGATTTATGGGAGTGTTGCAGCAACACACAGCAGGGTGTGCATTAATTAAAAGATTGTGATGCACAAATCCAAAATAGAAATTTTACATACCTGATAATTTTCTTTTCTTGAATTATGCTAGACCATTCCAGATGAGTGGGTTATGTTCCCTTGCCAGCAGGTGGAGGTAGACCTGAGCAACTTTCAAAAACATCATCACTAGGTTAGTGCAGCACTGAGAGAAGCCAGTATAACACTTCCCAACCAGAAAGCAAGACTGAAAAACTCATAATGTTATTAACCAACAATTCAAATTTGCAACAGATATCTTGAAGTATTTTGAACTCTTACCATAACAGGTTCTGCATCAGGCACCTATACTGACAATGCAATCAAAGGCAATCAAAAGCAGCAGGGGAACCCAACTTGTAAAAGAGTTTTCTAGGGTGGGCTCTGGACTGGTCTAGCAGGATTCAAGGAAAGAAAATATCAGGTATATAAAATTTCTCCTTCCTTATCATCCTGCTAGACCAATCTAGATATGTGGGATGTAATCGAGCAGTCAGGACCCAGGGTGGAAGGAAGATGACACCCTGGCCAGAACTGCCTTGTCTAAGGAACTCTTGGCTCCAGCAACCAGTGTAACTTGTAGTGCTTCACAAAGGTGTTCAGTGAAGACCAGGTAGCTGCCTTACAGAATTCTCTGGAGACAGTAAGGCAGACTCCACTTGTGCCCCAGTGGAGTGAGTTCAGATCTCATTTGGCACATACTTTCTGGCCAGAAGGTATGCTGACTCAATGGTCTCCTTGATTCAGTGGCCAATAGAGATCTTGGCCACTGCCAGTCCTTTCCTTGGACCACCGATGAGGACAAAGAGATGATCTGACTGGTGGAAAGAATTGGTAATTTCCAGGTATCTAATCAACACCCTCTGCATGCTCACAAGATACAGTGAGGGATACTCTGAAGATCCTCCTCCAAGATGGAGGGCAGAATGACAGTCTGGTTAAGGTGAAAAGAGGACAGCAACATTAGGACAAAGGACAGCACAGTCCGCAAGGAGACAGAAGCTGATAAGATGAACAAGAAAGGCACCCTGCAAGAAAAGACTTGCAGTTCTGACACCAGCCTAGTGGATGCTATGGCCACCAGGAAGGACTCTACTTTCCTATCATGAGGCTCCTTGAATGTAGAGCCATCTTCCACTGGAATGATAGTGCAATTGGTCACAGTCATGACAAGGGCATCCATCTAAGGACTGAGAACACCACCAAGAAAGGACCTTAGGGCCCTTAAGGCCTTGCTCTGTATTCTCCCACTGAGAGGCCAAGAGCTGCCTCAGGGACTCGGGCAAAGGAAAGAAGCCAGAAGGACACCCGATACCTTCCAAAATAGGATCCACCTTTGAAGCTGTCACTGGGGCAGGCTCCACATTGTGAAAGGCCACCATGGCATTCTGAATCAGCATAGGAATGTCCTCTCTGTGAAAAATGCATGTCACCAAAGGGTCCTCACTCTCAGCAAGGGGAAGCTTCCCTTCTCCTCAGACACTCCTTTCGGAAAAAGAGACGCCTCTTCAGCATCCCAACCAACCTCCATAGAGGATAAGGTTGAGCTTCTGGAGGAACACCTGGGCAAAAGAGGAAGCAGGGGCATTTAATTCCTTACCACAGGCATTGACAAATCTTAGGAACCAATGCTTGTGACCTCCTCATCCCCCATTCCTTCCCTCCCACCCTGGTTCTCTCGCGCTGATCTCATGTTTTCGTGAGACCAGCCTAGAGTTCCTACACCATTCATCCTACACCATGCATCATCATTAGATAACAATAGTTATAGCTTCAGATAGCAAGTGTCTCTGTGGGGGTGTGCTGCAATGGTGGTGTGCCTGTCTGTGGGGTGTGCTGCAATGATGGTGTGCCTGTCTGTGGCGGGTGCAGGACTGTGGTGAATGTGTGTGTGCACTGCAGAGCCAGGGAGTCTCTGTGTGTGGCGCAGAGGTGGGTTGCCTGTGTATACATATGTGATGTGTGGTGTGGAGGTGAGGTGTATATGTGTGTGTGAACGTGTGCATGTGTGTGTGTGGTGCCTTTGTATATGTCTGTCATGCAAAGGTGGAATGTGCGCGTGTGTGTGTGTATATAGTGTGGGGGTGGGGTGCATACATGTGTGTAGTGTGGGGTGAGGTGGGGTGGGGGAGGGAGAATGCACCCTTTGGCATATACAGATTGTCATTTTTGTCCCTATGACATCCCTGTAACCTCTACCTTGCACCCTTCCCTCCCCACTGCAATCCCTCCCCCTCTCTTTTCCCCTTCTGGACTCTCATCCCCCTTCTCCCTCCCCCCCACCACTTTCATCTCCTGCCCTCCATTCCCCATCCTCGGTACTGGAGTGTGGCTCCATCATTATTACTATTATTAGCTTGTGGAATTCCTAGTCGTTCTGGCACACTTCCCTGATGCAGATAAGTTACTAACTTCTCTCTTATCGAAACACAATATTGTGTTGGGATATTTTTGATCATTTTTGGTTTTGAATTTATAGGGTATTTATATGTATAATTTTGTGTGCGTTCTTCACTTATTAAGTATGTTGTTTATAAGTTAAAAAACGGACCGATGATGATTTCAGAGCATACTAGTGCTGGCCCTAGTGGCTACCAAACTAGAGGGTCCAGTTGGATCAATGTTTTGCCCTAAGATCTATTTTAAGGTCCCTATATATATATGGATAAAATGATAATTTGATACAAATATATCTGGTTAGTAGATAGTTCTGACAGGATTCATGAGATTTTTATAATAGAAAAAGGAATGCCAGGTTTTAGCTATCTGCTGGATATGTGTACAGAAGGGGAGGAAGGAGTCAAAGATGACCCCAAGCAGGGCCGGCCCAAGGGTTTCTGCCACCCTAGGCAGAAACCACAGCCTCGCCACCTCCTCCCAGCTGCTGTTGCCGCACTCCTCAGCAGCTACCAAATCTGTCTCAGGAGAGGAAGGTGGGTAGCAGCAGTATTTCCAAAAGTAGCAGCTTTTTGTCACCGCTTTCTGGCTGCGGCAGGTGCAGGCAAGAAAGCGGCGGAAGAAAGCAGCTGGTTTTGGAAATACTGCCGCTGCCCACCTCCCCCCCCAAATGGAATCAGCGGCAGCTGAGGAGGGGGAACGGCGCGGCCGCCCATGTGTGCCCTGCTGCCACGGGCCAACTTCCCTAGGCAGCCGCCTAGCTCGCCTACTGGACGAGCCAGCCCTGAACACCAAGGTTGCGGACAGAGGAAACAGGAAGTATAAAAGTGTTATCAACAGAGATAGAGAAAGAAGGAAGGGAGGAGGGTTTAGGGGGAAAAATAAGAAGTTTGGTTTTAGCTATGTGCAATTTCAAACGGCAGTGAGACACCCAGACCGTAATGTCAGATAGAGAGGCAGAGATACGGGCCTGGAATGTCAGAGATGTATCACGTGTAGATAGATAGATCTGAGAGTCATCAGCATAGAAACATGGAAATATACAAACATGACAGCAGAAAAAATCTGTCCTTCCATATCAACAACAATAGCCCCCTTTTTACCTTTAAAGATTCTCTGTGTTTGTCCCATGCTTTTTTGAATTCAGATACTGTCCTCATGTACATCACCTCCACTCGGAGACTATTCCACACATCTACCATTCTTTACGTAAAGTAATATTTACGCATATTACTCTTGAGTCTATCTCCTTTCACTCTCATCCTTTGTCCCTTCATAGCAGACTGCCTTCAATTGAAAGATACACTCCTGTGCATTTATGCCACAGAGGTATTTAAATGTCTCTATCATATCGCCCCATCCCACCTTTCCTCTACAGTATACATACTAAGATCTTTAAGTCTGTCCTCATATGCTTCATAACGAAGACCACTAACCATTTTAGTAGCGATCCTCTGCACCGATTCCAACCTCCCTATATCCTTCTGAAGGTGCGGTCTCCAGAATTGCACACAATACTGCAAATGAAGTTGCACCAGAGACTTATGAAGAGGCATTATCACCTCCTTTTTTCTGCTGGCCATTCTGCTCCCTATGCACCCACACATCCTTCTGGCTTTTGCAGTCGCCTTTTCTACCTGTTTAGCTACTTTAAGATCATCAGACACAATCACGCCCAGGTCCCTCTCTTCTTTTTTGGACAGAAGTACCTCACCCTCTACACTGTACAGCTCCTCAGGAGTTTTGCAGCCTAAATGCATGACCCTGCATTTTTTAGCATTAAATTTCCGCTGCCATATTCTAGACCATTCTTCAAGTTTAGCTAGATCCCTCCTCATGTTATCAACTCCTTCCTATGTGTACTCTATTGCAGATTTTGGTATCATCTGCAAACAATCAAACCTTACCCGACAGTCCTTCCGCAATATCACTAACAAAGATATTAAACAGAATCGGACCAAGGATAGATCCCTTTGGCACACCTCTGGTAACCTCCTTCTCCTCAAAGTAAGTTCCATTTACCTGTACCCTTTGTCGCCTTCCACTCAACCAATTTCTAGTCCAAGCAGTAACGTTGGGGTCCATCCCTAGGGTGCTCAGTTTGTTTATAAGATGCCCGTGTGGAACAGTGTCAAAGGCTTTACTGAAATCTAAATACACCACATCTAGGTCTCTGCCTCAGTCCAACTCCAGGGCATTATAACTCTTCAAGTTATAATGCCCTGTTCAATGTAATTTCAGTTTGTTCAATGTAAACTGCCTTGATATCATGAAAGGTGGTATATAAGAAATGTTAAATAAATAAACAAATAAATAAATAAAAACTCCCTGGTCACCCAGTCAAAGAAATCAATCAGATTTGTCTGACAAGACCTGCCTCTGGTGAATCCATGCTGCCTCAGATCCTGCATTCCACTGGACTCCAGAAACCTCACTATTCTCTCCTTTAATAGCCTTTCCAAGAATTTACTAACCACAGAGGTTAGACTAACCAGCCTGTAGTTCTCAATGTCATCCTTACATCTGCTTTTATGTAAAGGGACCACATGTGCCTCTCTCCAGTCTTCTGGCACCTCTCCTGACTCCAAAGAGGCATTGAAAACAGTGGAGTCGCTAGAATGTCCCCATGTTCCTTCAGTATTCTTGGATGTATCCTATCTGGACCCAAGGCTTTGTCTACTTTTAGTTTAGCTAGTTCCTCTCGCACACAGTCTTCTGAAAATCGTTCCAGATTCCTGTCGTTTCTTTTGCTATTTGTGGGTGGTTTCTGAGGTCCTGCTCCAGGCTCTTCATCTGTGAACATAGAACAGAAATATTTGTTAAGCAATTCTGCTTTATTCTCATCAGTTTCTGCATATTCCTTCCCTGCACACTTGAGTCTGACAATACCAATTTTGCCCTTCCTCCTCTCACTAACATATCTGCAAAATGTCTTATCCCCACATTTTATCGCATTGTCTATTTCTTCTTGTTTCTGTACCTTTGCTTTCCTGGCTACATTGCTAGCTTCTCAAGTTTCTCCAAATATAGATGCCTGTCTTCCTCTTTCTGTGATCTCTTGTATTTCATGAAGGCCTCCCTCTTTTTCTTCACCTTCTCAGTTACTTCTTTTGAGAACCATAAAGGTCTCCTTTTCCTTTTACATTTATTTACCTTTCTAACAAAAAAGTTTGTTGCTTTTAAAATATTCCCTTTTCATTTTTCCTACATCCCCCTAGCTGTCCCCAGCCCCTATCTGAGGTATTGTCCCACCTTTGCAAAGTTAGTTTTTCTAAAGTCTAAGATCCTCACTTTTGAATGGATTTTATCAGCCCTAGTACTAATACTGAACCATACCATTTGGTGATCACTGGATGAGAGTTGATCTCCCACTGTAACATCAGAAACACTTTCCCCATTGGTAAGCACTGTAGCTCCATTGCATGTGGGTTGTGTTACTAATTGCCTAAAAGGAGAGGGTCCAGAACAGACCCTTGGGATACACCGACTGAGAATGGGATGGCAGTAGAGAAGGAACCACAAGAACAAACACTGATGGAGTGATGTGAGAGATAGAAGAGGACCAGGACAACACAGAATCCCTAAAACCAAGTGAGGACAATGTTTTGAGGAAAAGGTGGTGGTCAACAGTGTCAAAAACTGCAGAAAGGTCAAGAAGAATGAGGACTGAGTAAAGGCCCTTGAATTTAGCCAGGAACAAGTCGATGGAGACTTTGACAAGAGTAGAATGTAAGGGACAAAAGCCAGAATGAAGTGGATCTAAGATGGTTTGAGAGGAGAGAAATTCAAGACAATGGAGGAGAGCTGCACATTCAAGAAGTTTAGAAATGAAGAGAAGAAGGGAGATGGGTCAATAGTTAGAAGGACAACTAGGGTCAAGTGAAGGTTTCTTGAGGAGAGGTGTGACCACTTGAAGGCTGCAGGGAAATATGCAGTAGAGAGTGATAGGTTGAGAATATGTGAGATGGAAGGGATGACAGAGGAGGAGATGGAATTAAGAAGACAGGTGAGGTAGGATCAGAAGAACAGGAAGTAAGTTTAGAGGAGAAGAGAAGATGAGAGGTTTCCTCTTCAAAGATCTTAGAAAAGGATAAAAGGGCAATCAAAATAGATGGAAAAAGTTGATAATGAAGAGGGGGAAGAGAGGAAGAAGCTGATCTTGTGGGGAACTGGAGTGTAATCTTGTAGACTTTGTCATGGAAGTAGTCAGCTAAGGCTTCGGCAGAAAGAGGTGGAGGGGTCAATGGTGGAGGCTTCTTGAGGAGAGTGATGAGAGTTGAGAAGAGCTGGCAGAGGTCAGAGGCAAGAGAATTAGTTAAATGGACATAGTAGTTTTGCTTGGCAAGTGCTATGATTGACTGGAAGGAAGCAAGCATGAATCTGAAATGAATAAAGTCAGAAAAGGAGTGAGATTTGAGCCAAATGCACTCAGCTGAGTGGACACAAGAGCATAGGTAGCGGGTAGTTGAAGACAGCCAGGGCTCAGGTATAGTGCGCCTCACAGGACGTGGTATGGGTGGAGCAAAAGTATCTACAGCAGAGGAGAGTGCAGAGTTATAGGAAGCCACAGCCTCATCAACAGACTTAGAAGACAAAGTGAAGGAAAGAGGTAATGAGGCAATAGTGGAGAGAGCCGATGGATCGATACCATGATGATTTCTAAAAAGGTAGGAAGAGACTGGGCAAGATTGAGGCAGGGAGTGATGAAGAGTGAAGCTTGGCAAATGATGGTCAGATAAGGGAAGAACTGAGGTTCAGAAATTAGAGGGTAAACAATTAGGGAAGAAAATGAGGTTGAGACAGTGACTGTGCTGATGAGTGGGGTCAGTAGAGCAAAGCTGGAGGTTGAATGAGGAGGTAAGGGAAAGGAGCTTAGAAGCATAATGATTAGGTTATTAACATGAATAAAAGTCACCAAGAATAAGGGGGGGGGGGAAGAAGAATCCGGAAATAAAGATAGCCAAGAGTCGAAGTCAGTAAGAAAGGTAGAGGTGGACTTGTCAGAGGATCTATAAATAGCAGCTATCCAGAGAAGTAAAGGATTAAAAAGGTGGATGGAGTGGACTTCAAGGGAGGAAAAGGAGTGAGGCTGAGGTAAAATGAGGGGTTGAAATTAGCAGGAAGGAGAAAGAAGAAACCCAACACCACCACCACGGCCAGTGGCACCGGGAGTGTGGGAGAACTGGTAGCTGCTGTGAGAAAGGGCAGTAACAGAAACAGTGTCATCAAGGAGAAGCCAGGTCTCAGTAAGAGCTAGAAGATGGAAAGTGTGAGCGATAAAGAGATCATGAGTAAAGGGGAGTTTATTGGAAATGGAATGAGCATTCCATAAGACACATGAGAAAGGGAGGGAGGAGGGGGAAATGAAAGGAATATGAATGAGATTGGGGCGGTTGAGAAAGGAACTATTATGCGAGCGAGAGAAGAGTCTAGGGGGGAGGGCTAGGATGATAGAAGGAGAAGGAGAAGAAGAGTGTGAGGCAGAGAGGAGACGGCACAGCGGAAACGAGGATGAGGTTGTTTCAGAGAGAGAGAGGAGAGGGATGAATAAGAGGAAGAAATAGGTGAAGCTCAAGAGCTGAAGAAAGGGTAGAAGACATGATGGGCGAGGAAATAGGGAAGGTGGACAGGAGATGAAAAAAGGGGTGTTAAGCTGATGGTATGAGAGGAGAAGGTTAGGGAGTGTCAGAAAAAGGAAGAAAAGGGGGTTGGAGCCATAAGAAAATGGAGATGTAAATCAAACCTAAGAATGGAGTGTAGGAGGGCAACGTTATCCGTGAGGAGCTATCTGAAATACAATAGCTAATTAAAATGAAAGGACATCCACGTGCCAGTCATACCCCTATACGGGGGCTGCAAAACAGCCAGAAAAGACTGAAAACAGCCCATGAGCTATTTCAGTAGCTGCTGCTCGAAGAGCCAAGTGGGCGGCTGCTGGCTATAGCCTGAAGCCTCCACACTCCTGTTTTCCTGCATTTGGCTGAACCCCACAGGTGGGAAGGAGGCACAGGGCTTGGAGAAGGTATCAGTATCAGCATGGGGCCCTGTGGGAGGGTCCCAACAATGCAAACAAATTCAAACCCTAGTCATCACCATCACAGAAGCAGCAAAATGAGCCTGCCATTGAGCTGGCCTGACAGAGGTACAAACAGCCCAGTGCCAAGCATGGGCAAGGCATGTTATCAATGCTTCAAGTGACAAGAAAACATAGAATCACCAGAAAAATGATACAAGAACTGATACAACACAACCAGGCCATGAAAAAGAACTGCCAAAAAAAACAGCTCAGATTGCTAAAAAATAAACAAAATTATGCTGGCCGAAAAAAAGTTAACAGCACTTGGCAGACTTTAACAAAAAAAAAACAACATCAGAAAAACATATTCACCACGCTGTCTACCATTTATCTTGTTTTGCACTCTTTGTGGGACCCATTATTCTGTTCACTGACCTCTCCAATAACAGCAAAGGCTCAATAGTTATGAACTGATCCGTGCATGACTTTCCCAGGCACACACTGCAATATACTTTGGAAATGTGTAGAGAGATTCCATATGGTACTGTAACACGCAGGCACTAGAATCCTGATGCTTCAAACACTGAGATTTCACTGAATGGCAGGGTTCAAAACTGGAACCAACTCTAGGCCTAACTGTCTGCAATGTTAAGCATTCTGGGAACAAGCCCAGAACACCACTGGAGAACTCTGCTCCTCAGGTCACAAGCAGATACTCTCAAAGAATGCCTTCAGCTGCATCTCGACATATTTGGTCTAAGAACTTGGTTGATTTGTATAATAGGCTGCTTGTGGTTTCAAGAGTCATGGTTGCAGACCCTTCGTAGATTAACAGTAGCAAGAGTGCATGAACAATGTGGTATGAACCCTTGTTCTAAGTAACAGGGAATGAAGGGCACACAGTTCTGCATTTACTATTCCCACACATGAAAGATATATAAAAAAATTTTTATTTCAACAAATGGTTTTCCTCTCCAGTGAGACTGTAGAGTCTGTAAGCAAAGGATGTTTTAAAACTCCACATGTTCTTGCACCCCTTATTACCAAAGTACCTGTGGACTGGGTCACTACAAGTTGAATTGTTTTTTTTAAAAGCAGCAAACTAATGAAGAGAATATTCTAATAGCTCCTAAATGTGGCATTAAAAAACAAAACGTGAATACATTCTGCGTTGGTCATTTCCACATGCAGTCCCAATGTACATAAGCAAAAAATCTGAGTGTAATGAAATACAGATGTCTGAAAGAAAATGATGCTCAGCCGTCCCATTCTTCTGTCTTCGAAGGCCCTAGACAGCCTGTGGACCCCTCTGCTCAATGACATCATTTGCAGCCAAGAATTCCTAATTACTATTCAAATACCCCATGGAAGATGCAACATTACCTCCGACTTTCAGAACCACAGCAGCCAAACTATAAACATGTGTTTCCCTTGATTTAAAAGCACTCTTAGCCTTGAACAACTTTTACCTCTGCCCTCTCTATCATTGTACTAGATTTTCTTTTATTATTACATAAACCTATAATCAGTTCTTTAAAAAAAACCTTGTAGCATTGTTTACCACTTCAGATGAAACACAGAGGGCAACCAGGATCTGGGGTGATTACACAAGCATGCAAGAGACCTTTCATTCTACTATAGGCAGGCCAACACAGAGTTATTTGTGTTCCACTGCACTGGCTGCAAAATTTATCACCTTGATCTGTTTGCTTTTGGAATACTTAAGTTTAGTGTGTAGGGTTGAGTCAATGCAAACAACAGAAAGTGCCTGAAGAGGAGGTGTTTCTTTTACCACAGAAAGAGGGTCAGAATAGCACACAGATAAAGAGAAGGCATTCCAGTGGCAGTAACAGAGGAAAAGACACAGGTGCTGCTGGGTGGCAGTGGCCAGACCGCTAATGGTGGCTGCAGTGGTAATAAAAGTGGAGTTGATGGTAGCACAGTAAGGTGATATTTTACTTACCAGATAATGTCCCTTCCTTGAGTCCTGTTAGAAAAGTTCAGACAAGTAGGTTGTGTTCCTCTACCAGCACATTGATAGAGACAAAGAACCAATGACCAGATTTCAATGACATCTCTCCTATGCCTCTATAAACCTCAGCCACCAGAGGTCTCTTCAGTATCTGTCCCAAAGCATATGGCAGAACTTGGCAAGCCTCTCACAACCTCAACATCAGTAACAATAAGTAACGAAATAGTAGAGAGCTATGTACAGGAAAAACCTAAACAGAAGGCTGTAAGTAGAAGATGAACCTGCCGAGTCAAGAATATGCAGGGTGATGCATTTGGACTGTAAAAATCCAAAGGCCAGTACACTGTAGGCGGTGAGGTACTTCTGTCCACAAAGATGAGCAGAACCAAAAAGATTGAAGCCAACTCAAACAACAATAGTGACACTCTCATAATAAAAATAGATCAAATAAGTATCTGTTTAATATATAGACCCCCCAACCAAAATGCAGACAGCCTCCACTCACTAATTGAACTCCTCAACTCATCCTCTGAACAAAACCCACTAATTATTTTAGGAGATTTCAACCTCCCATCACTACCAATAACGGAATCCAACCTTTTTCTTGAAACCATATCTGACTTAGACTACCATCAAATAATAAACATACCTACACATACCAAAGGTGGCACTCTGGATCTTGTCCTACTACCCAACCTGATCTTCAAACAGTTTAAACACGACTCATTAGAATGCTTTCAAATACCTTGGTCTGATCACTACCTCATCAAATTAAACATTAACTACAATACCAACTGTACCATAAAACACACAGGAAATGACCAGACTACAAAATTTAAAAAATTTAATGAGACTGAGTTCCTGGATTCTACAATCCCTTACCTTACACTATCCCCAACAAACTTAGATGAAGCAGTCAAAAACTGGCATACCACCATAAACAACGCAGCTATAATAAATCATACTAATAAAAAACGAACCTATTCAAAATCTAACTGTACACCATGGTTTAATAGCACATTAAAACAAATGAAAAGAAAACTAAGAAATTTAGAACATAAATGGCGCAAAACTAAATCCACCATTGAGAAAGAACTATATTACAACCATCTCACAATCTATAAAGACGCAATAGATAACTCAAAGAAAAATTACTATGCTACAATCCTATCAAAAGCATATAATAGACCAAGAGAACTATTTTCCATTGTTAGTAATCTAACTAACAATTCCCAAGCCTCTAGCAAGGAAATCACTGATATATCAGCACAAACCTTAGCCAACTATTATCAAAACAAAACAAAACACTCACCAATGACCCTAGACTCAACCTACACACCTCCTCATATACTAAACGAATGGCCAGAATTTCACTTGATATCCAAAACAGCATTAAAAAATATCATTCTCAATCTCAACACGACAACTTCTTATCTTGACCCCTGCCCAGTAGCCTGGATAAAAAACACACTCCCAACTCTTCTATCCTTCATACTCCCTATGGTCAACCTATCACTACTCCAAGGTCACCTCCCACCCACACTTAAACATGTACAAATCAGACCAATTCTAAAGAATAACACACTTGACAAAACCTCCCCAAAATCTTACAGACCGATCTCAAGCATACCATTCTTAGCAAAAGTCATAGAAAAAACGGTACAAATACAGACACAAGAATTCCTTGATTCATCCTATCCGCTTGACGACCAACAATATGGATTTCGTCCCAAGCATGGAGTTGAAACACTCCTGACTGTTCTAATTGACACACTTTTAAGAGGAATTGACAACCACAAAAAAGCCTTCATCCTATTATTTATGGACATATCAGCAGCTTTTGATAGTGTTCACCATTCAATAATGCTTAACAACTTAAGACATATAGGAATGTATTCTACAGTTCATAAATGGTTCACATCCTATCTGAGCAATAGATCCCAAAATGTTAGAATAGGCAACCAAACGTCTGAATCATATAAATTTGAAACAGGTTTACCACAAGGCTCAGCACTTTCAGCTCTCCTATTTAACATATACATAAAACCAGTTTGCAATATTTTTAAAAAATATGGTGTACTCTATCATCTGTATGCAGATGATATTATGATGTACATCCCATTCACAATCCCTAACATACCGTTGCAACTCCTATCAGATTGCTTCAAAGAAATAACTTTATGGCTAAACGCCCACAATCTCCAAATAAATCACTCAAAAACAGAAGTGCTAATCGTCACTAAAAACCAAGACTATACCCCACCCAACGATATACCACTACAACACCAGGAAATCAAAATAAAAAACGAAGTCAGATACTTAGGAGTAATTATAGATAAACATTTAACATTAGACACCCATATCAGAAACACTACAAAGAAAATTTATTTCAAGCTTAAAATACTTAAACAACTTAGACCCCTTGTATACATACATGATTTTATCAGCATAATTCAAGTCACCATAACCCCCCACTTTGACTTTGCTAATCTAATATTATTAGGCGCAACAAAACAAAACATTAAAAGGCTTCAAATTGCACAAAACTCAGCAGCTAGGATAATAACGAAAACACATTCTCATCAACATATAACACCAATATTAGAGTCCCTTCACTGGCTGCCAATTCAAAGCAGGATAATATACAAAACATTAATAACTACATTTAAAACACTATTCGATATGGCACCACATACATTAAGTAAATTAATTACTAAAGAACACTCAAAACCCACTCAAAGAAAAGGTCATTCAAATAAACTAAAAACCCCCAAAGACTTCATAAAAACAAATAAATCAACAAACAACAGAGCGTTCTCTCATGCAGCCCCAATAGCCTGGAATTCCCTCCCAGAAGAACTAAGAATGCTAACAGAGATTAAAGAATTCCGCAAAAAATTGAAAACCCATCTATTCACAATACACTACAATAGTAAAGACATCCACTCAAAAGAATTAGATAAAGGCTAATCAATCTTTGTCTGACATCTTACTACAACATAAAAAGAAAAACTCTCCCTAACTGATTCTGAACTTCTCTCCATGATTATACCCCACATAATGTCTATATGTAAATAATGTATATAAGTTGCACTGTTCTGTGCCATTCAGTTTAACATTATCCTGTTTACTTTATATTGCTTATAGTTATCTGATGTTATATGTAAAACAAACTATGCTTTGTTGACTGTTGTTATCTGTGAACCGCAGCTGAACTGTGGAAGCAGCGGTATATAAGTCTTTGTTAAAATAAATAAATAAATAAAATAAACCTGGGCATAACTGTGTCTGACAATCTTAAAGTACCTAAACAGGTAGAAAAGGCTATGGTGAAAGACAGAAGGATGCTTGGGTGTAGATGGAGAGGAATGGTCAGCAGAAAAAAGGAGCTGATAGTGCCTCTGTATAAGTTTCTGGTGCGACCTCATTTGGAGTACTGTATGCAATTCTGGAGACCATACCTTCAAAAGGATATAAGCAGGTTGGAGTCGGTGCAGAGTGTGGCTATTAAAATACTTAGTGATCTCCATTATGAAGCACATGAGGACAGACTTAAAGATCTTAATATGTATACTTTAGAGGAAAGACAGGATGGGGCGAAATGATAGAAACATTTAAATACCTCTGTGGCATAAATGCACAGGAGGGTCTCTTTCAATTAAAGGCAAGCTCTGCTATGAGGGTGAGATAGGATGAGAGTGAAAGGGGATAGACTCATGAGTAGTATGCGGAAATATTTTTTTATGGAAAGAGTGGTAGATGTGTGGAATAGTCTCCCAGTGAAGGTGGTGGACATGAGGATAGTATCTGAATTCAAAAAAAGCATAGGACAAACACAGAGAATCTCTAAAGGTAAAAAGGTGACTATTGTAGTTGATATGGAAGGGCAGACTAGATAGGCCATGTGGTCTTTTTCTGCCATCATGTTTCTATATTTCTATATAAATCATAGAGGACCCCAGGGTACTGCCACACAAAAACAGAGCTAACACAGTTCCAGGAGCAGGCCCTGGACTGGTCTAGCAGGACTCAAGGAAAGGACATTATCTGGTAAGTAAAATGTCACCTTCCATATCATCCTGCTAGACTAGTCCAGACAAGTGGGATGTACCAAAGCTATACCTCCACTGGGCGACAAGAAGACACAGCAGCTCGCAAAACCTTAGGGCCAAAGGCTGGATCCACCCAAATGTGGACATCCAAGCAGTAATATCTGACAAAAATGGAAAGTGTTATCCACGCTACTGCCCAACAAGGTGAAGATCCCTATCTTTCCCCGACACTGATTCTTAAAGAAGGAGGGCAGGCAGACCACCTGGTTCCCATGAAAGGGAGAAATCATCTTAGGCAAGAAGGAAGGCACAGACGAAATGGAAATGACCTTTGAAAAAGACAGATAAGGATCTCGGCAAGAAAGAGCCTTGCGGAACAAATCGCGACTAAGAAAACAGTACTGAGCGTCAAATCCTTCAAAGTAGCGCGTTCCAATGGCTCAAAGAGCTCTGACATCAGGGCCCTGATCACCAGACCCAGATCCCAGGAAGGGATCATAGATCATAGGAGAGGACACAGACCCCACACCCCCTGAAAAAAAACGTGAAATATCCAGATGTAAGGCTAGCGACTTACCAGGCACTGGCTTCCCTTTAAAAGCCAGTCAGGACAACTGGGCTTTGGAAGAGGTGTCCACTTGCCCAATGTTGGAACCAAATACAATGCTGTGTCACTGTTGACAGGGCACTGTCCCTGGCCGCTAGGTGGACAAGATCCACCTTGGGAATATCAAACCATACAATGTGTTCCTTCTCCGGGAGAGCATACATCTTCTTATACACTTCAACCCCTGAGGCGAGGAGTCAGGGGAGTCCCACTCTGACTAAATCAGGTCCTTAAATACCTTGAAGAATGGGAAGACAGTAGTTGATTTCTGCACCCCTTGCAGGAGCAGATGCACCTTCGGCTCTTGCTTCATGCCTGGAGCATCCGACAAACTCAAGGTGGATGAGACCCAGTCAATCAAAGCCACCAGTTCCTCCTTCCAGAACAGGCAGATAACACCGGCTCCATCAAAATCCTCCAAAGGCGAGAGCACTTCTTCGTCCACATCAGAGCCCAGGACTGAGCCATCTAAATCCAAGTCATAGTCCAAGTCTTGTACAGATTCCAGGTGATCCCCATCTCCGGGGGGCACCCTTCGCTGGGGACACTTAGCCAAAGGCAATCAAACAGGGCTTCCACTCTCAGCCTGCCCCTCAAGAGGCTGAGCTCAGGGGAACCCAGAGGCTGCAGGGTTTGTATTTCCATGCCAGAAAGATCAGGCCTGTTATAAAAAGGAAAAAAATTCTGGGGAAGACAAACCGGACTCCAGAAGCACTTCTCATGGAAATGACCCCCCTACACCAAGGGACATAGCCACCGCCGAGCCCCTAGACCAGAGGTACTCAAATCCAGTCCTGGAGGGCCGCAAACCAGTCAGGTTTTCGGGATATCCCTAATGAATATGCATGACATAGAGTCAAATACAATGGAGGCAGTGCATGCAAATATATCTCATGCATATTCCATACCTTGCCAAGCATGATGTCTTTCTCTAACGATCTCTCTCTTCACATGATGTGTCCAAAGTATGAAAGTTGAAGTCTTGTCATCTGACCTTCTAAAAAAAATCTTAGGTTTGATCTCCTCTAGTAGTGACTGGTTTATTCTTTGGGCAGTCCATGGTATACATAGTATCTGTCGCCAGCACCATAATTCAAAGATATCGATTTTCTTCCTGTCTTTTTCACTGTCCAACTTTTGCATCCATATGACGTTATTGAAAATACCATGGCTTGAACAAGTCAAATCTTTGTATGCTCTTGAGAATCTTATCTAGGTCCTTCATAGTCATTCCGCCAAGAGCAATGCGTTGTCGGATTTCTTGACTGCTTGTCCTTTCTTTATTGATAGTTGATCCAAGTAAGTTAAAGCTGTCAACTATTTCAATTTCTTCTCTATCAACGATGAACTTACTGATTTTGCCAGTTGTCAGGATCTTTGTCTTGTTTACATTAAGATGCAGGCCCATTTTAAGACTATGTTCCTTGATCATGAGAAGCAAATGTTCCAGATCGTCTTCACTTGTAGCCAGTAATGTGGTATCATCAGCATAGCTCCATCAAAGATTTACAAACATTTAGAAAGGAATTAAAAATGCTGCTATTCATTGAACACTATGGTGAAAATAACAGTAATAATGATGTACAACCAGTTCCTCACTGAATTCTGTAAGGGTCACTGTACACATCCCCAAGACAAAAATGTGGAATTCTGAAATACTTGTAAATAGGTTCATATGGTGAGCTGCACTTTGACATCCCTGGTCCAAACAGTCCATCATTACTTCTGCCTGCAGCCTTTCCTCGGCTGAGAGCACCAGTCTCTGTGTATCCCTAAAGTTCTCCTTCTCCTCTGTGAATAAGCAGAGGGCACCTCCCAGATTCTACTCCTGGTTTCTCTTCCAGTAGTTCCAGAGAAGATACCCTGTGGTGCTTCGGCTTAAGCAGTCTCAGTCATCTCTCTTCAGAAACCCCTTTGGAAAGAGACAAGGCGTCACTTCTCCCTCCTCTCCTAGGTGCTAGGTAGAGGTTCCACAGCCACTGTGGTAGGATGGCTGTGGCACCAAAGACCCAGATTAGCATTAAGCCTGGGGTTTTATACCCCATTTCAGTTTCCCTCCAAATTTGCACTTCTCCTTCCAAACAACACCATCAGATCAAGGCCCTTCCCAGTATTGCATCACGGATTAGCTGGATGAATCAGAAAAAGAAAGTTCCCGCCTGTTCTAGAAACAGAATTACAGAATTTCTCTGGTAGAACCACTAGAGGTCCTGGTGAGATAAAATACAGGACTTCAGTGGTTTCTACACTGGACAATGGTGCTGGCACTGATGTTGGTAACAGCACTACTATTTCTCTGCCCAGGAGGGTTTGCAAGCCAGACACTAAATTACTAACACATGGTAACATTTTAACAAGAGTTATTTAACGTAAGCCCCCATTATGGTCAGTGAGGCCTATTCACTAAAAACTCTCAACCCTACTAACCCCCTATTGTCCTTCTTGTACCCTTCAATCACAGAGTAGTCACCTTTGGCTTATCCCCCCCCCCCAGTTCCTGTGCCCAACTTGAAACATCCTGACAATGCTGTTTTTTACTTCCTAGCCCCTACTTTGTGGAATTCCCTTCCGTTTGAAATCTGTGTGGAATATTCTCTTCAGAAATCTAAGACAATGTTAACGACATTCTTTTTTGAAAAAGCGTTCCAGACCTCCATACTAGGATGCAGGCAGACTAGGATCAAGATGATGCCATGCCTTCTTTGTTTTATGTGTGGTTCTGTTTGTTCTTTTTAATTAGTTAATTTTATTTATTTACAAGATCTGATATACCGCTAGTAGCGCTTGCATTATGGTGGATTACAAAGATCCATTAATTAATGGAGAAAACATAGACAAAAGACAAGCACATACATGACAGAGCAAGATACACAAGGAGGGAAAAATGGAGTAGCACAGCAATTTCAAAAATTAAGACATAGGTTAATATCATTTCTATGTTATTTTATATCTTTAATTGTGCTTTACTTTCTTATTTATATTGTAGTTATGTTCTATTGTTCAATACAGATATGGGAGGTAGTATAGCAAGATTTTAATAAACCTAAACATAAACATACTGACTGGCAGAATTAGATATGTCCCAGGGCACTGTGCCAGGATATCATCTTCTGTTTGACCCCCACTCCCTGCCAACCAAGATACAACACTTTGCTCAACCCGATTCACAGTTAGCAATGCCTCTGTGGATTTACTGAACATTCCTGCCTCATTTTTCAAATCCATATTGCTCTTATCCATGCCTGCTCTGCAGGCCTGTGCCTATAGTGACAAATTTCTGGGTCAGCAGAGTGAAGAGCAGAGAGTCAGTGAAATGCTGTGGCCTAGCCAGATAACAGCGCCCGGCCCCCTGCGCCTGCGTAATCTACTCATACAACTGAGTTTCAAAATCTTAGTAGTTCACAGAGGGCTCTGCAGGTTTCTGGGCAGTGTCATCTAGTCTGCTACCTCTACAGAGGTTTTCCAAGTTGAAGAGACCTAATCTTGTAAGCCTCTCCTCACAGGGGTATCCTTCCATCCACTTTACCATTTTCGTCGCTCTTCTCTGAACCTTTTCCAATTCCGCTATATTCTTCTTAAGATATGGAGACCAGAATTACACACAATATTCAAGGTGCGGTCAAACCATGGAACGATACAGAGGCATTATAATATCCTTGCTTTTATTCTCCATTCCTTTCCTTATGATTCCTAGCATGATTCCTTGGCCACCACTACACACTGGGCAGAGGGTTTCAATGTACCATCCACAATGATGCCCAGATCCTTTTCCTAATGGGGAACCTTGCATCGTGTAACCGTAGTTTGGGTTGTTCTTCCCTAAGTCCATAACTTTGCACTTGTCCACAATAAATTTCATCTGCCATTTGGATGCCCAGTCTCACAATTTTTCAAGGTGCTCTTGCAATTTTTCACAATCCTCTTACATTTTAACAATTTTGAATAATTCTGTATCATCTGCAAATTTGATCACCTCACTCATTATTCCCATTTCCAGGTCATTTATAAATATGTTAAAATGCAACAGGCCCAGCACAGATCCCTGGGGTACTCCATTATTCACCTTTCTCCACTGAGAAAATTGGCCATTTAGCCCTACTCTTTGTTTTCTTTCTTTTAAGCAGTGTCTAATCCACAATAGTACACTGCCTCCTATCCCATGACTTTTTAATTTCCGCAGGAGCACTGTCATGAGGGACCTTGTCAAAGGTTTTCTGAAAATCAAGATACACTATATCAACTGGCTCACCTTTATCTACCTGTTTATTCACACCTTCAAAAAATATAACAGCAAAAACCTAATATCCTTTTGATAGGATATTTTGGTGATGGTACATCTCCAAAACAGAATCCTCCAGAATACAAAAGTGCATTTTTTTGGTTCTCCCCTTCCTCCTCCCCCACCTTTCATTTTTTCTAAGATGCCCTCAGAAACAACATTCCACTCAGTGGTTCCCAGCATCAGAGCAGAAACATGTTGCTTTTGGCACAGTTACTGTCCCCTGCCCAATTTTGCAAAGCAAAAAATCTGCTTTGATTATACCGTGGAAAAAGAAAGTAGTAAAAGAAAAGGTCTACCTCTGCACTCGTGCCAAGAATCCATAAAGACACAAAGGCAGACGCAGGAATTTAAAGCATTTCCCTTGCTATGCGACTAGGGTCCTTTTATCAGGAAGGTCAAAAGAACATAATGGAAATTTATAAAGAGGGGGATTTCAGCCTTTTTAAGCCCTTCTGGAATATTTTCTTGGCTTTCTCTGGAATGAAGTACACCAACTCCAAGCATTCTGAAATAACATTTAACATCCTGAATTTATCCATCAATGCTAAAGCTAATGTCGGTCCAGTTACCTAACCACGTCAGAGAATTTGCCGCAGTTGAGACTAATGCTGATTGCTTTGTGACCATGACAACACCTTTTATTACTTGCAAAGTACATGCATGTTCTCAAAGTCATGCTTTGGCCCATGGGCACAATTCACATAGTTCTTTCTCTGCTTTCAGCACAAAAAGTTGCACACTTCACTTTAGTCTTGAAAGCTTTCACCTGCTCCCCTGATTCTTATCCACTGCTGTAAGTTTCTCATTTGCAGATATTCCTAAATGGTTAAAGATTGTAACTAAAAGCAATGACTAGTGAGGGCCTTCCACTCTGAATCTGCTCTCTGTTTAAAATCCATACTCTAAACCAGAGTGGTTATGTCAATCCAACATTCTCAGCACCTCAATCTTCTTCCAGTGAGAGGGTTGGGCAAGGATACTGGGTACTCTAGGCAAACTTTCGGTCTTATGCCTCCCCCCCTCCCATGATCATCCAAACACCACGCCTCTCAGAACAATCCTGTAAAAATGCATGATTGGACATCATACTTTTAAATATTAGATTTTGCTTTGTATGTATGTGTGTGCCTGCTCTCTGTACAAGTAAAAGAATGTGCTGATGGCCCTTTGAGTTTGTGGAACTGTCAGAATTTCTTGGGTTTTTTCGAGGGCTGTTGCTCTTTGCTGACCCTCAGAAGCTGATGCTCTAGGCGATTGCCTAGCCTTGTCCAATGATTGGGCTGGCCTTTAGCATATAAATAATGATTATCAAATAAAATGTACCTGCAATAATGCTAAACGTACTGTGTAGTTTAAGTGTGTATATATAGATATATACAGACATATACAGCACATATACAATATTCCAAAAGCACTTATAAATTTGACATTGCTTTTTTCAAAATTGTCCAGCGCTATACATATACGAATGCAATGCGGGTTATTTTAAAAGCCGTATTTGTGTTTCCATGTACAACATCATGGCTTCACATCTGGAAATCGTGTCCATGTGCAAATGGTCATTTTAGAAAGGCTCCATTTTACACTGTAACATTTTGAAACTACAAGGGGTGTATCAGAGGCGTGGCCTGGACGGGACAAGAATCTACACATGTATTCCCATTTCAGATAGCGAAAATACATCAATCGCAATTTATCAGCTAGGTTCACCGGTCCCATATCATATAATACTTTAAAACTGGCTTTTTAGATAGGATGTCCAAGCTGGTGGTGTTTATGTGAGATTCCCAATCACTGGAAGTGTTGAACAACATAAAAGGAGTTTTTGAAATAATAATCTACCCCTCCTAAGGAAGCAGTGGCGGAATGCCTTGGATGGCGTCATGTGTGGCGTTGGGAGTGTGGTTGATCCAGATATGTGTTGTTCGTTATTATGGGGGGGGTTCTGTTCAAGAATGAAGTTTGAAGATGTTAGATAACTGATGGAACAGACATGAACAGATACAACCACTTGCTCTGTGGGAGTAAAGGCACCTGAGCGATTAAATAAAAAGATTGATTAATAATAAAAACAAAGAGGGAGTTTTTTAGGATCACTGATGTTTACTTCACAAAGACCGGTTGGTGGTGTTCTGAGATCCTTTACTCCTCATATTTTATCCATTTCTATGCAACTTTGGAGCTCTTACATTATTTATGGAATGATATTTTGCTGTGTGATTTGCAAGTCAAATCTGGGATATTCAGGGGTGGAACATACAGGGGATACCTATGTATTCAGCCGATCTTCATAGCATGGAAGTCTCCAACGTGTGTGCTGGTGGCCACATATATTGACGTCCCCTTTAGGAGAGTGTGGGGCAGGGACATCCATCATGCAAACTAGCATAAGGAGACGTCCAGTGGCATAGCAAAAGGGAAATATGAGCTCCCATCCTCTTAGTGTTTGTTGATGTACTGTAAAATAAAGGGAATATTAGTGTGGCTCCTTCTCTACACCCTCCAGACATTTATCTGAAAAACACAATCACTTTTCAGATGCCTCCAGAAGCTAGGAGCAGGTTTAAACTCCAAAATGTTTCTGTGATCAAGTAAGGACATCCAAGTTCTTGGGAACACCCCAGGCACACCTTCAGCATGTCTCCATTCAGATTTGGATGTCCTCATGCTGGGGACGTCCATAGACCCGGCTTCTAAAATGGCTCTGGAGTCGTCTCCATGCTTTGGATGTCTCTACACCCATTTCTAAACATCCAAAGCATGAATAGGGCTTCCAAAATATCCCCCTAAAAGTCAGTGTCCAAAGTTTGAATGCAATTCGTGCACTAACTGGTAGCCAAGGCATCGCCCTTTCCCAGGTCAACTTAACAATCTTTCAGAAACACCTAAAAAGCAAATATCACAATAATCAATGGTAGACATTACTATAGCCCAGTGGTTCTCAACCCAGTCCTCTGGGACCCCCAGGCCAGTCAGGTTTTCAGGATATCCATAATGAATATGCATAACATACTGTAGATCTGCATACAATGGAAGCAGTGCATGCAGATCTATCTCATGCATATTCATTGTGGATATCCTGGCCTGGGAATCCCAGAGGACTGGGTTGAGAACCACTGCTAAAGTCTGAACTACAAGTCTCAAACTGGTCACTTAAAGGAGCCTCAAATTTGTCTGTGCAACCTAATTGAAACAGACCTTCATCACAACCTCCTCTATGTGCAACTCCATCGTTAAGGAAAAATCTATCCACACCCCTAAAAGATGTAATTAACTTGATGTTAGCATCTGACAGCACTAGTTAACAAATACAATGTGTGCCTTTGAGTCAGTCCTGACTCCTGGCGACCCAGAAGCTCCTGGGTTTTCTTGGCAGTGTCACTGGAAGTAGATTGCCAGGCCTTTCTTCCGAGGCAATGGAGGGTTAAGTGACTTGCCCAAGGCCACAAGGAGTGCTAGTGGGAATCAAGCCCTGGTTGCTTGGTTATCAAGCCACTGTTCTAACCACTAGGCTACTCCTCTATTCCAGGTAACAAATAGAGGGCCCTTTATCTCTCCCCCCTCCCCAGAATTGTCCTCTCCGAATTTAACTTGTCGGTAGATATCCACATACTCACTCTGTCAAAGCATGTCCCCTACCATATCTAAAGCATTAAAGCACTGGGGTAAATGTTTGGGCTAATATTTAGCATGTATGTAAATTATAATATTTTATAATCTACACTCGTACTTTCATGCTCTGCCCAACCTCCGCCCATGGGCATGCTTACTGGCAAACTACTATTTTGTGAGGCCATTTACACGCAGACGTGCCCACATATAAATGTAAATAACAAAAATAGGGCCATTTAGATTCCTCATTTCACACTTCAAGTAGGCGCCCGCCTACAAAATTAACTCCTAATGGCCATAATTAACATGTGGTAACTGCAAGCCTCTGTGTTAACTGTTGAGAGCAGGCCCAGCATCTTCCCAAACAGTGAACTGAGAGACAATAACTTACCACATGCAAACTGCACTGCAGATAAGGCAGAGGCACTTAACCCCTCTCCCTGAGGTGGTGCCAACTGCTCCGTGTTATCTGCCACACCAACAGTTAATGCATGGCAAGCTGCCGCATGTCAAACACACTATGCAGTTAATGCGGGAATTAGTACAAGCGCTTAGCTGATACCACACTACCTCCAAAGTTAGCTGCTTGCTTAGCCCTCATGGGTGTCCTAACTTTTCCCTTATGATCAATCCCAGCTCTCTGACTCCCTGTTTCTCTGTAAGCTCTACGGAGCAAGGACTATCTCGTATGTGTATGTGTGCAGCTCTGCATATGCCCAGTAGTGCTATACAAATAACAAGTAGGAGGAGTAGTTCATGCACTTTAGTAAAAGAGCCCCAAAGACTCTTACCAAGATACAGGTTCTTGTATTCACTGCGAAGACAGAATCTGCAACAGTCTTACCCGGCACAATAACCAAAGGACCAGGATTCAAAACCCTTAGCCGTTTGGCGAACAGGAGGCTGACTGCCTAAGGATGCTGACTGTGATATTTGGATAGTGCCACTGACTATCTCCATGTTTTGACTTTTTTGAGTGGGATTGGTCTGTGTCATCACAGCATTCATTTGTTTGGGGTTTTTTTTACTTTGGTACTGACTATCTCCATGGCAGGGACAGTGCTACCACTAGGCAAACTAGGTAGTTGCCTAGAGCGCCTCAGCTTGCGCTGGGTCTGCTCCACAGACTTCCCTGGCACTATCCACTCAGTGCAAGGACACTCCAAGGGCAGAGCAACGGTGTGTCAGTGCTCTGTTCAGTTAATACAATATTCAGTCAGCACTTGGCGGGATAACTCAGACCGTATGAAAATATGGCCTAAGCTGCAATCTGGATAAGTGCCAGGTGACTATTGAACTAACAAGGTAAGTGCCAGCACTTCTCCAGATAGGGCCACTCAACCCGGATATTCAGCTGTAGCTCCTATCCAGGCACTGCCACTCAATATCCTGCCAATATTTAAGCAACACAGTTGACCGCTGTGGCATTTTAAAATGTCAGCCCTTTTAAAAACTGTTTTAAAGACCAAACTGACCAAATTAGAGTAATTCTTCTTTAGGGGATGTACGGTGCTAAAGTATAGCTTATTATACTTGTAAATTGCAAAAACACCCAACTTTCTGATAAAATACAGTTTTGTTTCTAGTACAGGCCCTTCTGCTTAGTGTATAATAATTATCTGCCCCCTCCCCTAATTCCCTCCCTCCTCCCCCCACTGCATCTATCAAAGGCATGCACTGGGAGCAGAGAGCTCTCTGACAAGCTCCATTCGATGTGAGTGCTATAAAGCACAAAGGTTTGCTGTTGATTCATGGTATAGTCAAAAACTACAACACAGGGAGCCTGTCAGCTTAGGTGGTATTTCAATGAATATCAGAGAACCGATAGCAAAACAAAGCTAATAGCTAGGGGCCCCCATAAAACATTATTCCAGGAGACAGGTGCTCACCACACTCAGAAATCAGATTTTTAATTATGGGCCTCTTAGCAATTGCAAGTTCCTTGCCCTCATTCAACTCAGCTTAATTTGTCAGAGAAATTTTTGTATCTATTTTTCTGTACACATAAAAACATTTAAAAAATTACAAAAAAAATGAAATATTTAAAAAAATAAAGGTACTACATATGAAGAAAAAGAGACTGTTATGCTTGCCTCAACTTTTCAACTAGCAAGCGATTTCGCAAAAGCAGAGATTTTTTCTAAATATGTGAAATGTGTAATGGGTAAGGACTGGCCCTTACAGTTAATATGGAGGTCATTACCACCCATTAAATGTTAATGCAGCAGATAAAGAACAGCAGTTAACACCATCTCAAGAATCATAGCTAACTACATCTCACATTATCTGCCATGTGGTTAACTCTCAGTAGCCATGGCAAAATGTTGGGAACTCCTTCAACAGTTCAACAAAGAGGTTCTGCAGTTATTATGCATTTATTTTGACAACTGGGTGCCATTAACCATCCCAACATGCGCACTTAAATTACCCCGCCCAACATGCGCACTTAAATTACCCCGCCCAACATGCGCACTTAAATCTAACCTCCAGCCAATCAACATTAATCCCCAGCAGCCAATCATGGCCGACCTCATCTAATTTCATTCATACCTATCATCCAGGTGTCATATATAATCCTTCTCCAGTTACTCAACACACACAACCGTAGCTAATCCCATAACATTATATATCCTTTTGTTGAATGGCAGGCAAGGTGTTTCTGCGGAATTCTGACCGATGTGTGAGTAATATATAGCGAGTGTGCTGGTTTGATGTTAGCCATTGTGGTTAGGGGTCTGCATATGTCCAAGGGGATTTGGGGGAAAAATATCTGAGGTACCGGTTAGAGAGACTGAAGTGATATAGTTGGATTTATAAGCTCCAGCGGTATACTATTTTGTGTTTTAATGAGCAGGTGAGAATGATCGGAGGAAGGTCTAGCTGGTGAGCACAATTGGGAGCTAAAGTAGACACATTCGATGGTCTGTTTCCCCTGATGAAGCTATCGCGAAACGCATAGGGCATCCACTGTGGCATTGGGATAAGTTTCAGCACTAAGATAAGTGTCCAAACTGTTTAATAAAGCTGCTGTTTTTACTTTAGCATGCCAGCTGGGGACTAGCTGCGTAAGCAGTACAAATGTTGCTGTTTGCTCTCTAGCATGCTGGCTAGAGACAGACTGTGTAAGCAGTGTTTATGTCACACCTGTGCTATACTTTTAGTGTTTTGCACCAGTACCTGTTGTTGTGTTGTTGTGCTGTTTTTTACACAGTTTCGCTGTTAAGTCGTGCAGCTCTGATGCTTTTTTTGAGCCCATATTTGGGAGATATAATTGAGTTTTTTTGAGCCCATATTTGGAAGATCTAATTGGTGTACTAGAGATTTTTCTCTATTTGGAGTATTTTATCATGCTCCCTTAGTAGTTAGGCTTTTGACGAAAGGGTTTTTGATAGGGTGTTGATTGCTTAAAAAGACTGACGTCGGATGCTCAGGTATTCCCGAGCTGTTGTTGTCTGTGATTAAAGTATACCCCCGATAGAGCCTTTTTTAAGGAGAAACAAGGATCTTTGTTGGATTAGCGGATGAAGTACAGGCGACAATGTTTTAATGAGCAAAGAGAAAGTTGGAAGTAAAGTTGTAGTTAAAGTTGGAAGCGAAGTTGGAGTCCAGAAGATAAGTAGAATTAATGCTTCAAGTTTTGTAAAAGAATTGGCTACATGTTTTTGAAATTGTTTGTCTTTTGCAGAATTTTGTTGAAGAATTTTCCTGATGTTGTGGTGGAGAAGAAACATGCATTATAAGCTTCTTTAGTTGAGTGATAGTAGTATGTATACACTTGTAGTTTAAGATATTTTCAAATAATACAAAAAAGTACTTTTTCTGTGTGGTAGTTCAGTAGTTTAGTAAGACATTTTGTCATTTAAGGAAAGGAGTTTTTTGAGACCGGTGATGTATGAAGCTTTATTCCCCTATGGTGATTTGTTTCACCACATAGTGAGAGGTGATATATTAATCTGAGGTCTCTTTCTCCCATATAAAAGGCTGAGTTTATCCTAGTGATGTGGGAGTGTGTAAATATAGAGTCAAATTAATAGGATTGTTGGTCTAAGGGTGTGGATGTGGTTATTTATTCAAGATATACAAAAGCCAGGATCAAATGGCCCACGGGTACTGAGATCCTTTTTCTCCCTGTATAAATAATGTTTCTAGATAAGGTGAGTGTGGTTTAATAAGGTAGGATGAAGTCTATTTGTATATAGTATGTATTTTTTCCTGCATAAAATACTGGCATTTTTTGATTCGGTAGCAGTCTTCCAAAGAACTAGTGGTTTCTAGTTTCTAAGAACATATGCCAGAAATGAAAAAAATAAGGCCAAAAATAAATACCAGGCTACCAAGCATAAAAACCTTTTCAAACCTCAAGGAGCTGTACTGTAATCCATCTCAGATGGCTGTCTGCAGAACAGCTTTACTTCATTTATGAAAACCCAACTGGAAGCACGTCCAGGTCAGGTCATTACCCCAAAACCACTATCTCCCTCATGGTACAATTAAATAAGTATGGAATGGGTTCCAACGGTTTACAGGATGGTCAGTTTTGACCACAGACTTGAACCACAGTGGGTCAATTGTATACGAATAAATAACAGATGGCAAGTGAATGTTTTCATTATAAAGCCATGTGTTGACACCTTGACAAAGTAGTTGGCCTTTGAAAGTTAGTAGAAACTCTAAGAAGTAGGCGTGCCTCGCTCATTCCGACACGGTTACTTTAAGGGATCATTCTTGCTCAGCAGTTGAGTCTCGGCATTATGATGTCGGGGTTCTGAATGCTTTTGGCCTTACTATTTCTCCTTTCCTTTTGGGTTTCCAGCTCAGTTGGTTCTGGTTTCTACGAAGCAACCTGAGCTTTCATTTGGAACCATCACCTGGGTTTCTCCCCATTTGCAAAAGCATCCCCTTTTCTATCGTGGCCTCCCATGCCGCTTTTACTAGTACTGTTATTGCTCTGTATATATAAGTGCTTTCCCCTAGTATTATTGTACTGTTTGTGTTTCCCTTACAGAATCTGTGATTCCTCTGCATTACCTTGTCACACTTACGGTTTCAACGGGAAGCATGCAATCACGTGATCAGACCAGGTGACCTGGATTCTAGCATTCATTGCACAATCACAGCATCCTGCCTAGGTCCTGCTCCTTGGGAGAGCCCCTTGGGGCGGCTTCAGCGGCTCCATGTGTTCTGCTTATTCTCTTGGCTGCATTTTATCCGCTATGCTCCACAGATTTCGTCACCACCTTTCATCACTCAAGATTATACTACTGCTGAGCTTCTTCGCTGTGACTCTTTCCATTTCATTCCTATCTCTGGGGCCATCGCCCTCCTCCCCTGCCCAGAGCTCTCTCCCAGTTCAGACCCCGAGTGATTGTGCCCTGTGGGACTGCGCCTGCACCAAACTTAGCTCCACTCTCCCTTCCCTCTCCACTGTCTGCCTTTTGTGCACTGCTTAATTGTCGGTCCATCCGTTCCAAAACTGCTCTTGTTCATGATTTTATTTTACACCATTCCCTAGACCTGCTCTTTCTATCCGAGACTTGACTTAAGGAGGGCGAAGAAGCTGTTTGATTCTACTCTCTTCCTCCCGGTGTCTCTGCCCTCTCGACTTCTCACACCTCCAGATCAGGTGGAGGTGTTGCTCTTTACCGCAAATCTTTGAGATTCTTCTCTTCATTACCCTGAGACCCTCCTTATCCGGTTGCCTCTGCCTCATGCTTTCCATGTCCTGTTGGTCTTTGTCCCTCATAAGAACATAAGATATGCCATACTGGGTCAGACCAAGGTCCATCAAGCCCAGTATCCTGTTTCCAACAGTGGCCAATCTAGGTCATACATACCTAGCAGTTTCCCCAAAAGACACAGGTTCTGCAATGCTTGTACTAGGTCAAGCATTGATATCCTGGGTCCCTTCTTAATAATGGTTTATGGACCTTTCCTCCAGGAACTTGTCCAAACCTTTTTTAAACCAGCTACACTAACAGCCTTTACTACATCCTCCGGTAACAAATTCCAGAGTTTGATTACACGTTGAGTGAAAAAATATTTTCTTTTATTAGTCTTAAATAGTTTACCCTGTAGCTTCATTGCATGTCCCCTAGTCTTCCTATATTCTGATAACGTAAACAGTCAATCTACGTTTACCCGTTCCACTCCGTTCATTAATTTATAGACTTCTATCATATCTCCCCTCAGCCGTCTCTTTTCCAGGTTGAAGAGCCACAACCTTTTTAGCCTTTCTTCATAGGCTTCTTCCATCCCCTTTATCATTTTTACCCTCCTTCTCTTTCCCCTCATCTTTTGGACTCTCTCCTGACGACTTTGACTGAAATCTCCACAACTCTTTCAGATCTGCTTATATTAGGCGACTTTACTATCCATATGGACCTGCCTAATAGATCCCATGTTGTTGTTGTTTTTGTTGAGTGCCATCAAGTCGGTGGGAAACATCTATTTCCAGCCATTGAAGAAGTTACTTTCCTCAATCGGAGCCAAATATAGATTCCACAAAGATGGCATCCACCTGTTCCCAACATTACATCCCAATAGGGATTCAGCTTCTTTGCTGTATCAGAATGTACAAAGGTACGCTGAACGATACATTTGCTCTTAATGTAAAGAAACCAGAAATACTATAAATTAGTTAAACTTTGCCAGCTGAGAAATCATTACATTTACAGCTGGAAGGCCTAACACTTCCACTTCCTTTTTAAGTGCACAATTTGGGTGCTATCCTTTACACATGATGCACCCTGAAGAACTGTATCAGAAAAACAGCCAGATCTGTTTAGTCAGGAAACTAAAATACACGCTTCCTGGCGACAATCTTAAGAATGTTCTGTGGTCCTTAGTGTTAACAGTGTCAACTATTTATAATGTGATTCACGTGGGCCTCCCTAATTCTTTCCTGCAAGATCTGCAGCTTATGCACAGTCCAGCTGTTTGAATTATTACCAGCTGTGGCTCTCAGAATGGGTTACTCTTAATCAAATAATTTTCTGCTGGTTACCCATCGCCTGGAATAGAAAGTTCAATTATTTTGGTTTTCAAGGTGGCAACAGGCAATGAGCCCGATCAATCCAAAAGTAATCTTAGAAAGTTACAGTTTCTCCCTTTCTTTACAAATTTCTAGGAAAGAGCTGTTGTTTGTGCCTTCGCTGGAACGTAAGCCACTTAACCAAACCATGCAGCTGGCCCTTCGGAGTAACTAGCCCAATGTTGTGAAAAAATAACCCTTTGTACTGCATTACTTGAGAATTCCAATAAAAGGGGTAAAGGCCTACTTCTCATTCCATTTAATGAGTTTGCACCTGCCCATCACTACATTACTGGGCTGTTTACAATAGTGCATGCAAAACTGATCACATTAAACAACAAAACAATAAACAAGACACTACTAATATCAAAAAATTAATTATTAACAGTAATTTTTTATTAACTTAGTAAATAAAAAAGCATTTCTTTACACCCAAGGTCATTATCCCCACATGTAAAGGGCGGTAAAGCATTCCATAACCGAGGCCCTTATACTGAGAAAATTCTAGGGCAAGTGCGAACTTTGCAGACATCAGAAATGTTAGGAACAAGTAACTTCTGCTGAGACAAGCATAATAATTGTGAAGTTTGATATCTAGCATATTCATCTAACATATTCATTTGAGAGGCAGTCAACCTAACTGCCTCTCAAATGCTCCTACCCCTCCCCCCCACCTACCTCACAACCCCCTCTCAGTCTGTTCCTTACCATCCAACCCATCCCCCTCTCGCTAACTGGCCCAGTCCATTGAGTCCTTTAAATGTTTTCAGAATATACATCATGTAAATAGCTCATTTTGTATTTAGCTCACCTTGCACATAGTTATACTACAATAATCCCAACTTGAACACATTGTACAAAGCCCCATTATAAGACCCCACTGCAAGCCCCACACCCTCGTTTTATGTAGGGTTGCCAATTGGCTCCAGATGCGCCCGACAAGCTTGATCCAGTCCTGGGTTTACCCCATTGCATGCAGGGACATTTAATTCTACTTTCTCCATTGCACTCCATAGGAAATGGAAAACTACAAGTCCCTACATGCAATGGGGTAAACACAGGACTGGATCAAGCCTGTCGGGCGCATCTGGAGCCAGTTGGCAACCCTCGTTCTATGTAACATATTTAGTTGTATTGTGAACCGCTTTGACTTAAGGATAAGGCGGTATAGGAATCCTTTTAAATAAATAAAACAAATAATAGGCCGTCACTGAGTGCTGGCCGGGATTCCCCCTTCCCTCGGTAATGAGAACACTGCCTCCCCCAACCATACAAGTTGGCAAAAGCCAGGCTTGGAAACTGGGCCCAGGTCTTCTGCAGTGCCAGTAGGTCCCTGCCATGCCCCACACTGCTAATTTTCCAGAATAATATAGCAATCATTTATGGACAATGACCTCCATTATTTGCTTATTTATTCTTGAAACTTTATGGGGGTCATTTTAGAAGCTCTTATCGAGATTTGGGTGTCTGAAAATGGATACGCAGATGTCTAAATCATGGAGACGTCATCGGAGCCATTTTATAAAATGGCTCCAAAGACGACCCCATGCTGGGGACATCTATCCTGCACAAGGAGCATGTTTGGGGTATTCCAGAGACCTTAGACGTGCATGCCCAATTTCAGAAATGGCCGGCACGTCTCTGCTCCTGTCCAAGTCTCTACCTGCTCCAGGGCTTGAACAGACATCTGAAAAATGCATGTTTTCCCAGAAAAACAGTTGGAAGATGTAAAGGAGATGGAACTCTACTATCCTCGGTACAGTCCACAATAGTAAAAAGAATTGATTGGATTTGGGGATACCTGTTGTGTGGCTGCCAAGCTGCAAAATGTCTCCCCTACTTGAATGGCATCTGCAAAACGTCTCTAGTCTATGATACAGCTGTGGGGACATCTATGTAGACAGCCCTGATGATCTCCACATCATCAGGAAATGTTTGCATAAAAAGACTAAACTTTTAAGTGTTCATAAAACAGTAACAAATCTGTAAGGTTCCAGATGCCTGACAGCAAAGCATTCCACATAGTCGAATACGCGGGAAGCATCTACTGATGCAACCCAGATCTACTGCTTGCTTCAAAGTTTCGCTGCCAGTGTACATACTCTTCACTGCTCCTACTTGGAGGAGATTTACAGGCAACAAATAGCTGAATTATTCAGTACGATTGGCTTTGACATGGAAATGGGAATCACATGTTTATTTATTAATTCAGTATGTGGGTGTGCGGAAGTGATGGGCACCAGCAATTCAAGCTCTACCGAATTTTTGGTATTTTAGTCTCATGTTCCCCTTTTACCATAATGCATAAGGAGGGTAAATTTATAAACCATTTTCATGCCTGACACACTGGCGCCTGTTTACTCAACCGCGGTAATTGCTTTTTCAGCTGCAGAGCGGCATACGTAAAGATGCAGGGAGAGTTCCCAGCTCGAGCCCTGCAGATACCATGGAGGATTTGCAATTACCGTGCTGACCCGCAATCCCTGCATCAGCAGGTAGCACGGGAACTCCCACAGTGCCAACCAATGCAGGGATCGTGGGATCCATGGCATCAACAACCTTCTGATCCCCCCTGTCCCCATGAGTCACCCTCCCTTCTAAGAAGGGCTGCCAGAGCCTCGGATCTACTGATCCATGGCACCAGCACCCTGTAATGGCCCCCTTTCAGCACCCACCGCAAGACTGGTGCAATTTTGTTTAGTACTGAGGACAGGGGCAGGAGTAGGGAGTATAGAGCACCGCTCCTGCCTCCATGCCCACTGGACCACTATGAATTTTGGAGGTAAGAGCTGGGGGGGATGATGTTAGGGGGGGGGGGGTCATTCTTTTGTTGACTAGCTAGCCAGGTTGTATTTATTGAATGGGTAACAGGAAGCCTCAGGGGAGGCATGGCTTAGTGGTTATGGCAAGCTGCCTCAGGTCAGCAAGCTGAGGGTTCAAATCCCACTGAAGGACAGCAATCTCAGGCAGGAGGGACTGGGGCTTCTAGTCCTACATCACTCCTTGCAGCCTTGGGCAAGCCACTCAACCCTGTTGCCTCAAGTACAAAACACAGATTGTGAGTCAACAAGGGAAATAGATACCATACCTGAACACACACCACCTTGACGCAGCAGACAAGCATTGCTAATTAAATAGTTACTTTTGTGAAAGGGGAGTGTCCCAATCCCCCACCACTATAGGGACTGGGTGCTGTCCAAGGTGGTGGGTGCAGAAGGAAGAGAAGGCTGGCCATTTACTATTGTCAGTTCTACTGATCCACAATACATGTTGGGGAGGCACAAGCTGGGCCAGGGATGGGGAGATTCGGTCTTACTGTGGTGACCACTGCCGAAAGGCACCGCCGCAATGTGGCCCAAGCACATTGGCTACAGTAACACCACCTCTTAAGCCAAGATCAGGCCAATTTGGGCAACTATCACGCAACAATTGTTCACGTGGTGGCTGCCTAACATCGACATGCCTTTTTCCACACCCAGATAAGAGCAGCGTTACTGAGTTCATCCTGCTAAATAAACCAGGCAGCTCCTTGAAAAATCTCTGAAAAGAAATTGTCTAGAACTGGAAGACTTCCATATCTTGGGATCGCTCTGCTAATGGAGGATATACCATCGTGCCCCTGATAGGCTGACTGCTTCAACATTTTGGAGATGGTGCATGAGCCCTTCCCCACCCCTCCTCAGAGGGAATTTACATGCAACATTTAGCTGAATTTTTCAGCATGACTGGGTTTTCCAGCTTTTTCCAGACACTTGCCTCTATACCCCTAACCCCCCACCCTAGGAATTTAGTGAAACTGGGGAAGCTACTTAAGGAATTAAAAATAAGAAGAATGAGTCAGCTGTGATATTTTACAGGGCTACAGGATGTGTTCTAGCGCTCGCTGACAGTACACAGCAAGGTCAGCATATAAATTAAGTTACAGTTAACAAGGCTGCTTCCTATTAAGCTCAGTGGAAAATAGCTTAGGGTTGGGAAAGATTATTCTAAACAGGTGGAATCTGTCTGTAAAAGGGTTGATCAAAAAACTGTCCTTGACTCACTGCTCTGGATTCAAACAAGGTACCTCCCTTCGTTCAATTTGTTATTGTGAATAATTTGTGATACTAAACAGAGGTCAGTGGCATTCTGTGTAGGTGAAAGACAAGAAAGGCATATGTTGGAGAAAAAGCTTATGTTGCTTCACACAAAACAGTTCCAAGTAGAGACAAAACGTCTATGCAAAGGATTGCTCCTTTTGACTCACTGCCACCTGGGAGGGAAACAGGAAGGGGGAAGGGGAAGTTTCAAAATAATTCCGCTGCTTCCGTCCCACATTGGTCTGACATGTAATATCATTATGTCACCACAACAAATCCATAAACGCAATTTCTTCTGCTAAGAGGATACAACTTGCAACACAAGTGTCTCGTGCTGATAGCAGGTCCAGAAGATGTCATACATATTTTCTGATATACTTTTGCTTCTTCTGAGCCAAAAGTATATTGTAAGAATAAGCAGAGAAGGAACAGGAGAGACATATCTAAGGCAAAGATTTCCCCCACAGAGTGCAATTAAATCACAGTATAGGCTAGTCCATCAATCAACCCGACACCAATTTGCCAAGTATGATCTTCCATGACACAGCGTGGGCAGGGGGCAGGGATGGGTGAGGCTCATGGAAATCCTAACCAGGGTAAAGGGAAGGAAATCATTTGCCAGAGGTGAAACTTGAAACTGTTGCCTCTTAGGTCATTTTCCCCAGTTGAAAATATCAATGTATGGCCATCGTTAGCCCTTTAGGCGTTACTATCTAATCAAGGATGAGGAAATATAACGCCACTCATGCTGGGCACAGTCTCTGAGGTAACTAGGCCTCAGCATTGCTGGCTCGTTTGGCCATTCATTTGCGTGCCTGAAATTAAGCAGGCGCACAAATTGGAGGGAGGAGGGAGGAGTGGCCTAGTGGTTAGGACAAGGTACTTCAGGCCAGAGGGCTAGGGGTTCAAGTCCCACCTGGGGACAGCAATCTCAGGCCGGAGGGACTGGGATTTCTAGTCCTATAGGCACTCCTTGTGGTCTTGGGCAAGCCACTTAACCCTCCATTGCCCATGTTCCCTGTAAGTATTAGCCTATGTGTGTCATAGCCCCTCATGTTAAATGTATCTCCAATTGACCGCTTTGACCCAGTGAAAAGCAGGATATAAATACAGCTAAATAAATAAATAAATAAATAAATAAAATAAATAAATAAATTGCCTGAACACATATGTATCAATTATACATGTGTAAATCGCGTGCAAAAGCCATTTGTGCAAGCAGTTGGTGCATAATTACTTCAAAACAAAAGGAATTTGGTTTGTTTGTGACAAAACAGCAAAAAATCTTGGGCCTGCACAAACCTAGAGGTAACTGTTGTAGCAGCCAAGCCCAGGTGCAAGATGTGGGATTCACGCCGGGAGACCAGACCTGGCACTGCCAGAGCCAAACCCTCAGAACGCTCATGGTGATTATTTGTTTGAACATTTCACAGAGCATCTTACAGCCTTTTAGCTATTCTTCTGCATCTTTCATACAGAAAGCGGAGCCTGCTTATGCCAGGGGTGGCAGGACACCTTTTTGTTTGGAAGAAGCAAATAAACCAATGTCCCGTCTCATCCACAAGCTTTCCGACTGCTGATGTTGTGTTGGGTAAAATATTAGTTGGGCCTTGGTCCCGGGGGTGCCGTCCAATCCGCTGCCTGTGGCTTATGCCCTAATGAAGGTCTGTAGCAGCACAGGCCCTCCTGCTAGCCAGTGATTCCTCACATTCCGGTCCTTGAGAGCCACAAGCCAGTCAAATTTTCACGACATCCCTAATGAATATGTGCGGTATGAGATTGATTTCCATGCCCACTGCCTCCAGTGTATGCAAATCTCTCTCTTGCATATTCACTAGGGATATCCTGAAAACCCAACTGGGATGTGGCCCTCAAGGACCGGAGTTTGAAACTCCTGCTTTAGAAGGTTTTGCCTGACCTCCGAGGTTTCAGCAAATCAGCAGAAACCATAAAAATGCCCTCAAACATTCGGGAAATAGCACATTGCATTCTGCTGCACCTGTCAAACATATGTTTTGCTCACCAATTACTTTTCATTAGCTGTTCTCTAAATAAACCCACCTCACCCATATTATTCCAATCATAAATACGCTTTCCAACCTATTTATATTTATTTAGCTATAATTATATCCCGCTTTTCACCGGGTCAAAGCGGTGGAACATTCAATAATCAATTACAAGGGTTTGGGGCCGTCACCTGGTGGCCAACAATAATGATTGTTAACAATTAATTGGGACGTAGACATAGACATTGTGTTATGGTGGTTGGGAGGGAGTCAGTGGTGGGTGCTTGTCTCTGGTCCGAGGAATTCTTGGAATAGTGCAGTTTTAAGTTGTTTCCTGAAGGATAAGAGGTCTGTGTTGCTTCTGATGTGATTTGGTAGAGAGTTCCAGAGGGATGGTGCATATAGTTCGAAGGCTCTGTTGCAGGTCCGTTGGTTGTATTTCGTTCTTTTGTGTGGGATGACAAGGGAGTTGTTGATGGTTTGTCTGGTTGTTTTATTGTGGGCTGGCTGAGGCAGTAGAGTGCGGAGCTGGGAGATTTGAGTTTGGTAGAGAGCTTTGTGGGTGAGTAGGGCGGATTTGTATTTGATTCTTGCTTCTAGAGGGAGTATGTGTAGCTCCCTCAGGACTGGGGTGATGTGGTCTTGTTTTTTTGCATTGTTGATAATTCTTACTGTGGTGTTTAATGCAGTTCGAAGTGGGTTGGTATGGGTGGCTGGGAGTCTATGGTATATTATATTGCAGTAGTCCAGGTGGGGGAGTGTCAAGGCTTGCATCACTGTTCTGAAGTCCTGTGGTTCAAGGAGAGGTCTGAGACGTTGTACTGTTTTAGCCTTGTGGTAGATTGTTGCGGTGGTTTTTTTGATCTGTTGATTGAGTGTGAGTGCTTGGTCTATGATGATTCCCAGGTATCTTATTTGTGGTTGTATTTGTATTTTTGTGGTTCCAATGTCGAGGTGTGTAGGTGGTGTGAAGTCTGGGTCCTTTGATACCTAATTCGCTTAAACCATCTCCGCCTCAAGCATCTTTCTTAGAGGGATGCAGCTCTCCTTTCCCCTCCTTTCTCGGGCTGCTGACTTTACAGTTTAACACTGTTTTTTCCTGTGCCCTGCGTGTATCCGCAGTATGCCCACATGGGATCCTGAAGATGGCTGGCACCACAGTGCCCCAACTTAGTTGAATCCATCATGGTGGGAAAAGCACTGTGAAAGGCGTGATCTGAAACATTACAGACCGCCGTTTCCTCCAAGATTAAATAAGCATGAAAACAAAACAGTAAAACCTCAATGATTCTGTTCAAGTGCCAAATGTGTGAACTAAAGATGTTTTCCTAGTATTGCTGCTTTCAAACCCAGTAAAGAGCTCTGTAGGGTTGCTATTGTAGCAGTTCCTGCACACAGTGAAGGGATGGCTCTGGACTGTAGCTGAGAACACACCGAGAGCTACATCTAGCTTTACCAGGTGAATAAAATGCAGGCGCATTCACCTGGTAAAGCTAGGCACATAGGACACTGCTGTCCCATTCCCACTCATTGCCCAACCCTGCCCTTCAGTCCACCAAAAAAACCCCAGATGTAGCAGCGAGAAAAATGTTGACTCCCTTCTCCCACTTCCTGGCTAAGATAAGAAAACAATTAGTGCCAAATCCATTCCCCACCCCGGTCCACAGAGCCAGCAGCAAGCGGTAAGGATCTTACTCCCCCCCCCCACCCCCCAGCCTGGATGAATACCATCTTGCAGTACAGCTGACCCTTAGGATTAATTTATCCGGTGTACTAAGGGATTGGCCTATCTATTGAGAGTGAAAAGACCAATCCCATGGTTTTCCCCTTAGGTGTGGGGGAGCGGGAAGGGCACCTTTGATTGCTACAGTTTTGGCTTGGGAGGGGTAGGAGTGGGGGATGGAGTTGAGGTACCCTCATACCGCTACATTTCATGCTTGATGGATGGGGGGAGGGTGATAGGGATAGGGGAGGAGAGAAGGTTGGGTTATTTTTAAAAAGTTCTAGGACTCCCTCTTAAAAAAATGTCATCTGTACGGGATGAACTTTCTACTGTCCTTTTTGGAGCAACAGAAGAAAATTCTCACAGATGGCTTTTTTCAGCTATCAGCGAGGGAGATACCTAGAGACTTTCAATAAAAGGCTGTGGAGTGTCCAAGGCTTCAATCTAGCTGCAATTTCTGCCAGTTTGAACCTAATATTTTACAAAGACAAATAGGCTAAAAATAAGCGCCCTCTCGAATAACAAACCTAAATGACCTGTTATAGAATTACCCTTCACATCTGGTAAAAGCTTCTTCAAAACAAATAGTTCAACAGCAAGAATAAGGGCAGCTTCACAGCCTACAACTACTGACCCTCACTCGCACATTCTTCCTTTGGAAATTTGGGTTCCCTGTTTTGCTTCAACTGGGTATCCTGACTACCCAAGGAACTCGTCAATCTCTTCTTCCTCTTCTCCTCTGGACTCCTGCATTTAGCACCAGTTGGGCAGCTCACTACTCCTGCAAAGATCTTGGTCTACTCCTGGAACCCAGATCAGCGTCTTCCCCACCCATATTAGACAGACTCAAGGTGAGGGATTAACATCCATAGAGCGGGGACTCTTCATTCCAGAGCAGGATCCCTCATGAACAGCTGCTTGCCGTGAAATACCAGAATCATCGCAATGGGAACATGGTGCTCTGCAGCACTATAGGAACTCTGGACTAGAGACGGGTGGCATCCTTGTCCATCTCCTTTTTCAATCTTGTTGATGGCCTTCCTTAAACAAGCTTCCAACACATTCAGAAACAGGAAATGGAGCTTTTCCTTTCCTGCTCTAAAACCATACTATTAAAATCTTCTGGGGGATTCACTACTAACAGCCTAGCCCAAGGCTACAGTGGTCACTGTAGAGAAGAGCGACACAGGAATATGGTTCAGTCCGCTCTACCCTTACAGCCTCAATATGGCTTCTGTTGGGCCGAGTACTTACCTCAATAAAAGGGCCCAATGATGTCATTACACTTGCGAAAATATCCTAAGCTTCATTTATAAAGTGCATCAGTGGACAAAACACGTGTTAAACTAAGCATGAGTACAAGGGCCAGCCCCAGAGTCGATTCAAGGTGTTGAGGACCTATGCAAACCTTAAGCCTTATGCCTCTCCCCCACCCCAGGCTATCAGACTCCATTGTTTAGCTTTCAATGCCTTGCTCTTTGCTGTCTCCCAGAAGATGTCGCCTTGTTTGCCTGATGGTTGCCCCAGCTCTGGTGAGCACTTACCCCTGACCTATGGCTGGTATAAATGCCCATGTCTAGATCTTTCAAGAACACACGGAAATTACACTATTTTATAATTTAGGTACATGAATTTGAACTCCACCTGTGCAAGTCCCTAGTGACACTACATGTGTCTTACAAAAATTGCATCTTCCTGAAGTGCATGCGTAAGTGCCCACTGCCACACGTAAACCACTAAAATACAGTAATTTACATGCAGACGTTTCTGTAGCCCCTTATAAAATTGCCCCTTAAAAGACTATTATGCATGGTCTTGCAACCCTCTGCTTTTCTTAAGAAAACCAGCAACCACAGGTCCCAGCACGCTTTAATGGTGCTGGGACCAAGATTGGTGCAATTTTTCTTGAATGCCTACAGCAATTTGGTAACCTTAGAAGTTTGCTTTTACATGATACAAACTATCCACAGGTTTGGTACTCAAGGTGAGAAGTTAGAAACATTTTTTCTTTGTGACAATTATTAAAAATCTCCCTTTCAAAACATCCTTGGGTGTGCTTTAGTCTTTTCTTTTAAAGGGAAAGGAGAACCAAGGCACAAAAAGACAAGTGAATTTTCAAATCCTCACTCATTTCTCCCCTTTCTTCTTTACATTCCGGTGTCCTCTTCACCCTAATAACCTACAATCCATAAATAAACCACTATCTGATTTAAAGTGCCCCTCCCCCAGTGAATAAAGTTACCGGAGTGAAATCCACAGCTCAAGGGAGAATTTTTCAGCAGTCTGCTTCAGACCACAAATTAAACTTCCAGCTGCAGAGAGTCAGATTAGCTGTTAGGAAGAACTTTCTGCCTTTAAGGGCTGTCAAGCACAGGAGACAGGGAAGAGACAAACTCACTATTGCTCAACATTTTTTCAAGAGCAGGTCAAAGAAATATCTATCTGCAATAGTCCGAGCAAAACGGATCCTGGTGGTGGCGGAAGCATGGACCGCCTTATCTATCTAGGAAGGGAATTGTCAAAATCAGAGCTTGGTAAATCCTGGGCACCGGCTCGTCATGGCACCTAGAAAATCCACCCTGATGCCAAGGATTTCATGCCCACACATGTTTTTGGGGTGTGCTGGTGCTGTTGAACAACACCATGCTTCATACTTTCCCATCACAATCGGCTCACAACAAGCAGCTTGAGACGAATGGTGGAGAGGTTTGGGCTGATTTTGTGGTTTCAAGTATCACAAGACATGAAACCGTGAAATCAACCCTAGTTTCCTCCACTGCGCAGCTCAAGCTACTTGCAGAGATTCTATCACTTTAGGAAAGTTGGGAGTGTGATGTTTTTACAGCAGCTGCAAACAACAAGGAAGGAGGAATGGTGAGTGAAAGAGAGACTGGATGAAAGCATTGTGCGACGGCTATGAGAGAGAGACTGGGTGAAAGCATGGGAGCTATGAGAGCGAAAGAGACTGGATGATGGCAATGTGTGGTGACTATGAGAGAGAGAGACTGGGTGAAAGCATGGGAGCTATGAGAGCGAAAGAGACTGGATGATGGCAATGTGTGGTGACTATGAGAGAGAGAGAGAGACTAGCTGAAAGCATGGCAGCTATGAAAGAGAGAGACTAGATGAAGGCAGTGTGTGGCGACTATGAGAGAGAGAGAGACTGGGTGAAAGCATGGGGGCTATGAGAGCGAAAGAGACTGGATGATGGCAATGTGTGGTGACTATGAGAGACAGAGAGAGAGACTGGATGACAGCATGGGGGCTATGAGAGAGAGAGAGATTAGATGAAGGCAGTATGTGGTGACAATGAGAGAGAGAGAGAGAGACTAGCTGAAAATATGGGAACTATGAGAGAGAGAGAGACTAGATGAAGGCAGTGTGTGGAGACTATGAGAGAGAGAGACAGAGATTAGCTGAAAGCATGGGAGCTATGAGAGAGAGAGACTAGATGAAGGTAGCGTGTGGCGACTATGAAAGAGAGAGAGAGAGACTAGCTGAAAGCATGGGAGCTATGAGAGAGACACAGACTAGATGAAGGCAGTGTGTGGAGACTATGAGAGAGAGAGAGAGAGAGAGAGGGAGACTAGCTGAAAGCATGGGAGCTATGAGAGAGAGAGAGGGACTAGATGAAGGCTGTGTTTGGAGACTATGAGAGAGAGACTAGCTGAAAGCATGGGAGCGTTGAGAGAGAGAGATGGAGAGACTAGATGAAGGCAGCGTGTGGTGACTATGAGAGAGACAGCGAGAAAGTGAGAGACTAGCTGAAAGCATGGGAGCTATGAGAGAGAGAGAGAGACTAGATGAAGGCAGTGTGTGGAGACTATGAGAGAGACAGAGAGAGAGAGAGACTAGCTGAAAGCATGGGAGCTATGAGAGAGAGAGAGAGAGAGAGACTAGCTGAAGGCAGTGTGTGGCGACTATAAGAGAGAGAGAGAGAGAGACTAGCTGAAAGCAGGAGAGCTATGAGAGAGAGAGAGACTAGATGAAGGCAGTGTGTGGCGACTAAGAGAGAGAGAGAAACTAGCTGAAAGCATGGGAGCTATGAGAGAGAGAGAGAGAGAGAGAGATTGGGTGAAAGCATGGAGGCTATGAGAGAGAGAGAGAGACTAGATGAAGGCAGTGTGTGGCGACTATGAGAGAGAGAGAGAGAGACTAGCTGACAGCATGGGAGCTATGAGAGAGAGAGAGAGAGAGAGACCAGATGAAGGCAGTGTGTGGCGACTAAGAGAGAGAGAGAAACTAGCTGAAAGCATGGGAGCTATGAGAGAGAGAGAGAGAGACTGGGTGAAAGCATGGAGGCTATGAGAGAGCGAGAGAGACTAGATGAAGGCAGTGTGTGGCGACTATGAGAGAGAGAGAGAGAAACTAGCTGAAAGCATGGGAGCTATGAGAGAGAGACTAGAACAAGGCAGTGTGTAGCGCCTATGAGAGAGAAAGAGAGAGACTAGCTGAAAGCATGGAAGCCATGAGAGAGAGAGAGAGACTAGATGAAGGCAGTGTGTGGCGACTATGAGAGAGGGGGAGAGAGAGACCAGCTGAAAGCATGGGAACTATGAGAGAGAGAGAGAAACTAGATGAAGGCAGTATGTGGCGACTATGAGAGAGAGAGAGAGAGACTAGCTGAAAGCATGGGAGCTATGAGAGAGAGAGAGAAAGAGAGACTGGGTGAAAGCATGGGGCTATGAGAGAGAGACAGAGAGAGACTAGATGAAGGCAGTGTGTGGAGACTATGAGAGAGAGAGAGAGAGACAAGTTGAAAGCATGGGAGCTATGAGAGAGAGAGAGAGAGAGACTAGATGAAGACAGTGTGTGGCGACTATGAGAGAAAGAGAGAGAGAGAGACTAGCTGAAAGCATGGGAGCTATGAGAGAGAGAGACTAGATGAAGGCAGTGTGTGGCGTCTATGAAAGAGAGAGACAGAGACTAGCTGAAAGCATGGAAGCTTTGAGAGAGAGAGACTAGATGAAGGCAGTGTGTGGCGTCTATGAAAGAGAGAGACAGAGACTAGCTGAAAGCATGGGAGCTATGAGAGAGAGAGACTAGATGAAGGCAGTGTGTGGCGTCTATGAAAGAGAGAGACAGAGACTAGCTGAAAGCATGGGAGCTTTGAGAGAGAGAGACTAGATGAAGGCAGTTTGTGGCAACTATGAAAGAGAGAGACAGAGACTAGCTGAAAGCATGGGAGCTTTGAGAGAGAGAGAGAGAGAGAGACTAGATGAAGGCAGCGTGTGGCGACTATGAGAGAGAGAGAGTGAGAGACTAGCTGAAAGCATGGGAGCTATGAGAGAGAGAGAGACTAGATGAAGGCAGTGTGTGGAGACTATGAGAGAGAGAGAGACAGAGAGAGAGACTAGATGAAGGCAGCGTGTGGCGACTATGAGAGAGAGTGAGAGACTAGCTGAAAGCATGGGACCTATGAGAGAGAGAGAGAGAGACTAGATGAAGGCAGTGTGTGGTGACTATGAGAGAGAGAGAGAGAGAGAGAGAGAAAGACTAGCTGAAAGCATGAGAGCTATGAGGGAGAGACTCTAGATGAAGGCAGTGTGTGGCGACTATGAGAGAGAGAGAGAGACTATCAGAAAGCATGAGAGCTATTAGAGAGAGAGAGAGAGACCAGCTGAAAGCATGGGAGCTATGAGGGAGAGACTCTAGATGAAGGCAGTGTGTGGCGACTATGAGAGAGAGAGAGAGAGAGAGACTATCAGAAAGCATGGGAGCTATGAGAGAGAGAGAGACTAGATGAAGGCAGTGTGTGGAGACTATGAGAGAGAGAGAGAGAGACAGAGAGAGAGACTAGATGAAGGCAGCGTGTGGCGACTATGAGAGAGAGAGAGAGTGAGAGACTAGCTGAAAGCATCGGACCTATGAGAGAGAGAGAGAGACTAGATGAAGGCAGTGTGTGGTGACTATGAGAGAGAGAGAGAGAGAAAGACTAGCTGAAAGCATGGGAGCTATGAGGGAGAGACTCTAGATGAAGGCAGTGTGTGGCGACTATGAGAGAGAGAGAGAGACTATCAGAAAGCATGGGAGCTATTAGAGAGAGAGAGACCAGCTGAAAGCATGGGAGCTATGAGAGAGAGAGAGACTAGATGAAGGCAGTGTGTGTGGCGATTATGAGAGAGAGAGAGAGACTAGCTGAAAGCATGGGAGCTATTAAAGAGAGAGAGAGAGAGAGTAGCTGAAAGCATGGGAGCTATGAGAGAGAGAGAGAGAGAGAGACTAGATGAAGGCAATGTGTGGCGACTATGAGAGAGAGAGAGAGAGACTAGCTGAAAGCATGGGAACTATGAGAGAGAGAGAGACTAGATGAAGGCAGTTTGTGGCGACTATGAGAGAGAGAGAGAGAGAGACTAGCTGAAAGCATGGGAGCTATGAGAGAGAGAAAGAGAGTAGCTGAAAGCATGGGAGCTATGAGAGAGAGAGAGACTAGATGAGGGCAGTGTGTGGCGACTATGAGAGAGAGAGAGAGATAGAGAGACTAGATGAAAGCAAGGGAGCTATGAGAGAGAGAGAGACTAGATGAAGGCAGTGTGTGGCGACTATAAGAGAGAGAGAGACTAGCTGAAAGCATGGGAGCTATGAGAGAGAGAGAGAGACTAGATGAAGGCAGTGTGGGGGGAGAGAGAGAGAGACTAGCTGAAAGCATGGGAGCTATGAGAGGGAGAGACTAGATGAAGGCAGTGCGTGGCGACTACGAGAGAGAGAGAGAGAGAAAGAGACTAGCTGAAAGCTTGGGAGCTATGAGAGAGAGAGAGACAAAGACTAGATGAAGGCAATGTGTGGCGACTATGAGAGAGAGAGAGACTAGCTGAAAGCATGGGAACTATGAGAGAGAAAGAGACTAGATGAAGGTAGAGTGTGGTGACTATGAGAGAGAGAGAGAGAGAGACTAGCTGAAAGCATGGGAGCTATGAGAGAGAGAGAGAGAGACTAGATGAAGGCAGTTTGTGTGGTGACTATGAGAGAGAGAGAGAGATTAGCTGAAAGCATGGGAGCTATGGAGAGAGAGAGAGAGAGATTAGCTGAAAGTTTGGGAGCTATGAGAAAGAGAGAGACTAGATGAAGGCTGGGGGCTATGAGAGAGAGAGAGACTAGATGAATGCTGGGGGCTATGAGAGAGAGAGAGAGAGAGAGACTAGATGAATGCTGGGGGCTATGAGAGAGAGACTAGATGAATGCTGGGGGCTACGAGAGAGAGAGAGAGACTAGATGTAGGCTGGGGGCTATGAGAGAGAGAGACTAGATGAATGCTGGGGGCGAGGTGAGAGAGAGAGAGAGACTAGATGAAGGCTGGGGCCTATGAGAGAGAGAGAGAGACTAGATGAATGCTGGGGGCTATGAGAGAGAGAGAGAGAGAGAGAGACTAGATGAAGGCTGGGGGCTATTAGAGAGAGAGAGAGAGAGACTAGATTAATGCTGGGGGCTATGAGAGAGAGAGAGACTAGATGAATGCTGGGGGCTATGAGAGAGAGAGAGACTAGATGAAGGCTGGGGGCTATGAGAGAGAGAGAGTCTAGATGAATGCTGGGGGCTATGAGAGAGAGAGAGACTAGATGAATGCTGGGGGCTATGAGAGAGAGAGAGAGACTAGATGAAGGCTGGGGGCTATGAGAGAGAGAGAGAGAGACTAGATAAATTCTGGGGGCTATGGGAGAGAGAGAGAGAGAAAGAGAGAGAGAGAGACTAGATGAATGCTGGGGCTATGAGAGAGAGAGACTAGTTGAAGGCTGGGGGCTATTAGAGAGAGAGAAAGAGAGAGACTAGATGAATGCTGGGGGCTACGAGAGAGAGAGACTAGATGAATGCTGAGGGCTATGAGAGAGAGAGAGAGACTAGATGAAGGCTGGGTGCTATGAGAGAGAGAGAGAGAGACTAGATGAATGCTGGGGCTATGAGAGAGAGAGAGAGAGAGAGACTAGATGAATGCTGGGGGCTATGAGAGAGAGAGAGAGACTAGATGAAGGCTGGGTGCTATGAGAGAGAGAGAGAGAGACTAGATGAATGCTGGGGGCTATGAGAGAGAGACTAGATGAAGGCTGGGGTTTATGAGAGAGAGAGAGAGAGAGACTAGATGAATGCTGGGGGCTATGAGAGAGAGAGACTAGATGAAGGCTGGGAGCTATGAGAGAGAGAGACTAGATGAATTCTGGGGGCTATGAGAGAGAGAGACTAGATGAAAGCTGGGGTCTATGAGAGAGAGAGAGACTAGATGAATGCTGGGAGCTATGAGAGAGAGAGACTAGATGAATTCTGGGGGCTATGAGAGAGAGAGAGAGACTAGATGAAGGCTGGGAGCTATGAGAGAGAGAGACTAGATGAATTCTGGGGGCTATGAGAGAGAGAGAGAGAGACTAGATGAAGGCTGGGGGCTATGAGAGAGAGAGACTAGATGAAGGCTGGGGGCTATGAGAGAGAGACTAGGTGAAGGCAGGGTGCAGGGGCCAAGACAGAAAAAATTTGCTTCACGTATTATCAGGCCATATTTATACGTGAAACAAAAAAGGAAGTTGCCTCAGGTGCAGCTCTAAAGTGTCATCTGTATGCTGCTGATACACTCATAAGAACATAAGAACATAAGATATGCCATACTGGGTCAGACCAAGGTCCATCAAGCCCAGTATTCTGTTTCCAACAGTGGCCAATCTAGGTCATACGTACCTAGCTGTTTCCCCAAGGGACACAGGTTCCACAATGCTTGTATTGGTTCAAGCATTGATATCCTGGGTCCCTTCTTAATAATGGTTTATGGACCTTTCCTCCAGGAACTTGTCCAAACCTTTTTTAAACCCAGCTACACTAACAGCCTTTACTACATCCTCCGGTAACAAATTCCAGAGTTTGATTACACGTTGAGTGAAAAAATATTTTCTTTTATTAGTCTTAAATAGTTTACCCTGTAGCTTCATTGCATGTCCCCTAGTCTTCCTATATTCTGATAACGTAAACAGTCAATCTACGTTTACCCGTTCCACTCCGTTCATTAATTTATAGACTTCTATCATATCTCCCCTCAGCCGTCTCTTTTCCAGGTTAAAGAGCCCCAACCTTTTTAGCCTTTCTTCATAGGAGTAGCCTTCCATCCCCTTTACCATTTTGGTGGCTCTTCTCTGAACCTTTTCTAAAATCGCTATATCCTTTTTAAGATACGGCGACCAGAATTGCACACAATATTCAAGGTGCGGTCTCACCATGGAACGATATAGAGGCATTATAATATCTTTTGTTTTATTTTCCATTCCTTTCCTTATCATACCTAGCATTCTATTTGCTCTCTTGGCCGCCGCTGCACACTGGGCCGAGGGTTTTAACATGGTATCCACAAGGACGCCTAAATCTTTTTTTGGGTGGTGGTTCCTAATGTGGAACCTTGCATCGTGTAACCATAGTTTGGGTTGTTCTTCCCTAGGTGCATAACCTTGCACTTCTCCACATTAAATTTCATCTGCCATTTTGATGCCCAGTCTTCCAATTTATCAAGATCCTCTTGCAATTTTCCACAATCCTCCTGGGTTTTAACAACTTTAAATAGTTTTGTGTCATCAGCAAATTTGATAACCTCACTCGTTATTCCACTTTCCAGGTCATTTATGAATATGTCAAAAAGCAGCGGACCCAGCACAGATCCCTGGGGTACACCACTATTCACCTTTCTCCATTGGGAAAATTGGCCATTTAGCCCTACCCTCTGCTTTCTATCTTTTAACCAGTTCCTGATCCACAGTAGTACACTGCCTCCTATCCCATGACTCTTTAGTTTTGCCAAAAGTCTCTCATGAGGGACCTTGTCAAAGGCTTTCTGAAAGTCCAGATACACAATATCAACCGACTCACCTTTGTCCACCTGTTTATTCACTCCTTCAAAAAAACATAACAGATTAGTAAGACAAGATCTTCCTTGTCTAAAGCCATGTTGGCTGTCTCCCATTAGGTCATGACTATCTATATGCTGAGTAATTTTATTCTTTATGATGGTTTCTACCATTTTTCCCGGTACTGATGTCAGGCTCACCGGTCTGTAGTTTCCCGGATCACCCCTCGAACCCTTTTTAAAAATTGGTGTTACATTGGCGATCCTCCAATCCTCAGGTATTAGAGATGATTTTAATGATAGTTCACAGATTACTGATAGCAGGTCTGCAATCTCATATTTCAGTTCTTTCAACACCCTTGGATGTATACCATCCGGCCCAGGTGATTTGCTACTCTTCAGTTTATCTAATAGTTGTAAGACATCTTCCCGATGTATCGATATTTCCTTCAATTCTTCCACACCTTTAAATACCACTTCAGTCGTGGGTAACATCCCTACATCTTCCTCAGTAAAGACCGAAGCAAAGAATTCATTCAGTCTCTCCGCTATCGCCTTGTCGCCTCTTAGTGCTCCTTTAACCCCTTTATCATCTAATGGACCAACTGACTCTCTCACGGGTTTTTTGCTACGAATGTACTTGAAAAGGTCTTTATTTCGCGTTTTTGCTTCCGCAGCAAGCTTCTTCTCAAATTCTCTCTTTGCCTGCCTTATCAATGCCTTGCATTTGACTTGCCAGTGCTTGTGCTGTTTCCAGGTTTCATCATTTGGCTCTTTTTTCCATTTCTTGAAAGATGCTTTTTTGGCAACAACAGCCTCTCTGACCTCAGCTTTAAACCATGCTGGCAATTTTTTAGACTTCCTTCCACTTTTCTTATAACCCCTCTTCTAACATCACTTCACTGACTCCTCTTCCGTTTCCGTATCCATTTCAGACTTCTTCTAATATATAAATGCATTCACTCTACTGCCCCTCATTACCTTTCCTCTCTTCTCTCTCCCTGCACCCCTCCACGTGAACTCCGATCCTCCTCTGGCTTCCTTCTCTCTTTTCCATTTTCTTCTTCTGCAAACTCCAGACTTTGATCTTTCCTTGCTGCTCCTTCTGCATGGAACTTCCTCTATCTTTACATTAAGTCTCTTCTGTCCCCCTCTTCAAATCCACGCTAAAGGCTCACTTCTTTGAGGCCGCACTTGGATCCTAATCCCTTGTTCTCCTTGTCTCCTTCCCTATTTGAACCCCCCTTGTTTCTCTTATATTGTTCTGTCTATCTTGATTAGACTGTAAGCTCTAAGAGTAGGAACTGTCTTCTTTACATGTTTGTACAGTGCTGCATACACCTTGCAGCGCTATATAAATGATTATAGTAGTAGTAGAGGAGAAGGGTCGCTGCCTCTTTGTTGACACTGTGCAATGGCACTTTAAAGGCCTGATTTATTAAGCTTTCTTTGCCTGTAGAAAATGGGAAAATAGTAAATCAAGCCCTAAAAAAGATGTTGCAATACAACTTTTGGAAAGAGAGGGGGCACTGTAACCTAGGTCTCAACGGATGGCTTCTAAATTTTTAAGCTGACTCCGAGATTCCAAGAAAATCTGACAAGGCCTAGTCTAATTGGCAGCTGTATGACTTGTTATAATGCTGAATAGCAACACAGCCTGCATATCTTAAATTAGCCTCCTGCAGGCAACATGAAGGTTTCACTTTTACCAAGGGGCTTCTTCTTCCTGTGGCTTGCTGAAACAAAACTGTTTGACATTGCTGCAGATTTTCCTGATGTGGTTCCTCCTCCTTCGCTTGCCAGCATTTTAATTCAGAGTGTATCAAGAATTTGTTACAAGAAGTCGCTGAGGTTTTCACTAGCTGAACTGAAGTGAGCACTACTCTAGGCCAAAAGGAGCCCCCACCAGCAAGTACAGCAGCTGGCAAGCATAGCCCTTGCCAGGGTCACTGCCTGCTGGGCCAGGGGTTCAATTAAACAATTAATTGCCCTCTATGCAAAGGCAATCTCCTCCCCTCTATCAGTGTAGCAATGCGCTTGAGCAACCAAATCAATTTAGAGCATTAAACACTCTTCTTGAGGTTCCAAACTCTCCTCTTGTATTCACAAACTACACAAACGGATACTTCAGTCTATAGGATAATGGAAAGTGATTAATCTTCAGTTTTCGAGCAGACTTTGAAATGCTAATGCACAGACACAGGGACTGATTGTTCTGACATGTAGCTGTACTTGAGGAGAAATTTTACATACCTGATCATTTTCTTGCATTGAATCCTGTTGGACCAGTCCAAATGAGTGGTTTATGCTTCCTTGCCAGCAAGTGCAGGCAGACGAGCAATTTTCAGAAATGTTGTCACTCAGTGTAAGTACCGGTGCAACACAGAGAAGCAAGTATGACGCTTCCCAAACAATAAGCAACTCAGAAACTTTGAATGTTAATATCCAACCATAAATTGCAACAAACATTTGGAAAAAGTATTAGGCTCTTTTACCATAATTAATTCTGCATCAGACACTGATACTGACAAGACAATCAAGCGGCTGCAGGGCTGCCAAACCTGCAGAAGTCTCCTAGGGCATGTCGTAGACTGGTCTAGCAGAATTCATGGAAAATAAATTATCAGGTATGCTAAATTTCCCCTTTCTTATTATCCTGCTAGACCAGTTCAGATGAGTGGAACATATCAAAACAGTCCGGACCCAGGGTGGGAAGAAAACGTTGCTCTGGACAAAACTTCCCTACCAGAAGTACCTTCTTCTTTGGCTCACATCTACAACCTGTAGTGTTTCACAAAGGTGCTCAGAGACAACCAGGTAGCCGCCTTACAGATGCCCTCCAGAGAAACCAAGGTGGATTTTACCCAGGAGAAGGCCTGTGCCCTAGTAGAGTGAGTTCTGACTCCATCTGACACGCACCTACCAGCCAGAATTTATGCTGAAGCAATAGCCTCCTTAATTCAGCAGGCAATAGAGAACTTGGTTGCCGCCTGTTCTTTTCTTGGACCACTGAAGAGGACAAAGAAAATGGTCCACCCATCAAAAAGATTTAGTAATCTCCAGATATCTAACACTCTCCGTACATCCAGCAGATGCACAGAGGAGTCTGTCCAAAGATCCTCCTCCAAAAAGGAGGGCAACACAACAATTTGATTGAGATGAAAGGGGAACAGCAGCTTTGGGAGAAAGGATGACACCATTCTCAATGAGACTGAAGCCATTGAGGGGATCAAGAAAGATTCCCTGCAGGACAAGGCCTGTAGCTCTGACACCCGCCTGGTGGATGCAATAGCCACCAGGAAAATCGCCTTAAGGGTCAAATCCTTGAGAAGGACTTTATGAACAGGCTCAAAGTGGGGTGGGGGTCTTTAAGAGCCTTCAGAACCAGAGAGAGACTCCAATGAGTAACCACTGGCTTCACTGACAGATGGATCAGCTTCACTCCCTTGAGAAAGCAGGAGGAAATGGGATGCACTGCCAAGGATATATCTGGAATGTACCCCAGTAGCATGCTTGGGCTACCACCTCAACTCTTGAAAGAGTTCAGAACGAAACCTTGGTCCAACCCAGAATTCAAGAAAAGACAACACAATGACTATGTCCACCTTCCAAATCTCCAAAGCACCTCTCAAAAACTCTCCAGATTCTCACACAGGCAAAGGAAGAAAAGGCACAAACTTGAGCAGGGTATCTACTACCCCTCCCGAACAGCCCTTCTTGAAGAACGTATGCCTCTCAGGAGTCGTAAGCGAGAAGGGAACAGGGTCTGGCATCACCAGGGGGCCTTGCTGAAGAAAGATCCTCTCTTGAGGGAACAGAGGGGACCCCACCAGCAGGCTTAGAAGATCCATGCACCATGGTCTGCACTGCCAATGCAGGGCAAACAAAATCACCAAGCCTGGGTAAGACCAAATCTTGTACAGAAGGGAGCTCACCAAAAGCCAGGTAGGGAAGACGTACAGGAGTTCCTCCTGAGGCCACATATGAAGCAGGGCATCCAAGGTTGCTGCCTATGGAACTCCTCTTGCAGCCGAAAAGGTTCACCACTTTGGAGTTCTCCCGCGTGATCAAGTCGATTACTGGAAGGCCCTACTTCTACACTATGAGAATGAAGGTATGAGAGCTCATCTCCCACTTGCTGGGATCCACCATATTTCAACTTAAGATTTCTGCCTGCACATTGTCAATTCTTGCTATGTTTACTGCTGATACAGCAATCAAATCAGCACTGTGAGTTCTGCCCTGTTTACTGACATGTCACTGCCATGGCATTGTTCAAAAATACTCAAACCACTTTTCCCACTAAAAGGGGCAGAAACATCACTACAGCTAGGCAGATAGCTCTGGCTTCCAACTGCTTAACTGGCCAAGAGGCCTCCTGCAGGGACTAATGGCCCTGGGCCAACTAACCTAAACAGTGACCTCCCCAGCATTGCAGGGGCTTACTGACTCCAACGGGAGCTGTGGCTGAGAGCTCCAAATGGACTGAGCCTTCTTAGACCAGGGCTCGACAAACCCCAGGTGCCAGGTCACCATGGCGACTAAAAAAATCAGATCTGGTGCCTGAAGCTCAGAGCATCTTGCAGCAGCATGGAGAACCCAAATTGCTAAGAAATCATAGTGAACACCGAACTGCTGAGACCGATGCTGTCTGCCCGCAGGGATCCTCGATTCCTGCGGGTATAAGTGCTGCAGCTGACACTGATGCTGGCTGGCTGCCCGTGGGGACCCCATCCCTTGCAGGCAGACAAGCGAGAATGGAGCTGTCCACTGGGCAGGGACCCCATCCCATAGAAGTGCAGAGAAAGGCCAATTGCGGCCATGACCAAAGCTGTCTGTCCATGGGGATCCCATCATCCATGGGCAAAAATGCTGACAATGGCTGCGATCAAGGTCTTTTGTAGCAGATCAGCCCGCAGAGGATGGGATCCTGGTGGCAGTCTGCATTGGTCTCCTCCACAATCGTGGCCTTTTGCAGCACTTCTGCCCAGCAGGAGATTTAGATCCCCATCGACAAAAGGATTGCAACCGCTGGAGCCTGCAATAACAGGTTTGTTTTCACAGAGTTTGAAAAACTTTAAAGGGGCAGCAGGTGATTTAATAAAGAATAGAGGTGGGGAGGAATGAAGGGCAGGGGGTGAGTGCAAGGTGGACAGAGTAGGGCAAGGGAAACAGAATTGGGGAAGGGACAACAGGAGAAGGGCTGGAGTTGGGGAGGAGGAATGCAAGTAGTTGGAGGGTGAAGAGAAGAATGCTTGGGAGTTAAAGGGCACAGTGTGTATGTGCCAAAGGCGCATCCCACTCCCACCACACACAGGTGCAGGCGCCCCACCACCACCACACACACACACACACACACACACACACACATATGTAGTCACCCCACCTGAGCACCAGACACACACACAGACATCCAAGCATCCACCACCCTTTCAATGAAAAAGTATTTCCAGGCAATGTCAGGAAATACTTTTTCACTGAAAGGGTGGTGGATCCTTGGAATGCCCTCCTGATGGAAGTGGTGTGGGCAAATACAGTGACAGAACTCAAAATGGCATGGGACAGACCCAGTGGATCCCTTTATAGCAGGCATGTCCAACTTCGAACAGCTCGTGATCTACTTTTTCCGGCCAAAAGTGCCAGTGATCTACCACCATGACAATTAAGTTTCAAATTAGTTTCAAATTAAATTTTAACCCAATAAAGTTGGAGGATTACCCCCCCCCCTCCCATTTTTAATGAATCTTCTGTCATTTACTTGGATGCGATCAGCTGTTAAGCAAATTAATCAAAAACAGTGAGACGAAGATCCAGTAAGAACTGCTAGGGGAAATGGAAAGTACGTGTTTTCTTAAAGTTGTATTGAGTAATAACTTTCTTTAACTGTCTTAATAACTTTCTTTAACTTTTATTGAGTAATTTGTGTTAAATTTAGGTTGAGTATTGATCCAGTCTGATCTTGCACAATCTTTAATATTTTGTTCTTGCTCATTAGTGAGACGTCTGAGCCTGCATTTCATCCACCAGCTTTTTGAAGTTGGGTGAATATTGCGTGAGGGCCAGTCTCAAGGAATCCTGGAGATGTTCATCTGTCATGTTGGAATGTTGTGTACTCTTTGTCATTTTCAGATGGGAAAATGCAGATTCACACAAATAAGTTGAACCAAAACAGGAGTGTACAGCTTCACTGCATCTTCTCAAGTTGGGAAATTTGTCTCTAGGCACTAGCTTCCAAAACGATTCTTGCTCAGCACGGGTCTTGAGAAAAATGTTATTTTTAAGGGTTAATATTTCGTTTTCAAGAGATGGCTTGTTCAATGAGTAATTTTTACTGATAGCAGCTGCAGTTTCTTTAATGTCCACATCTACTTTGAATGGGTATGACAAGCACTCCACAACTGTTCCAATTTTTTGGCAGTCACAGAATCTATTTTCGAATTCCTGGATAACAGAACAGATTTCTGTCACATACGTCTCATTCTGAAAAACAAAATTTGGATATTGTCCCAGATGGTCCTGCGTATTAGGAAAATGATCAAAAGTGTTGTTTGCAAGGTCAGTCATCATTAGCTCAAATTTGCTCTTGTAGGATGAAACTGTACTCATCATCTCGCCAATGCATTTGTTTTTACCTTGTAGTTCAAGATTCATATCACTTAGTTTGCCTGTAAAGTCAGCGAGAAATGCCAGATCACATAACCACTCCTCATCTTCCAACTCTGCTTGGTCATCTCCCCTCTCCTTCAAAAAACTTCTTATTTCATTCAGCAAATCACAAAATCTTTGCAGAAATTTGTGCCTACTTAGCCACCTTACATCTGTGTGCAAAATGATTTCCGCTGTCCCTTCATCAAGAGTAAGATTGAAAAGCCGTCTTTGAAGTGATCTTCCACGAACTGAATTTACAATTTTGAAAGTGATGTCCATGACAGTCTTTGTACTGAGTCTCTTGCTTGACAAAACTTACTGGTGAGTGATGCAGTGGTAAGAAAGGAAATCTGGAAAGTCGTCATGCTGCCTACAGAGGGCTATAAAACCGTTAACCTCACCTGTGATTGCTCTTGCTCCATCAGTAGTGATGGAAACAAGTCTATGCAATGGAAGATTACACTTTGTCTCAAAAGAATGGAAAGAACTGAATATTTCCTGACCGGTAGTTCTCCCTTTTAAAGAAATCATTCCAAGTAGTTCTTCTTTAACCCTGAAGTCTTCAAAAACCATCCAGATAAAGACTACTAACTGGGCTATGTCTCTTATGTCTGTAGATTCATCCAGTTGGAGTGAGAAAGCAACACAATTTGAAACATCTTCCAACAATTGTTCAGTTGTGTCTCCACACAGCTTTTCTATTCGCCGCACGACTGTGTTTCTTGACAATTGTCAAGGAAATTGTGGAGGAGTGGCCTAGTGGTTGGGGCAAGGTACTTCAGGCTGGAGGGTCAGAGGTTCAAATCCCACTAGAGGACAGCAACCTTGGGCCGGAAGGACTGGGGCTTCTAGTCCCACAGGTGCTCCTTGTGGTCTTGGGCAAGCCACTTAACCCTCCATAGCCCATGTTCCCTGTAAAATAGTTATCTACAAGTTATAATGCCCTGTTCAATGTAATTTCAGTTTGTTCAATGTAAACCACCTTGATATCATGAAAGGCGGTATATAAGAAATGTTAAATAAATAAATAAAATTGTACATCTTGAATAGCAGCTATGATCTCTTTCTTATTTTTAAATCCTTCAAAAAGATTGTCAGCTGCTTCAAGAAAACAATCTTTTACAAATTCCCTTTCAGTGAAAGGTTTGTATTTCTTTGCAATCAGGTTGCTGACCTTGAAGGATGCTATGGTTGCATTGACCGAATGTGACCTTGGCTTCGCCATCAACTGTTGCTGAGTAGACTATTTCGATTTAAGTTCTTTGAGCTTCAGTTTACGAATTTCACTTTTGGGTGGAAAATCAGCATTAAACTTATTGCTATGCAGAGCCTTATAATGAGGTTCCAGATTACCCTTTTTGGGCAAGGATACTGGGGCGTTACAAATTAGATAACAACACTTGTCTTTCACCATGATGAAGAAGTAGTCCATTTCCCATTCATCATGAAAGTGGTAGGTTTTGCTCTTCTTTGGAACACTCATCTTCGTTATACTGGGATGGCTGGATGTAAGAAGGCCAAATCTGCTAAGTTAGTATAAACACTGGCTGAATCTGGTCCAAAACTGTCACTGTCCCAAAGTATTAAAGATCAACAGGAACTGAAGACCTCTGGAGGATGTGCAATACAAGGACTGGAGATGCCAAAACCACACATGCAGTTCTAAAAGTAAAAATAAGAATTCATCATACTGGCACTAATAATCAAATACCACCAAACAATCATCAAAAAAACACCTGTCCAGCCAACCAGATAAAATCAAATATCGCCAAACAAGTTCAAATACCACCACACGTGATTTAATAAATTCTGCACACAGTGTAGAATCAACGCAAAGGCAAGGCGAAATAAAATTGCAGTGTAGAATCAACGCAAAGGCTAGACAAAATAAAATTGCAGAGGCAAGCAAAAGTCACAGTGGTTTGAACCAATTTGAAGGCAAGGCATAGGCAAGTTAGAACAAAATTGGAAAAGCCTGACAAAATCACCAAATTCTTGACACTTCGTTGTGTCTGCCCGAAAACGTTTAATGAAAGCGAACTATAAAGCGAACAACGACCAGCACACAACACAACTAATAAGGTAAGTGTATTCAGGTAAAGCCCGGGCGAATGGATATCGCCCAGTATATAACACACGTCTAAGGGGTGTTGGGGCAGGAATGGGTGATTCTGAGAGGCAGGAGACCAGGTATGATGCCGGGTCTGTGGCATCTCGTCGCGGGGCGCAGGCGGCGGCCCCCTGGGGTGCCCACAAACTATTGCCACGAAAACAACAAGCGCCCCCAATACACCCGCAGGCAAGATTCCCGCAGGCAGGGAAAATAAGACAGGCAAAGGATCAGCAGCGGTGGCAAGCCCTCAGCAGACGACCTGCCGGCACGAGCTCTCTCCTAGAGACAGGTCGAGCTGCTGGAGAGATGGAGCCAAGTGGGGCTGGTGATCTACCTCTGACCCCTCCGTGATCTACAGGTAGATCGCAATCTACCTGTTGGACATGCCTGCTTTATAGCAACAGGATAAAATCAAAATAACCTTAATTGTCTCTGTTATCTCAACAAATAGGGGCGACCTGCATGAAGTGGTGCATACACCCTTAAACAAAGGCATGGGGAGGGATGACCTGCACAGAGCGCCAGGTGCACCTACTCTTGCCACCTTGCTGGGCAGACTAGATGGACCACGATTATCTTTATCTGCTGTCATACACTATGTTACTATGTAAAGAAGGCCTGGACCCGAGATCCCCTTAGAGGGCAAGCAGCTAAGTACATTTGAAATCAGCTGTGAGCTGCTTCAGAAGCTGCTGCTCAAAGCCCCAGTGAAAGAGGAGTGTCACCTCTGCAGAGACCATTTGGGATTCCCATGGGTAGGGAAATCATGACAGAATCCATGAAGGCATCTGAAATGGCATCAGGCCCTCAGTCTTCCAGGGGACTGTCTTGAAAATACCAAAAAAAATCATACTCAAGGTATAACTGTCACACATAGGACAAAAAGACCCTGACACGGAGCTGACGTGGCAGGAGTCAAAAGATGTGCAGTGCTGGACTCCTGGCATTATGGTTGTGCTCCACATGGCAAAAAAGAAAAAAACACAAAGAAAAAAGCCCGCTGAAAAAAACAACAAAGTCACAGAGAAAAGGGAACCCCAGAACCTGCAAGGCCAATCAGCTGAATCCTGAGAAAGGAAAGCCCAGCTGCCTCCACAGTCTGAGGCCCAGGTGTTGAGAAAAGAAAGAGAAACCTTTCTGTTTTTTAACTATTTTATTAAGCACTGAATAGAGCTAAATACAGCCTATATAAAGAATAGGCTTAGGAAAAAATAATCAGAAAATTTAAAAAAAAATCCAGAAATTACGCAAACAGATAGAGGACAGCAAAATGGAAGGGGGGGCCTAAGTCCAACTTACCCCCCCCCTCACAGTTCCCATGGAGTCTTCATGTCCGCTCTCTGACTCACCAAGGGGCAGAAACCCATGGGCAGCAGCACTGGACACAGAGCAAGCTGTTGACTGAAGGAGACAGGAGTGTACCCAAGCTCCAAGCAATGATGGGCCTACCGGTCTCTGACACACTGGCCACTGAACTGTAGTCTGGGCCAGGGGAGACAGGCCTATCTGTACTCTTGCACTAGTCCAAACACCTCGCCACCTGCTGGAGGCAGCCAAATACTGGCTTCTCTTAGTGCTGCACCAGTGATAACATCACTGAAAATTGCTAGCCTGCCTCTACCTGCTGGCAAGGGAGCATAACCCACTCGCCTGGACTGGACTAGCAGGATATTAAGGGAAACCTGCTTGCTCAGCCACTGGGTATGCACGCTGCCCCCTCATAACCCCATGCCAGAGATTTCATAATCCTCACTACATGGATGCTGCCAGAGATGGTCCTCAACAGAATGAGAAGCACTGCAGGGAACTGGAGCTACTTCCGCTCAACAAGATACTGGGATTAGTCGAGCTGGTTCCATGATGCAAGCTGCTGTGGACTAGACTGGACACACACACATCCCCCAAACAGACACCCCCAGACACATATGTCTCCTGAGGGAGTCCACAAGAACCAGCCCTCCCCACCTGCAGCATGCTCAGTACACATCTGACCAGACCATGATTGGCTTCCACACAGAGCGGCACAAACATACCAATATAAGCTATGAGGTGGGTTACATCAGAAAGCTTATAAAACAAAGAGCTCGGAAAAAGTCAGAAGGAGAAGGCAGAAAGGTGCAGAGTGAGGATAAGCAGCCATTGAACACACTACCCACAGCCTGCTTCCCAACTTAAAACGTATCACATTTCATCTGCAGCCAAGATCCAGCCCATTCCAAGATCCATGCTGTGGCAGTAGACTGATCCAGTTTACTCACACCGAACCTTTGACATTTAATCCAAAGATCCGACAGAATAACAAATTTTTAGCAAAACAAAAATAGCAACATTAAAACGTAACAACAACAAATCATATAAGAAGCATAGTAAAACTAGAATTCAATTAATATCTAAAATTCAAATATTCCCACCAGCTGCCTTTTTACTGACACAGCTGCCCACCAAAGACCTGACACTAAAGCAATTCTGATACATTCTACATTCAAATCGTACCTCAAAGAAAAACAGTGAGCACTTAGTAATTGGACACAGTTTAACTTCACTCCGGTGCTAAAGTTACGCAATAGTCACCAGAATTGTAAGCCAAAAGCCTGTCTAAAATGCCGTGCACTCACCATTTTCTTAAACAAGATCCCTCAGACTGGCCAGCATTACAGAGCAAAAGACGATGGCCTGGGAAAGTCAGACGCCAGGCAGGAGCCAAGCAAGTTTCCCTCAACCATGGCAATGAAAGGAGAGCGACCGCAGTCGTTACAGAAATACAAGGAATGCACACATGCTGAAGGTTGAGCTTTGCAGGACTGCTTTGGTTAGTTTGTAACTGAAAAAAATCACAGAACCCTTATTCAGTGCTGTACTACTTAAATCGGGAGAGATGAGAAGGGAGTTTTACAATATTGGGGCAATCTGGGGAATGGCTGTGAGTAGCTAGAAGGGATGACACACCATATGTTGAACAGCACAGTAGCAACAGTTCCATCCTAGGTACTATCTCCCCTCTGAGACTGCTGTAGATTTCCAGGGCTGCTGCATATATCAAATGCAAAACCAAATCAATCTATTTCTCTTCCGTTTAACCCTCTCTATTCCCCTTCTCACCCAAAAATGAATGAAAAACCCAATAAAATGAAAAACTTGTAGCTCTTCATAACATTGGCTAATATTTTTGAAAGCACATTAGAAGTATGGATTGTCTTCACGCTCTGTTCATAGAATTATGAAAGACTTGATTTGTGTTCTCCCAGGCCTCCCATTAGACAGCATCAGACTTTTCTAACTGCATTGCCAAAGAGAAAACGAGGAAGCCCCTGTGATTACTGAATTTACACAGTGGAGACAGAAGCAGAAAAACAAGTACAGAGGTGCTAGCTCTAGAGACTATCTAAGGCACTTCCAAGGGCCCCAAGTTAGAGCCACAATCAGACTACATCAGTATCTTTATTACCATATCTTAGCACACCTAAGATGACAGCTCTGACAATACCACCAGACTCTCAAACTTCATGGGGTTAATATTCTACCTCACCACCTGTTACGGCTTCAAAAGAAATCAGCACTGATCAGACGGGTCACAATGACTGAGAACACTGAGCAGAGAGGTACTCACCTTCAATCCGCCTCAAGGACGACAGGCAACTCTCCTGGCTTTGAAACTCAAATGGATTGCTACAGGTCCGGACGCTGTCACACTCGCATTTCCCACTGATGATGTTGCAACCCGTGATCAGGTTTTCATTGCAGGGTTCAAATCCAAGCAGCTGGTCGCCATCCCAGTTTTCATCTGCAAAACAGTTAATATCTCTATGATACCATTCCCCACCTGCATGGCAAAATCAGTGTCGTCCCCCTCCACAACATAAAATGACCCCAAACTCCAAATTAAAATGTGGTTTTACAGTTTTTGTAATGTAAATGCTGTGCTGTCATTTCATTTAATTTTAATATCCATACTTGTATTCCGCTCTTTCACCTATAACAATGACACCTATAACAATGAAAGACAAAGTACAAAATGCATCCCCAAATAAACATGTATGTTTCAAATCACGCATTCCTCTTTTGCTCTGTGGTTGATAACTCAGATTTATGCTACATTTTTTGATCTGTGCATAAATCCTGAAGGATGAACTAGAGGGTCTACTGAAAAAGTTTTTGTACCACTAATTGCAAAGATCAGTCCAGTTACTTAGCAGTGAAAAGCATCTTTTGTTCAGCATTTCATTTTTCCATTCTGACAGCTGGAGTCCTTTAAAATGTTTTACTTGCAGCCTCCATGGTTGGAAAATTGTTGTAAGCAAATCAGATTCATTAATTTTGCTAAATAAAAAGTGGTGAGAGAGGCAAAAGGTACCCCGTGGCAACTTCCCATAAGGACCATTATAGGGTTTATCCCAGAATGCCATGGGGCTGACCTTTGCCCCCTCTCTGTCCCACATCTCACTCCTTCCTGCAGTTTGTAGACAGCTTGTCAGGGAACTCAAGACTTGATGTTAACTATTTAACCTTAGTGGACTGGCCTAAAAAAACCATGACAATTTCCATCAGTCCCTCCATTGCAGAAATGAGGGCTATTTTCCTTTTCCACCTTTAACACAGCAAATCCTACTATCTCCCTTCATATTTCCTTTTCTTTTTTAGTTAAGCAAGGTGAGTTAATGATAACCTCCCAAACCAAAGAGACAGGGTATTTGCCCAAATATACTATTCTACATTTGATAACGGGCTTCTTTCTCTCTGTTAGAAATCCTAATAGCATAGTCTAAACATATTTTTGACAGGATGGTGCCACATTGCACAGTCTAACAACTAAAAACAGGACTGGTATTAAGACTTAATTTAAAAGGGTGGGGGGAGGGGGCAGGGGTTGCCATCAGGCCAACCCACTGAAGTTTTATTCCTACCCATTTATCAAGGCAATGAGGTGCCTTGCACAGTGCAGCTGATGCAATGGTGCTCTGCACAGAAAATCACATTCTTGGTTGTAAATTTTGTGAAAAGTAGTAAATATATTTATCTGAAGGCAAATACTATTGCTGAGACAAATTGTTTTGCTGAAAGTTGATTGCAACAAATAATCAGAGGAATTATATTATCTCATGAGGCTGTTTGGCTGGAGGACAAATAGCTTGTATTTAAATGCTGGTAAAATCAATTTATTTTTGCAGAAAATGCGCTGGCTCTTTTGAATGAACTCTAGCTCCAATAATAGAGATTTCTTTACAGAAGCAGTAAATGTGAAATAACAGGGCATGTCCAACTCCAATAGTCAAACTAAAATGTTTTCCATTTCACTTGCCAGACGCTCAGCATGTTAGCAAGGTTTGGGCAGGTTTTAGGGAGTGAAGGGAATTTGATCAGCATGGCGGAAAACATAATGTGGGTACCGATATGCTTGTCCTGTAGACTGCTGCCGTCAGCAAGGTGGGTCTCTTCCAGTTTCCTTCTGCTTATTTTATTGCTGGAGCCTGGCCACTGGAACGATTTCTTGCTCAATTATTTTGCTCCAGGCAACGCTAAAATAATTGCAAATGCCCAACCCCTTCCTAATCTGCAACATTAATTTCAGGGGCAGCAAAATTCCAAAATTCCAAGATATGTCTGCTTTCTTTCCCTCTTCACCCTTTCGCTCTCTCTCTCTTTCTCTGCCCCTGCCCTATTATGTCTTTCCCTTCCTCCTTTGCTTTCTTTAGCACTCTCTCTTCCAGCTCTCCCTCTCCCTCTGTGCTGACTTTCCTCCCCTTTTTGTGAATCCCCTCTGCTTTTTCCCATTATCTCTTCAGCCCCCTCCCACTTAATTTCTCTCTCTCTCTCTTCTGCATTCTCCAGTTCTCTCACTTTTGGTGCCCTCCTTTCATGTTCTCCGTCTTCTAGTCCTTCTCCTCAGTCTTCTAGTCCTTCTCCTCAGTCTTCCGCTCTCTTTTGTGCTCCTTGCGTCTCCTCTCTCTTGGTCTTCTGTCCTTCCTGCATCACACTCACTGTTCTGCAACCTCCTCTCTTCTCCTTGTCTCTTCTGGCCTCCAATGCTATCACAAGAATTTCGCCAAAACCCTACTAAAGAACGCTCAAGCTTTACCCGCTCAAAGTGCTCGCGCTCAGATAGCAGACTCCCCACTTTGACCGCCACGGTGCCTCAGAGAAAGTACACATTGTTACAGGATAGACCCTGCCAAAAGGAGGAAGTGCGGAAAATCTTGATACTGAAGAAAATTTTTAGGTGCCAGGAGAAAATATTTTTTTCCACAGAATTCTTTCTCTGGCGAGGAGGCATGTTGGCCCTTTACTTCTATTAGTTTTTCTTTTGGGCTTGTTGGTTTTCTTTGTTCCACTTTCTTCCTCCAACTTACTACTTCCCTCCAGACTCTTCCTCTCCCCTTCCCATCAGCTCTTCTTCCCTCTCCAGTATCTCCTCTCCATGACCTTCCTCTCCATGACCTTCCCTGTTGCAAAAGCCTAGCTTTCTTTCCTTGTCTGCGGGCAGCCATGCTTACATAAGAACATAAGATATGCCATACTGAGTCAGACCAAGGTCCATCAAGCCCAGTATCCTGTTTCCAACAGTGGCCAATCTAGGTCATACGTACCTAGCAGTTTCCCCAAAAGACACAGATTCCACAATGCTTGTACTGGGTCACAAATTGATATCCTGGGTCCCTTCTTAATAATGGTTTATGGACCTTTCCTCCAGGAACTTGTCCAAACCTTTTTTAAACCCAGCTACACTAACAGCCTTTACTACATTCTCCGGTAACAAATTCCAGAGTTTGATTACACGTTGAGTGAAAAAATATTTTCTTTTAGTCTTAAATAGTTTACCCTGTAGCTTCATTGCATGTCCCCTAGTCTTTCTATATTCTGATAACGTAAACAATTGATCTACGTTTACCCGTTCCACTCCGTTCATTAATTTATAGACTTCTATCATATCTCCCCTCAGCCGTCTCTTTTCCAGGTTAAAGAGCCCTAACCTTTTTAGCCTTTCTTCATAGGAGTATCCTTCCATCCCCTTTCCCATTTTGGTGGCTCTTCTCTGAACCTTTTCTAATAACGCTATATCCTTTTTACGATACGGCGACCAGAATTGCACACAATATTCAAGGTGCGGTCTCACCATGGAATGATATAGAGGCATTATAATATCTTTTGTTTTATTTTCTATTCCTTTCCTTATGATACCTAGCATTCTATTTCCTCTCTTGGCCGCCGCTGCACACTGGGCCGAGTGTTTTAACATGTTATCCACAATGACGCCTAAATCTTTTTCCTGGATGGTGGTTCCTAATATGGAACCTTGCATTGTGTAACCATAGTTTGGGTTGTTCTTCCCTAGGTGCATAACTTTGCACTTGTCCACATTAAATTTCATCTACCATTTTGATACCCAGTCTTCTAATTTATCAAGATCCTCTTGCAATTTTCCACAATCCTCTTGGGTTTTAACAACTTTAAACAGTTTTGTGTCATCTGCAAATTTGATAACCTCACTCGTTATTCCACTTTCCAGGTCATTTATGAATATGTCAAAAAGCAGCGGACCCAGCACAGATCCCTGGGGTACACCACTATTTACCTTTCTCCATTGGGAAAATTGGCCATTTAGCCCAACCCTCTGCTTTCTATCTTTTAGCCAGTTCTTGATCCACAGTAGTACACTGCCTCCTATCCCATGACTCTTTAGTTTTGCCAAAAGTTTCTGATGAGGGACCTTGTGAAAGGCTTTCTGAAAGTCCAGATACACTATATCAACCAACTCACCTTGTCCAGCTGTTTATTCACACCTTCAAAAAAAACATAACAGATTAGTAAGACAAGATCTTCCTTCTCTAAAGCCATGTTGGCTGCTCCCATTAGGCCATGACTATCTACATGCTCAGTAATTTTATTCTTTATGATGGTTTCCACCATTTTTCCCGGTACTGACGTGAGGCTCACCGGTCTGTAGTTTCCGGGTCACCCCTGGAACCCTTTATAAAAATTGGTGTTACATTGGTGATCCTCCAATCTTCAGGTATTAGAGATGATTTTAATGATAGTTCACAGATTACTAATAGCAGGTCTGCAATCTCATATTTCAGTTCTTTCAACACCCATCCGGCCCAGGTGATTTGCTACTCTTCAGTTTATCTAATAATTGTAATACATCTTCCCGATGTATCGATATTTCTTTCAATTCTTCTGTACCTTTAAATACCACTTCAGTCATGGGTAACATCCCTACATCTTCCTCAGTAAAGACCAAAGCAAAGAATTCATTCAGTCTCTCCGCTGTCGCCTTGTCACCTCTTAGTGCCCCTTTAACTCCTCTATCATCTAATGGACCAACTGACTCTCTCACAGGTTTTTTGCTACGAATGTACTTGAAAAAATCTTTATTTCGTGTTTTTGCTTCCGCAGCAAGCTTCTTCTCAAATTCTCCCTTTGCCTGCTTTATCAATGCCTTGCATTTGACTTGCCAGTGCTAGTGCTGTTTCTAGGTTTTGTCGTTTGGCACGTTTCCCTTTCACATCATCTTGTTCCCTGGCAGCCCCATAGGATACTATCCTGGAGTCAAGTGCAGCAAAACAACATAAGAACATAAGACTGCCTTACAGAGTCGGACCAAAGGTCCTCTTTCAAACAGTGCCCAATCCAGGTCACTACTACCTATGAGGTTCCCAAAAAGTAGACTGATTCCATGCTGCTTGTCACGAGGGTAAGCAATGGATTTCCCCAGTCCACTTTAATAATGCTTTATGGACTTTTCCTCCAGGAACTTGTCCAAACCTCTTTTAAACCCAGCTACACTAACAGCCTTTACTATATCTTCCGGCAACTAATTTCAGAGTTTGATTATGCGTTGAGGGAAAAAATATTTTCTCCGATTAGTTGGAACTGACTGTATGCACCCCCACAGCACCTCAGCCTGGTAGGGGGTACTGACCGTGTATGTTACTGGCACAGAGTAGCTACAGACCGTCACATTGTGCGAGTACTGTGCTCACCCTGAGGGTGAGGTGGGGCACCCAGCACCAGGTCCACAGCACTTTTCATGGCTGAAATAGGCTATGCTGCAGGTCCCCATCAGTGCTAGTGTGTGTGATAGGTAGTTCCTGCAGACACATCTGTATTTCTCAGTCATGTCTGGCTCTTATGGGCTATGATGCACCCAAAATAGTACATATCCTGTGTTGGTACCATGGTCACATGATGTAGGTGAAAGGTGGGGTATATTTGGACCCATAGGTGGATTATGTACCACCACCCAACCCACTCTCTGTGGCTCAGGGTGGGAAACAGGATCTCCCACCAACAGAGCCACACTCTACCTCCCCGCAATGGTGGCAGTAGAGAAGACCATCAACCCCAGTCCTGCTGGGGAACAGACACCATACAGGGCAGGCAATGCAGATCTGTACACATCCATAAGGCAAGGCAGACAGAAGGCCTGGAAATGCTCAGCTGCACCCCACCACTATCTGACATTCTCCAGCAGCAAGCCTCCAGCCGCTGCACCCTGCAAGATGTTCTAACCAGACACATACTAGCTGCAGACAGTCTGCTAGCTAGTCCATAGTGCATGTTTCTGGAGGAGATGCATGTACCCAGAACTGGGATGTCAGCATACACACCAAGCAGATAAGTCAGTGATTGGGCCCCAAAAGGGAACCATAAACATCACATGAGAGAAACACTATACAACACTATGGGGGAACTTACAAACCCAGTCAGAAGTGTGGACAGCAATAGGAAGACGTTCTTTATTGGATAAAAAGCCTATGGGACATAGGCTTTTTATCCAATAAAGAACGTCTTCCTACTGCTGTCCACGCTTCTGACTGGGTTTGTTGTAAGCACGTGGACCCGTGCTTTTGGTTGGTACTATGGGGGAACCTAGCCATGCCGTGGTCACTGCTCAGTCAGAGTGAGAGTGACCTCCCAGCAGGACATGCTATGGCCACCCTGTCCGTGCAGGTGGTTGTCAGGCACTACAATGTCCGAGCCATTGCCCTATGCCCTGTGCAGATGCATCCTGGCCAGGCCACCCTGTCCGGGCTATACCCATGGTACCTTGCTCCTCATTATACACATTGGCAGGCTTACACTGGCAACAGTGTGGGCTGAGGAAGGTGTTGGCAGACACCACACACTGGATAGACAAACATACGCTCCCACACCTATGCCAGCATTGTGCAAATATAGAGTCTCTTGGCAGCCCTGGCCACTGCACCAGTCCTGGGCACAGTGCAGGCATGGCTATGGTACGCAATACTGTTGGGGTCACTCCCCAGGGTGGTAAACACTGTCAGACATCAGACCTGAAGCACACTCCACAGACAGCAGAAAGGTTGCTATGATGCAGCTCAATCAGCAAATTGTGTTTAACTTAGGAATTGCTATCTGCCAGTAATCATAGCAACCGTTTGATAGGTGTATACAATATTCCCAGGTTTAGGGTGGCATTGCTAAGGTATGCAAGTGCTAATATTGGGAGATGCACGCAGGGCCCAACATCCTGCCTCTCCAGGAGGCTTTGGATAATGGAGCCTGTGGGTGAGGGTGTGTCTGCCCCTGATGGCCGCTGCTCTAGGGCAGAGGTTCCCAACTACAGTCCTGGTGGGCCAAACACTGTTCGGGTTTTCATGCTGTCCCTAATGAATATGCATGAGATACATCTGCATACCATGGGGGCGGTGCATAGACATGCAGCACAGCCGTGTTTATTAGAGGCAGCATGGAACCTGAATGGTGTTTGGCCCTCCAGGACTGCATTTGGGAGACTCTGCTCTAGGTAATGTGCATGTTTATGGTGTCTGTGCTCTGTAGGGTAAAATGTAGGTTTATTGGGCATGTTTCTGTTATCTGCAATAAAGGTTCTGTCTGTATTAGCACGTTTTAGTAGTGGGTAAAATATGGGGACTGGGTTGGCAAGAACCACAGCTGGAACTTGAACCTATGACCTTGTGCTCCTAAACACACTGGCTGTGTGCCCTGCACCACCATGTTGCCACAGAGATAGTGCATTCCCTGGAGATACCATGACTGTTTGTCAGACAGAGCCTGTCTGTTGCAGTGCACTGCACCCACCTAAACAGGGCTAGGCCATGGTTGCCCCCACCACCACCAGTATCCCTCTGCCACCATGCTGACATGCCCTTCTGCTGGTGGTGCTGGTGGAGCGCAGTCTCAGGCCATCCAGTGTGCGTGTAGGCGGCTGCCTATGGTGCGAGTTCTGGGGTAGGGGTGCCTGCATAGCTGTCCATGCTTTCCCCCAGCACCGCCTGCCAATGTTCCATGCCATTGGTGGTACCTGCTGGGTACTATTCACTGTGACACTGTGGGAAGCACACTCTTGCCCATGTTGGGCCCTCAGCAGTTGCTGTCTGGCTGTTCTACTGTTTCAGCATTTCTATGGGCCAGCTAGGCATTACCCTAGTCCGCACTGTGCCCCAGCTGCACCACAGCATGTGCCGCCTGCAGCCCTCTGTGTCCCCTTTTCCAGCATCTGTCCAGTTGCCCGTTCCGACATGCCCACCCTGCTGTTGTGGAACATGTGCACACCATAGGAAACCTGTCCAATGGAGAGGAAAACCCTGATCAGCGCAATTTCACTGTGGGCTCATTCACCTTGTATGGGGACAGAGCATAGACCCTTCCAAAATTCATATCTTTTTTTTGGAGCTTTCTTGGGGGTGTTTTTTGATGTTTCCCATTGATATCGCTATTGCCCAGCTTGGTTATGTTTTTTTTTACATTTTCTTCTGGTCATTTTCACTGTTTCTTTGCCCTTTTGTTCCGTGCACATGTATCACACTTATCACTTTTTTGTAGGATTCCCTGGTTTTGCTGTACATTGCTGACGGAAATGGTTTCTTTTCCCTTTAAATCAGCTCTAACGCCAGGGTTTCACTGGCGTTAGTTTTCAGCCTCGGATTTCACAGCGTTAGTGTGCAGGGAGCCTCTCCCCTCCCACTCTCCGCCCATTGACCCTCTCTCTCCACCCCTGGGGAGCCTTACTCCACCCTCCGAGAGCCTTTCTCCGCCTTCAGCGCTCGTTTGCGCCTTAGCGCGCGTTAATGCGCCTTATCGCGCGATAAGGCGCCATTATTGCGCGATAAGGCGCCTTATCGTGCGATAACGTGGGAGAGTGCACGTTAAGACGGTTTAGTAAACATACCCCAAAGTCTTTTTTAACAGAAGCAGCTTGATAGATGAAATTTGATCTAATAAATACGTGGTTTTACCAAGCCGTGCATTAGTACGGTTTATTATAGTGAACGTTTTTGAATAGAGTGTTATCGTCACGATTACATCACAATTTGGATGTGCTTTAAAAGCAGACTGGGTAACTATGGTAGTTTTCTCTATGTTTTCATTCCCAGTGAAAAGTTAGAGTAATACAAATTTATTTCATATAAAGAATCTTATAAGGAATTTTTTTTGTACATCTAATATATAATCAGTCTGCATCCAGCGACCTTTACAATGTCTAACTTTGTTTTTAATTCAATACGCGGGTTTGTTTCTCTTCCAACCTTTCACACTATTAGAAAGTTCCCACACAAAGTTTGGCATTTTTTTTGAGACCCTAACTGAAACGATCTGCATATAGACTGTAGATTTAAGACAGTTAAATCTTCCTCTGAGATTATTTATAATATAATGAGGATTATATTGACCCAATATTTGTAAAGTAGTTATACAAATATGGGGAACACCACCTTCATGTGTCACCTTTCTTGATGTGAGAGATTTGACATTTCATCTGTTATGATGGCATACATGATTTAATCTATACTTATGTAATTTTTACAAAAAGATTTTCCATTCTAAACATAGTTTAACTATTATGAAGATATATAGAGGTCCCTCCTTTCTCTCTTCTCTTGTCTCTCTCCCCACTCTCCCCCATTCAGTATATGATTGAGAATGTCCAATGTCCCTATTATTATATAAGAACATAAGATATGCCATACTGGCTCAGACCATGGTCCATCAAGCCCAGAATCCTGTTTCCAACAGTGGCCAGAGACCAATCTAGGTCATAAGTACCTAGCAGTTTCCCCAAAAGACACAGGTTCCTCAATGCTTGTATTGGGTCAAGCAGTGATATCCCTGGGCCCTTTTAATAATGGTTTATGGACCTTTCCTCCAGGAACTTGTCCAAACCTTTTTTTATACCCAGGTACACTAACAGCTCTTACTACATCCTCCGGTAACAAATTTCAGAATTTGATTACACGTTGGGTGAAAAAATATTTTCTCTTATTAGTTTTAAATAGCTTCATTGCATTTCCTCTAGTCTTTTTATGTTCTGATGACATGAACAGTCGATCTACATTTACCCGTTCCACTCCATTCATTAATATATAGACCTCTATCATACCTCCCCTCAGCCGTATCTTTTCCAGGTTAAAGTGCCCTAACCTTTTTAGCCTCTCTTCATAAGGATATCCTTCCATCCCCTTTACCATTTTGGTGGCTCTTCTCTGTATCTTTTCTAATAATGCTGTATCCTTTTTAAGATACGGCGACCAGAACTGCACACAATATTCAAAGTGTGGTCGCACCATTGAATGATACAGAGGCATTATTGGTGAATGATTTCTTCTGTTTTTGTATGGTTACTTTTTATAGTTTGTATTGTACTTTCTTTAGACTGAGAGGAATAGTTATCACTTGATATTCAAAAAAAAGGTGTCTCCTAAGTGATGAGTCTACTACCTATATATCATTTAACATTATATAAGTGATTTTTTTACTACATCTATAAGTAATTTATGACATCCTATGACTGTTGTAGTTTCCCTCAGTGTTTCTTTATGAATTCTACAATATTTATAATTTGATATAGTTGTTATCATTTGGTATGACTTTTATATTATTTATATATTTTTTATTGTTTCTATACTATGTATTTATTTAGTTAAGTAAAAAATGCAATGTGTGCCTTCGAGTCAGTCCTGACTCCTGGCGACCCTTAGTTAAGTATTTATGTATATATTCATAATGTAAGCTATCCAAACATGTTGTTATAATTGGGCTCTTATAAGTACATTTTTAACATTAATGTTTATATTTTAGAAGGATGAATATTGTTTGTATTGATGTTTATGTATTTATTATTTTATCACTTTATATGTGCATGTTTTATAACGTCAAAGTCCCCTGAAGAAGGCCACCAGGCCGAAACACGTGTAGGGCAGACCTGGTGACACACAATAAAGCCTTTGGGGTATGTTTACTAAACCGTCTTAATGTGCGCTCTGTGATGTTATCGCGCGATAAGGTACCTTATCGCGCTATAATGGCGCTTTTTCGGGTGCAGAGGTACCTTATCACGCGATAACCTGTGCAGCAGCGCAAACGAGCGCTGAAGGCGGGGAAAGGCTCCCAGAGGGCGGAGGAAGGCTCCCCAGGGGCGGAGAGAAGGGGTCAATGGGCGGCGAGTGGGAGGGGAGAGGCTCTCTGCACATTAACGCTGTGAAATCCGAGGCTGAAAACTAAGAGCTGATTTAAAGGGAAGAGAAACCATTTCTGTCAGCAATGTACAGCAAAATCAGGGAAACCTACAAAAAAGTGATAAGTGTGATACATGTGAGAGGAACAAAAGTGCAAATAAACATTGAAAATGACCCCAACAAAATATAAAAAAAACATAACCAAGCTGGGCAATACTGATATTAATGGGAAACGTCGAAAAACACTCCCAAGAAAGCTCCAAAAAAAGGATATGAATTTTGGAAGGGTCTACACTCCGTCCCCATACAAGGTGAATGATCCCACAGTGAAATAGCACTGATCAGGGTTTCCCTCTCCATTGGACAGGTTTCCTATGGCGTGCACATGTTCCACAACAGCAGGGCGGGCTTGTCGGAATGGGCAACTGGACAGATGCTGGGAAAGGGGACACAGTGGGCTGCAGGCGGCAAATGCTATGCTGCAGCTGGGCCACAGTGCGGACTAGGGTGATGCCTAGGTGGCCCATAGGACTGCTGAAACAGTAGAGCAGCCAGACAGCAACTGATGAGGGCCCAGCATGGGCACGAGTGTGCTTCCCACAGTGTCACAGGGGATAATACCCAGCAGGTACCCCCAAGGGCACAGAACATTGGCAGGCGGTGCTGGGGGGAAGCGTGGACATCTATGCAGGCACCCCTACCCCAGAACCTGCACCATAGGCAGCCACCTACCCGCACAATGGATGGCCTGAGACTGCGCTCCACCAGCACCACCAGCAGACGGGCATGTCAGCAGGGTGGCAGAGGGGTACTGGTGGTGGAGAGGGCAGTGGCAGCTGCCCAGAGCAGACTGTGGCCTAGCCCTGTGTAGGTGGGTGCCATGGACTGCAACAGACAGGCCCTATCTGATGAACAGTCATGGTATCCCCAGTGAATGCACTGTCCCTGTGGCAACACGGTGGTGCAGTGCACACAGCCAGTGTGTTCAAGAGCAGAAGGTCACAGGTTCAAGTCCCAGCTGTGGTTCCTGCCAACCCAGCCCCCATATTTTACCCATTACTACAACACGCTAATACAGACAGAACCTGTAGTGCAGATGACATAGACATGCCCAAAACACCTACATTTTACCCTACAGAGCACAGACACCAAAAACATGCACATTACCTAGAGCAGAGTCTCCCAAATGCAGTTTTGGAGGGCCAAACACCATTCAGGTTCCATGCTGCCTCTAATATATGTGGCTGTGCTGCATTGCTATGCACCTCCCCCATGGTATGCAGATGTATCTCATGCATATTCATGAGGGACAGCATGAAAACCCAAACAGTGTTTGGCCCACCAGGACTGGAGTTGGGAACCTCTGCCCTAGAGCAGCGGCCAACAGGGGCAGACACACCTGCACCCACAGGCTCCATTATCCCAAGCCTCCAGGAGAAGCAGGATGTTGGGCCCTGCGTGCATCTCCCCATACTAGCACTTGCATACCTTAGCAATGCCACCCTAAACATGGGAAAACTGTACACAGCTATCAAAAAGGTTGCTATGATAACTGACAGATAGCAATTCCTACGTTAAGCACAATTGGCTGATTGAGCGGCATCATAGCAACCTTTCTGATGTCTGTTGAGTGTGCCTCAGGTCTGGTGTCTGGCAGGGTGACCCCAACAGTATTGCGTACCATAGCCATGCCTGCACTGTGCCCAGGACTGGTGTGGTGGCCAGGGCTGCCAAACACCTCTATAGTTGCACAATGCTGGCATAGGGGTGTGGAGTGTGTGTCTGTCTATCCAGTGTGTGGTGGCTGCCAACACCCTCTACAGCCCACACTGCTAGCACTGTTGCCAGTATTGGCCTGCCAATGTGCATAATGAGGAGCAAGGTACTGTGGGAATAGCTTGGATAGGGTGGCCTGGCCTGGCCACATCTGCACAGGGCATAGGGCAATGGCTCGGACATTGTAGTGCCCGGCTACCACCTGCACGGACAGCGTGGCCACAGCATGTCCTGCTGGGAGGTCACTCTCACCCTGGCTGAGCAGTGACCACGGCATGGCTAGGTTCCCCCATAGTGCTATATAGTATTTCTCTCATGTGATATTTATGGGTCCTTTTTGGGACCCAATCACTGTCTTATCTGCTTGGTGTGTATGCTGACATCCCAGTTCTGGGTACACGCATCTTCTCCAGGACCATGCACTATGGACTAGCTAGCAGACTGTCTGCAGCTAGTATGTGTCTTGCTGGAACACCTTGCAGGGTGCAGTGGCTGCAGGCTTGCTGCTGGAGAATGTCAGATAGTGGTGGGGAGCAGCTGAGCATTTCTAGGCCTACTGTCTGTCTACCATTGCTTTATGGATGTGTACAGAGCTGCATTGACTGCCCTGTATGGTGTCTGTTCCCCAGCAGGACTGGGGTTGATGGTCTCCTCTACTGCTACCATTGCAGGGAGGTAGAATGTGGATTGATTGGTGGGTGATCCTGTTTCCCACCCTGAGCCCCAGAGGGTGGGTTGTGTGGTAGTACATAATCTGCCTATGGGTCCAAACACACACCCCCTCCCCCCTTCACCTACATCATGTAACCATGGCACCAACACAGGATATGCACTATTCTGGGTGCATCATAGCCCATAAGGGCTAGACATGACTGAGAAATACAAAAGGACACAGATGTAACCTAGGTGTGTCTGCAGGAACTACCTATCACACACAGTAGCACTGATGGGGACCTGCAGCATGGCGTATTTCAGCCATGAAAGGTGCTGTGGACCTGGTGCTGGGCGCCCCACCTCACCCTCAGGGTGAGCACAGTACCCGCACAATGTGATGGTCTGTGGCTACTCTGTGCCAGTACCACACACGGTCAGTTCCCCCTACCAGGCCGAGGTGCTGTGGAGGTGCATACCCCATCTTGTGCCCATCTGTCGACTGCTGATTTGCATGTGCAGTGCATCATGGGTACGGGTGGGTTAACCCTATCCTGGTAACCACAGCAGACAGTTTGTGTGGTGACATGCAGTCCTTCTGCAGCCAGCCAGGGGCTTGTTAGCAGCTGTAGTCCACTGGTTATTTCACTGCCTATGAAGCCAGAGGTCATGGGTTCATACCCATGGTGGGGTTATTTGATAGGGCTGTCTGAGGCATTGTCTATTTTTAATGTACATTAGTGCTGCCAGCAAAAACACCCTCAGAGTACTGTAACCTTAAGGTGCCTCATAAGGCGCCCCATAAGGTGCCCTATCAAGCGCCTTATAAGGTGTCCTATAGGGGACATTATAGGGTGCCTTGGCGGACAGTGCACTTTATAATGTGCCCTATGGAGTGCCTTATGGGGTGCCTTATGCGGCACCTTAGGTTACGCCACCGTGAGGGTGTGTTTGCTGGCAGCACTAATTAAAATAAAAATAAAATGCCTCAAAAATCACTACCTAAACGGTGATGCCTCAGCCAGCCTTATGCACACTGGGGGATCAAACTCATGACCCCTGTACCCTCAGTATTGTGCTACACCTCTGCTTCTATGTTTGCATGTCTGCGTGCCTACTTAAGATTATCGCGCGTTAACGTGCTTAGCGGCGTTTCGCCCGATAATGTGCACAGCGCGCGTTATCACGCAATAATTCCATTTTGCTACGTTAAGACCGAAACACCCACTCCTTTTATGGCATCCTGCACACTATCGCTGGACGCACGTTATAACTGCTTAGTAAACATACCCCTTTATCTTCCAATGGCGTGGCTCTCCTGCTCTTTTTTGCTTCTTTATGTTGTCTCTGTACACCAGTGGGGGGGGGGAGTTTTGGAGGTGAGGTCAGATGTGGGAAAGTAGTTTTGGGGGAGAAGGCAGTTTATGAGGCAGTGGGGCAGTTGTGGGGGTAGTTTTATGGGTAGGGGTAGTTTGTGGGGCAGTGAGGCAGTTGCAGGGTAATTTTTGAGGATGAGGGAGTTTGCGGGGTGATGGGGCAATTGCAAGGGTATAGTTCTTGGGAATGGGCTTAGTTTGTGAGGCAGTGGGGCAATTGGGGAGAAATACATTTTTGGGGGTAGGGCAAGTTTGCGGGATAGTAGGGCAGTCATGGGGGTCGTTTGGGAGAAGTCCTAGGGGCAGTTTTTGGGGGAGGGATAGCTTGTAGGGAGGTGGGCAGTTGAGGGAGGTAGTTCTTGGGGGTGGGGATAGTTTGCATGCCATTATGGTACAGCAACTGTAAGTTAGAGGTATGTTTGGCAGAATGATGTATTTTATGACTGCAAGTGAGAGTGTGTGGTGTGGCGGTAGCACGGGAGGATCTGGTGTGCTGCTCTGCAATTCAGGGAGGCCATGAATGACTGGCCAGTACCTGGACCATATGGATGACTGCAGTGTCACCAGGTGCCAGTGTGATAGGGTAGCCATACATCAGCTGTGCCAGGCACTGAGAGACATGACTGATGTTGTGCCAATATCCCCTGGATTGTGTCATGAGGCCTACATCCTTCCCTAGTCCAAGATCTATGCCAGCTACGAGGATGGTGATATATCTGGAGGCTGGCTACCTGGGTATGATGGCATAGGGATCCCCCTCCCATGTCTACACAGGCTTGACCAGGGGAGCAGTGCCACAAAGCAGACTGTGGGAAGGCAGACAGGGTTGTCCAACAGATAGCGGATATATACAGAACAACATACACCACAATGGGACAGGTATAGCGACTGTGAGAAATGCCAGTACCTAGATATGTGGGAATCAGATGCCATAGTCAAAAGGCCATACTACTACTGTTACTACTGATCATTTGTATAGCGCTACAAGGCGTATGCAGTGCTGCACAGACACACATAAAAGGTGGTCCCTACTCAGCAGAGCTTACAATCTAATCAAGACAGACAACAAAGTTATCTCCAAGTTATAAAGCCCTGTTCAATGTAATTTCAGTTTGTTCAATGTAAACCGCCTTGATATCATGAAAGGCGGTATATAAGAAATGTTAAATAAATAAACTCAACAGCTATGGACAGGATACACCTAGGAGGAATGCTAAGGAATCACAAGGGAGAGTAGGCGGATTATATCCAAAAGTGGCATTGAAGAGGTGAGCGCTGTGACAAGGCAGAGGCTGCAGAACCTAAAAATAGGGGTTTAAAACACTTTTTGTCCTCAGAAGCTGTCAGTAAAACAGGTCAGGAAAGGGTTAAGGATCCAGCCCTGAAAGCTTCTCTGCACAAGAAAGCAGAAAGAGAGCCACACCCGAGCTCCAGACAAACTCAGGGAGCTGACGTGGGAGGAAAAGGGGCGGAGTCACACATGATAGGGCAGCCCTGTTCACATAACCAGGAAGCAACTGTTAGTCGGGGAGAAGGAGGAGAAGGAGCCCTCAAGGGAGAAAAGGCAGCCAAGAGAGAGCAAGCAGCCAAGGGAGAGCTGGCATCCAAGGGTGGAGGAGAATCCAGAAGAGACTCAGCATTGGAGTTGGATTCAGCCTTGGAGAGAGAGCAGTTCCAGGAAGGTCCAAGAGAGTCAGATCCAGGGAGAGATCTGGGGACCAGGAGAAGCAAAGCCAAGAGCAACCGGTAACCCGGTTAGCACAAGGGGCTTGGGGAGTTGCTGGCCAGACTGCAGAGAAACAGCCAGGTCTCAGGAGAGGTGTCTGAAAAAGCTTCCAGGAAGGAACTACCTTGAGCCGCCCAGCAAACAGAAACAGGTCAGAAACTATTTCAAACCTCAGGGGAAAAGGTTAGATACCTTGCCTAGAAGGGACAGGAGTAGTTCTCTGGAACCTTCTCTTGAAGCCATAATTACAGAGGAGAGGTTGGTCAGAGAGAAAGTCCCAGTCAAAAGACTACAAAGGTTTTCCCACTACAGAGAACGTGACAGGAGTTCTAGCTCAGAGTATAGCCCAGGTGCCACTAAGCAAATTATTAATTGCAGGCATCACAGCCAAGGGCTAGAGTCAGACCCTGAAGAGCACGCTGTTTTAAGGGAGCTGGTAAAGCAGTATTAAGAGAAATATTTGCCTCTCAACCAGAAAGCATATACTAGGCAGACCAGAAGGAAGGTGAGCCCTTTTTATGATGTTTTAAAAGGTGCTGGTGATTTGGAATCCTTGCAAATGCCTAGGAGTTTTAAGGATAACAAACGGAAGCAGCTTAGAGCACTGATTAAGCAGTGGCAATCTGTAGACTCCATTAAACCTGGTCATAAGGACGTATCAGATCCTGAGCTGGAGGAAATGCAAACTGAAGCACCTCTAAGTGATAGCAGTGGTTCAGATATGGACTGTGGGTTTTGTCAAAGGGAGTGAAAGCTGTATAAATGTATCCTGTAGAAGTGCTGAGAAAGCCTAACTGTTCTAACCTGAGTTTTGCACGGAGAAAGGCAGCATTCTGCCTGTGTGGAAACTCAAGCCTAATTAAGCAGCTGTGAAGAGGAGTACAACGCTGTGAAGTTTTCCTTTATTTAGAGCATGTACCTGAAAGCAATGCCTATGTGGGGAAACAGCTGTTGTAATTGAAAGCTGGAAGAGTAAAAATGCAACGCAGGGAAGTTTTCCTTTATTGAAGCTTGTATCTGAAAGTAAGGCTTATGTATGGAAAGCTGCAGTGGTATTTGAAGCTGGAAGAAGTTTGAAAAGCTGTATGTTTTGCTTTAATCTAGTACCTGAGAAGTATCAGGAGATCCTTGGACTTTTATTTGACACAATCTAGTAGCCACATCTTATGTCTGTGTTTGGGGAAGTAGTTCAGTAAAAACTCCTGTGCAACAATAAAAGTTATTGTTATCCCATTCAAGCCTTCGCTGTACTTACTTGGTCCACAACTACAACGGATACCAGGCTGCAGCACTTATAAGGTTAAAAATTTGTATTCTTCTCCTGTCTCGCCTGCCAACCCCTCCTAGGCAACCGCCTAGGTATATCGGAGGGTGGTGAAGTGTGACAGCGCTCAGCCTGGATTTGCGAAGGGCTAGAGAAGAAGCCTGATGTACAGACTCAAGTAGTTTGTTCCAGGCATAGGGAGCGGCAAGGTGAAAGGAGCGAAATCTGAAGCTGGCAGTAGAATAGAAGGGCACAGATAGAGGGGATCTGTCAGAAGAGTGGAGTTCCTTAGGAGGGGTGTAGGGAAAGATAAAATAAGAAAGGTAATGCGGAGCAGCAGAATGAGTGCACTTATAGGTCATACATTTGTTGCTCAGCAATATTATGCATCCTTTGGGGAACTGCAATGTTAGTTTTGTGTTTTGTGCACTTGGTAAGAGTCCATCACTAGCAGTTTAAAGCGTGTTTGTAGAGATGACCAAGGCCGAAATCACTGGGGCCATTTTATAATACCAAGTACCAGGTATGTCCTTACATACATGTTCATATTTACATTCTCTTATGTAGTGTTTACCTAGCACTTTTCAGGGCATGAAGAGGACTGGTAGATGGTCTAAGTTGAGCAGTAGCCGTTTCTCAATGATATTCATGTCTAGTGTGCATCAGCAAACTACTGTCAGTGTGAAGGGCAGCTTAGGAAATGCATGTTTTTACCGAGGAGGCGTGGCATCTGCATCGTGCAGATGTGCAACTTTTCAGAATATGGTGGGCGCAGGGACGTCCAAAACGTTTATCCGTGTCCCATAATATTGATGGGGGACATGTTTTTCCATTATATCTCATGGCTTGTGCCTGCACCAGTGAGCGGGCCGCGCACCGGATGTGTGTACAGGCCAGCTGACTAGCGCTTTGCCCTTGCCAAGCCAGAAACGTCTACCTCCCCAATTCTGGACCCGCGGGCACATCTAGACCCGCAGATGTGGAATTAGATTCAAATGGGGCCTGTTTTCAATTTAGACATGTCTGCAGACCAGAAGTGCATATTATCAAATCTGCTTCATAGAGTTTAAGATAGGTACCCTCACATATGTGCCCTGTTATAAAATCAAGCCCTTGATATCTACCTGGTCCCTCAATGAGACATAATTAATTTTCTTGAAAAGCTAATTCAGGGAGGGAGTGGTTGTTTTCAAGATGGCGGCGTGAGCTTTCTTCTGATCATGCCTAAGCGCAAGGGCAAGCACAAGGTTCTGCCCGCGGAGCCTGTTCCTGCCGTTTCCTCTGGTCCGATGGACCGTTTTGTCCATCTATCTGAGCAGCAGAAAGGGGAGATTCGTGTGGGCGCTGTGCCGCCGGTGGAGGTAGACCCGGCGCTCTTAGCCCTGGAGGTGTCCCTCTCCCCGGACGATCGATCGCCTCCTCAGCGTCTGACCCCTCCGGTGTCTCCTCTCGCGAGGAGTGAGTCAGTTCACCCGGAAGGTATTGGAGCTGTCTTGCCGGTGCGAGCCTCGCTTGATCAGACTCCCGGAGAAGCCCCTTTGGTGTTAGGGGCAGTGGATTTGGTCGGACAGCAGGCTTTGGAGATGGAGACGGAGGTGCAATTGTTCCAACAGGGGGTTTCAGCAGTTCGGAGTTCTTCGGCTTTTGCTGATTTACCTCAAGAGATTCTTTTGCAACGCCTGAAGGTATTCTCGTTGGAATCCATCTGGGAGGCGATTTCACAGCTTTCGACCATTGTGTATCAATAGATGATAGTCTCTTCCCAGCGTCTGGAGAAGTTGGAAGGTACAACGGATGGGATTAAGGGAGATTTGACTGTGCTTGGTGAGAAGATGAATACGGGTGATCAAAAAGTTTCTCAACTTTCGGTACTGACTGATTCAATTGTGAAAGATAATGTTATAATTCGTGGGAAATTGGAGAACTTGGAAAATGCTGTTCGGGCATCTAATGTCCGGTTGTTAAATTTTCCCATGGTTCGGGGTTTTACCCCCGTGGAATTGTTTAAAAAATATCTGCAGGAATCTTTATCTGTGCCTGAGGATTTAGCTCCACCAGTTGTTAAAGCGTATTTTCTCCCTATGGGTAAACGTGGAGCTCAGGTTGATTTGGGGTCTTTCAAAGCAGACACACTTGATGTGTCTGCTCTGTTGCAGACCCCCAATGAAGCTGATATTAAGGTTTCTACCCTGTTAGTTACTTTTGCAATTTCTTCTGATCGGGATTGGCTGTTAAAGTTATATTTTAAGAAGCGATCTGTACTATTCATGGGTAAGAAAATTGTGATTTTTCCCGATGTATCCAGAGAAACCCAAAAGAGGCGGAAAGCTTTTCTACTTTTGAGATCTGGTGTTCTTTCAATTGGCGCTACAATGTTACTTCGATTTCCTTGAAAATGTATAGTTTATTTTAGGGATAAAAAGTATGTTTTTCTTCAGCCTGAGGACTTATCTATGTTTGTTTCATCTCACTTGCTGACCTCTTCACCTATGGGATAATCGATCGTTATATGTAAATATGCTCGGATCTGCGCCCCCCTCTTGATGTTTGTATTATATTTTTCCTGGATATGTTGTGAGGCTTTACCTGGCCTCATTTAATTGTTTTCCTTACATTCCCCTTCTTTTGTGGGCTATAGAACCCTGTGTATTAAGAAAGATTTCTCTTTATTGTATTTGATGGTGGTGTAACTTTTCTTGTGTGCAGTGGTGTATTTCTGTACAAGCATTTGCTTGGCTTTTATTGTAAAATTGCATAAATAAAAAAATTAAAAAAAAGAAAAGCTAATTCAGGGCTCCCCTGAACCTGCTGTATTCTCTGCTATCTGCCCCTACAGTTGTGCTTCCTCAGTTGTCTTACCATCTGACATGCTCTTTTGGGTTCACTCACTAGGCAGGCACCTAGGGGCAGCAAGAGCAGCTGCAAGCACAGGAAGCCAATAGGTCCTAAAAATCTCACAAGCTCAAAGAACTATCAGCCTATTCTTTTACCTAAAGGGAGGGTGGGCAGTCTTCAGATAGCCCATTTACCTTGGTAAATGGCTTTTCCAGATTGCCCTCATTTTATATAGATGTAGATATAGATATAGATGAAAGAAAGAGGCCAATTTACTAATGTCCAGTAAACAGTCAGCATATGCATTAGCACGCAGCAACTGTTAATGCATAGTCACGGTAGCCTTTACTATGCTGGCTTGACACTTAGCACACGCTAATTAATGTGCTACTGACACCCTGTTATAGGACAGGAACTGGTCAGGCTCTGGGTAAGGAATGAGCGTGGACTGCAGCTACTGCATAGCAACTTACCGCTTGCTGGGACTGGTGCTGATAGCTTGGGTGCACTCACTGTCTACCACACCCGCGTTACCTGTAACTGCACTTGCCTTTTACCACACAAAAAGGAATATTTCTCTGCAGAGCACACAGAGCAGAACTTTCTGGTTACATTTCATACCCAGCAGAGAGCTTGTAGTCTAAATTTAATAGTCACTCAGGGCCTAGCATCAGCAAAGTACTTTTAGCTTAAATTTAAAACACAGAAGAGAGCTTTCTGGTTAAATTTAGAACCCAGCAGAGAGCTTGTAGTTTAAATTTCATAAGAAGTTAGAGCCTAGCAGCAGCTAAGAGCTATAATTTAAATCAAATCAGAATATAGCTTACCTCAGCAGCACAAGACAGGGTACTGTGTAGCAGCCCTCTTTTAATAAGTGTTATCAGTCATACACTAAGGACCTGAGATTAGTTAAGCTTCAGGTGAACAAGGTATATTACACGTATTAGGTACAGTTTTATTAGTATAAATATCCATAGCAACCCTTAGTAAGTAAAGAACTTAGTTCTAAACACAAACTTAAAACTACGATGCAGACAGCGGTCCAGCAGCAGGATGGGGGCTTTCCAGTCTTTTGCATTGAGTGTCACATGTATGATTTTCTCCCAGTTGGTGAGAGGTCTTACGTGTGCACTAGGTGCAAGGAGCTCTTTGCTCTCAAAGAATGAGTCCGTTCTCTAGAGGCTAAAGTAGCAGACTTGGAAAGCATAAGACAGACAGAGAGGTACATAGACGAGACCTACAGGGATATAGTCCTGAAGTCCCACCTCCAGTCTGGCAGCATCCCTATTACCATGAAGGAGAGAGGTCACGTGACAGGAGAGCATCAACCTGGTGTGGCAGGAAGTGATCCTGTAACTAGGACCTGTCCTCCAGGTGATGCAAAACCCTCTCGCACCGAGGAAGTTTCTCCAGGGCCATGTGCCCATGAGGGAAGGGTTAGGACAGCCGTTATAGTTGGGGATTCGATCATTAGGCATGTAGATAGCTGGGTGGCTGGTGGACGTGAGGATCGCCTGGTAACATGCCTGCCTGGTGCGAAGGTAGCGGACCTCACACGCCACCTAGATAAGGTCTTAGATAGTGCTGGGGAGGAGTCTGCTGTCTTGGTACATGTCGGTACCAATGACATAGGAAAATGTGGTAGGGAGGTTCTGGAGGCTAAATTTAGGCTTTTAGGTAGGAAGTTGAAATCCAGAACTTCCAGGGTAGCATTCTCTGAAATGCTTCCTGTTCCACACGCAGGACCCAAAAGGCAGGCAGAGCTCCGGAGTCTCAATGCATGGATGAGACAATGGTGCAGAGATGAGGGTTTTGGATTTGTTAGGAACTGGGGAACATTCTGGGGAAAGGAGGGGCTCTTCCGAAGGGATGGGCTTCACCTTAACCGGGATGGAACCAGGCTGCTGGCATTAACCTTTAAAAAGGAGATAGAGCAGCTTTTAAACTAGATATTAGGGGAAAGCCGACAGTCGCCCAAGAGCGGATGGTTCGGAAGAATGTATCTTTGAAGGATACTACCAAAAGCAGAGAGGTTCCACAAAAGAGTAAAGTAGCCCAAATGCCCTCAAGTATGGAGCAGACAGAGCTTAAAGATCCTAAATTACCCATGTCTAACAATAGCCAAATTAATATGAATAAAATACATTCTCTAAAATGCTTGTATGCAAATGCTAGAAGTCTAAAAAATAAGATGGGAGAGTTAGAATATATAGCACTAAATGAAAGGTTAGATATTATTGGAATATCAGAGACATGGTGGAAGGAGGACAACCAGTGGGACACTGTGATACCTGGGTACAAACTATATCGTAATGATAGAGCTGATCAAATTGGTGGAGGGGTTGCTCTCTATGTTAGAGAGGGCATTCAGTCAAAAAGGATTAAAGTTTTGCAGGAAACAAAATCTGCTGTAGAATCTATATGGATTGAAATTCCATGTAAAAGGGGGAAGGCAATGGCAGTGGGGGTGTACTATCGAGCGCCTGGCCAGAATGATCAAATGGATGATGAAATGCTCAAAGAAATCAAGGAAGCTAACAAAAGTTACAGCACGACAGGACATGCTAGGGAGATAAAGTTCCTAGATGAAATAAATGACTGCTTCTTGGAGCAGCTGGTTCATGAACCGACCAGAGGGGAAGCCATATTAGACCTAATCCTTAGTGGAACACCAGATCTAGTGCAAGAGATAAGGTTGTTGGGGCCACTTGGCAATAGTAATCATAGTATGATCGCCTTTGATTCAATTAGTGGAGGAGGGATAGTAAGGAAATCCACAGTACTACCTTTTAACTTTCGAAAGGGAGACTATGATAAAATGAGGAAAACAGTTAAGAAAAAATTAAAAGGAGCAGTTGCAAAGGTTAAAGACGTACATCAGGCTTGGCTGTTGTTGAAAAATACTATTTTGGAAGCCCAGATCAGCTGTATTACACGCTTTAAGAAAAGTGAAAGGAAGTCCAAAAAACTGCCAGCATGGTTTAAAGGTGAGGTCAGAGAGGCTGTTGTTGCCAAAAAAACATCTTTCAGGAAATGGAAAAAAGAGCCAAACGACGAATCCTGGAAACAGCACAAGCATTGGCAAGTCAAATGCAAGGCATTGATAAGGCAGGCAAAGGGAGAATTTGAGAAGAAGCTTGCTGCGGAAGCAAAAACGCGAAGTAAAGACCTTTTCAAGTACATTCATAGCAAAAAGCCTGTGAGAGAGTCAGTTGGTCCATTAGATGATAAAGGGGTTAAAGGAGCACTAAGAGGCGACAAGGCGATAGCGGAGAGACTGAATGAATTCTTTGCTTCAGTCTTTACTGAGGAAGATGTAGGGATGTTACCCATGACTGAAGTGGTATTTAAAGGTGTGGAAGAATTGAAGGAAATATCGATACATCGGGAAGATGTATTACAACTATTAGATAAACTGAAGAGTAGCAAATCACCTGGGCCGGATGGTATACATCCAAGGGTGTTGAAAGAACTGAAATACGAGATTGCAGACCTGCTATTAGTAATCTGTGAACTATCATTAAAATCATCTCTAATACCCGAAGACTGGAGGATCGCCAATGTAACACCAATTTTTAAAAAGGGTTCCAGGGGTGATCCGGGAAACTACAGACCGGTGAGCCTGACATCAGTACCGGGAAAAATGGTAGAAACCATCATAAAGAATAAAATTACTCAGCATGTAAATAGTCATGACCTAATGGGAGACAGCCAACATGGCTTTAGACAAGGAAGATCTTGTCTTACTAATCTGTTATGTTTTTTTGAAGGAGTGAATAATCAGGTGGACAAAGGTGAGTCGGTTGATATTGTGTATCTGGACTTTCAGAAAGCCTTTGACAAGGTCCCTCATGAGAGACTTTTGGCAAAACTAAAGAGTCATGGGATAGGAGGCAGTGTACTATTGTGGATCAGGAACTGGTTAAAAGATAGAAAGCAGAGGGTAGGGCTAAATGGCCAATTTTCCCAATGGAGAAAGGTGAATAGTGGTGTACCCCAGGGATATGTGCTGGGTCCGCTGCTTTTTGACATATTCATAAATGACCTGGAAAGTGGAATAACGAGTGAGGTTATCAAATTTGCAGATGACACAAAACTATTTAAAGTTGTTAAAACCCAAGAGGATTGTGGAAAATTGCAAGAGGATCTTGATAAATTGGAAGACTGGGCATCAAAATGGCAGATGAAATTTAATGTGGACAAGTGCAAGGTTATGCACCTAGGGAAGAACAACCCAAACTATGGTTACACGATGCAAGGTTCCACATTAGGAACCACCACTCAGGAAAAAGATTTAGGCGTCATTGTGGATACCATGTTAAAACCCTCAGCCCAGTGTGCAGCGGCGGCCAAGAGAGCAAATAGAATGCTAGGTATGATAAGGAAAGGAATGGAAAATAAAACAAAAGATATTATAATGCCTCTATATCGTTCCATGGTGAGACCGCACCTTGAATATTGTGTGCAATTCTGGTCGCCGTATCTTAAAAAGGATATAGCGATTTTAGAAAAGGTTCAGAGAAGAACCACCAAAATGGTAAAGGGGATGGAAGGATACTCCTATGAAGAAAGGCTAAAAAGGTTAGGGCTCTTTAACCTGGAAAAGAGACGGCTGAGGGGAGATATGATAGAAGTCTATAAATTAATGAACGGAGTTGGACGGGTAAACGTAGATCGATTGTTTACCTTATCAGAATATAGAAAGACTAGGGGAGATGCAATGAAGCTACAGGGTAAACTATTTAAGACTAATAAAAGAAAATATTTTTTCACTCAACGTGTAATCAAACTCTGGAATTTGTTACCAGAGGATGTAGTAAAGGCTGTTAGTGTAGCTGGGTTTAAAAAAGGTTTGGACAAGTTCCTGGAGGAAAGGTCCATAAACCATTATTAAGAAGTGACCAAAGATATCAATGCTTGAACCAATACAAGCATTGTGGAACTTGGGTCTCTTGGGGAAACTGCTAGGTACATATGACCTAGATTGGCCACTGTTGGAAACAGAATACTGGGCTTGATGGACCTTGGTCTGACCCAGTATGGCATATCTTATGTTCTTATGTTCTTATGAGCCTGTATAGGACGAGGCTGGAAACGCCCCTCACTGCACAGGCTTTGCACATACCATGAAATAATTTTCCATCTAAATCTACAGTAAGCGCAAAACGTTACTGCACTTTTGTAAAAGGACCCCAAAGTTTTAATATTTGAAAGGATGATGTCCAATTATGCATTTTTACAAGATTATTCTGGGAGGACGATGTTAGGTTGGTCATGGTTGGAGTTTATCTCGGGAGGTGGGCCCTAAGAGGCTGAAATTTAAATGAAGAGAACGCAAGGCTAAAGTTTCCCTGAGGCCTGAGGTATCTGATGTGGATGACCACAGCCCTATGGATAGGCAGGGCCATAAGTAGGTATGGGCATGAGAGGCATCTGTTCAGGGCACACAGCCTTTTGGGGGAAGAGAATGACTGAAATACAAGTGCGGGCTGGTAGTGCATGAAAAGCCAAGAAATCTGCCACTGTCTTCTCACCATCCAAGCTGGGGGCAAGAGGTGAGAGAGGTCCAATGAACTGAGAACTAGAAAGTAGGGGTGGGGGAGGGAAAAAGGGGGATCAGGGTGGAAGCAGGGGGCCACAAATACACATGCCAGCTCTGAGGGCTCAAATATCTAGTTACAACTCTGTATGTAAGTATGAATGCCTATCATTTCCAACCAGCCCTATTTGATGATACAGATGCTATTTCACGTTCTTCCTCATTTCAATATCTTTTAAATTTGAATAATAAATTAGTTAGGGCTCAATTGCATGAGGCCACTATGATTCAATATCTAAAGACAAAAATGAGTCCTAGAGGATTGAGAGTTTTGAAACCTCCGAAGATGTTTATAGAGGATATTGAGTTTTATGCAAATTGGAATAGTATTTTGAATAAATGCAGTTTTGATTTAATTGCATTGTTGGGACAGAGATCAAATATAAAAGTGGAACAATTAAAACAAGAAGTGACAGTATTAGAAGATCATATAAAATCTATGGTATCAGAGGATCGTTTTCAGATACAATGGGATGATATGAAGTCTCAACTTGATCAGTTTCGAGATTATTTAAGATCTATAAAAATTTAAAAATTTAATCGTGATCAAAAAGATTATGAGTTGGATCAAGTTTATACCTGGGCAAAGAAAACTTCTTCCCAATCTAAGACTGTCACTTTTGATACCTCTTCTGAGGATTCGGAGCATGAGAATTCTTCAGATAATACTTTTGCTCAAAGTACACTGAGTGACCATTCCTATCCACAAGAGCAGGTTTTTCACAGAGGACGGTTTTGAGGCAGAGGACGAGGTCGGGAATGGAGATCACGGGACAATTGCCAAGCCGATCGAGCTCAAGGCCCAATAACACGGACCCGCTCCAAACCACAGTTATAAACATTTCATCTTATCCGCTTACACAAACACAAGAAACAGTTTTGAACATGGGACTCTCTTTTGTTCCGGTGGTTCATTACAAACCTTTTCATATGCGAATAGCCTTATATAAGTTTTTTCGAAAATTACAGGTTATTCATTTTTGTGCTACACGTGAGATGGCAGTGGACACTTCGGTGGTGCGAATGCCGTTCAAATGGGTACCTCCGGGTATATAGGATCCAGTCATTATGACTTATCAAAACCTAGTTCTTAAGGATATGGCTATATTAGAAACTACTAATTTGAAATCTTATTCTCATAATCTTTCAGGGGATCAATGGCAAGCTTTGAAACAATTACGGAATAACTCTAATATTGTTATTTGGAGGGCAGATAAAGGTGGTGCCACGGTAGTTCAATCTGTTGATCAATATCATACAATTATATTGGACCAGCTAAAAGATACTAAATATTATTGTTATTTGCCTTAAGATCTTACAAGCCGTTTACAAAGTGAGATAAAGGAATTAATGCAAGAGACTTTATCCCAGGGTTGGATTACTAAACGTGAATTCAGGTTTTAACACCAGCACATCCCATAATACCAGAAACTACTACAAAGAAACCCCCCAAGGTTCAATGACAAATTGTTGCAATCAGAAAAGGAAAGTCATTGAACATCCCCACCAGTAGCTACCACTGGAGATTTTATAAGTTCCACAACCTCTATTTTTGTCGGGGGCTATCAGTTGGAGAGGAAGGACTGTACCAATCCCCTCATTACCGAAAGAACCCTTTTAATCAAAAAGGCCACAGCGTGCCCAATCACCTTATATATCCACGGCAAACCAAAAACAGTACTTATCTTAGGTAGACAAAACCAATGTCTTTTTTAGGCGAATATTATCATCCACAGCTTGCCACGACATGACATGCATGTTTCGAGCCCCACCGGGTCCTGTCTCAAGTGGTATCTCGCCCAAACAATCACCCACAAAAATGCCATGAGCCAACTGATCTTTTTGTAGCTAAAAACTGTTATCCAATTGGCTGTCAAAAACACACGTCATAAGCAGAGGTGGAGTCAGACAAAAGGCTCTTCCATCACACTATTTTCTCCACCCCCCTAGAACATCTCAGTGAGGCCATAATACCAACTTCTTATACTGTACCAAAGATTTCTAAGTCTTTATCTATGCCTCCAGGGAGGCCTATAGTATCATGCAGAGGTTCAATTTTAGAACCTCTTTCTAAATATTGTGACTTTTACTCCAACCATGTGCTCAGAGAGTAACTTCTTTTATAAAAGACACTTCACATTTCATGCAGAAGTTAGATTCTCTTACAATTCCATTAGATGTGTTTTGGTTGTTCTCTCTTGATGTTACAGCATTATATACTAATATAGCACAAGAAGATGCACTTTCTATGATAGAAAAATTGGATCTTAATTTGCCATCAAGAGTACCCCGGGCATTTTTTCAGCAATTTTTTTCAATATGAAGGACAATTTTATCATCAAACCCATGGGATTGCTATGGGAGCAACAGTAGCTCCCTCAATTGCTACATTGTATCTGGCTGAATTTGAGTCATCTTTAGTTTTTCCATTGCCATGGTTTTCTGATACAGTGCTATGGGTTCGCTTTCTAGATGATATTTTCTTTTTATGGAAGGGGTCTGAACAAAATCTGATTGTTTTCGTGGAATGGCTGAATTCATTGAGATCACATTTAAAATTTACTTTGCAATACCACTTTCAGAAGCGGGAGTTTTTGGATGTTACTGTGTTTAAGCAAGGTTCAGTTTTGCATACTACACTTTTTAGGAAACAGGTACAAAGGAATACCTTGCTGGACTATTCTAGTTTTCATCCAATTCCATTGAAGAAGGGGCTCCCATTTGGGCAGTTTCTCCGTTTACAACGTATATGTACTACCATGCAAGATTATCTATATCATGCTAAGGAGTTGTCAGAGCGTCTGTTGCAAAGAGGATATCCACAAGTCTCAAGAAGGCTTACACTAGAGCATGTTTTATTCATAGGGAATGGCTTTTTTCCTCAACGGATTCAGAGATTAGATCTAGATCGCACTCTTAGATCTAGGTCACACTTACTAGATCAGACTGCCAAAGTAATAGGGATTTTACCCTATACGAGGGGGTACCCAAAAAAAACAGGAATAACATTGCCGTGGGCGGCGCTTGTGTAGTACGCACTTCTGCCGCTAGGCATGTATAGTGCAACTCATTGTCAGTTCAGTGCCACCTGTGTTGTCGACCTGGCTTGTTCTGTTCATCTGCAGTGATTGTTTTTGCTAGCGCTGTTTTGTTCTTGTTTCTTTTTTTATGATGACAAGTTTAAGTGAACAACGTGCAGCTGTGAAATTTTGTTTTCTACTCGGTAAAAATGCTGCTGAAACTGTTTTAATGTTGAAAACAGCTTATCAAGATGACGCTATGGGAAAAAGTCAAGTGTACCAGTGGTTTGCTCGGTTTAAAAATGGCGACATGTCGATTGATGATAAACCTCGTTCTGGGCGTCCATCAAGTGCCCGAATCGATGAAAATATTGAAAAAATTAGAGAGCTTGTGCTCACAGACCATCGACAGACAATTGATCAACTGTCAGAGATTAGTGGGTTATCTTGGAGCTCGGTTCAGCAAATTTTAACGGAAGATTTGGGAATGAAAAGGGTTGCTGCCAAGTTTGTTCCTCGGGTTCTGACTGACAATCAAAAGGAACATTGAGTTGAAACATGTCGTGTTTTGAAATAACAGCTTGAAACTGATCCAGATTTTCTGTCAAAGGTCATTACAGGTGATGAGTCATGGTGCTACGGTTACGACCCAGAAACAAAGCAACAGTCAAGCCAATGGAAGACGTCATCGTCACCCCGTCCAAAAAAATGTCGTCAAGTCAAATCAAACATCAAAACAATGCTGATTTGCTTTTTTGATGCCAAGGGGGTAGTTCATTCAGAGTTTGTTCCCCCAGGTCAGACCGTCAATCAAACGTTTTATTTGGAAGTTTTAAGAAGATTGCGCAACAGTGTTCGTCAAAAAAGACCCGATTTGTGGCAGACAGGAGACTGGTTCTTCCACCACGACAACGCACCTGCACACACAGCCATCTCTGTTAGACAGTTTTTGGCAAAAATGGCATGGTTCCACTGCCCCACGCACCTTACTCGCCTGACCTGGCTCCGTGCGACTTTTTCTTATTTCCATGCATGAAAAGGGGCATGAAAGGACACCGATTTGACAACATTGAAGAAGTCAAGAAAAAAAAGAGGGAGGAGCTGTCAGCCGTTTCTAAAGATGACTACAAAAAATGTTTCGAACAGTGGAAGCACCGGTGGGACAAATGTATCAGTTGTAATGGAGAGTATTTTGAAGGGGATAAGGTTGTTTTGTAAAGAATTTGAAATAAATAGCTTTTAAAAAATAATTCCTGTTTTTTTTGGGTACCCCCTCGTATGTCCCATACAAATAAAGTGAGACAGATTTTACAGAAACATTGGAATATATTAACATTACATTCTTGTTTTCAAAAATCATTACAAATAGCTTACACCAGAGGTAGTAATCTTCGGGATTTAGTGGGGAGTATATTATCCCCATTAGACAGATCTTTGATTTTGCCCTCGGGTGAATTAGGCCATTATCCCTGCAACAATTGTGACTGTTGCTCTCATTCTGTAACTGGGAAAGAATGGCAAGTTCCTAATTCTGAGTTTATACATGTCTCAAAATGGTGTACCACATGTTCTACCTCATTTGTGGTGTATGTTCTGATGTGTCCTTGTGACTTGCTATATGTAGGGCATACAATACGTGTAGTGCATATACGCCTTCATGAACATGCTTCTCAGATCAAGAATTGGGTGCTCACGGCCCCCATCATTCAACATTGTCTAGATAATCAACATTCTTTTTCGGATTTTTCCTGGAGGATTTTGGAATTTGTTCCCCCAAACCCACGAGGGGGTGATAGGGAGCAACATCTTCAGTTCTTAGAACAATCATGGATTTTTCATTTGTCCTCGATTGCACCAAGAGGTTTAAATCAGGAAATGGATTGGGCTAGTCTATTATGACGTGTTCCACTCTGATTGGTTGCTTTATCTATTTATTCATTGGTTCATACATCGCGTGGCTTAAAATCTGACTGAGTTTGTGGAGGCCACTTGTAATCGCAGCGGTTTTGAGCATTGAAACAGGGCATGAAAGTGTAGTCTGTCCTAAACGAAGTGCTGTGTTCGCCTTTTCTATAGCTGCAAAGCTATGAAGCTATGACAACTTCTTTATTGCTGTGAAGCTGTTGGATTCTCTACCCGGATCGAATTTTGAAACTTCAGCCAACTAGATAAGTACTGAAATTGTTTCACTTTGCTGAACGATCTGAGTAGGGTAAACTTTCATGATTTTTAACATTAAAAAATATGGTAATGTAGGGGCACCAAATAGTGTGCTTTATCTCATGGTAATTGGTTCCAAATGAGTGAACCATATAATTGATTAAAAAGGAAGGCACGCCACAAGAGGGGTTTCCCTCAAGGGTATTCTTCCAACAAAAAATAAGTGCTCAGGTTTTCTATTTACACTCTAGTTTTGTTTTGGGGTTTTATTATTTCCAACCGGCAACATTTTTTGATGGCTATAATGCACATCAGGAATTGTCTCTCTTTAAAGTTGTGGGAGAAATCTGAAGCTATAGTGAGATCAACTGAAGACCTTACACCAGAAATTGTCAGTAATTATACAGATTCATTATACAAAAGCAACATAAGAAAGAGTTTAATGTAGCAGATCCCTTACAGGGCTCACTCAGGCCACCAACACTACATTTTTCTTTTCTTTTGTCCAGCAGTTTCCTACATAAGAACATAAGATATACCATACTGGGTCAGACCAAGGTCCATCAAGCCCAGTATTCTGTTTCCAACAGTGGCCAATCTAGGTCATATGCTTGTACTGGGTCAAGCATTGATATCTTCGGTCACTTCTTAATAATGGTTTATGGACCTTTCCTCCAGGAACTTGTCCAAACCTTTTTTAAACCCAGCTACACTAACAGCCTTTACTACATCCTCCGGTAACAAATTCCAGAGTTTGATTACACGTTGAGTGAAAAAATATTTTCTTTTATTAGTCTTAAATAGTTTACCCTGTAGCTTCATTGCATGTCCCCTAGTCTTTCTATATTCTGATAAGGTAAACAATCGATCTACGTTTACCCGTTCCACTCCGTTCATTAATTTATAGACTTCTATCATATCTCCCCTCAGCCGTCTCTTTTCCAGGTTAAAGAGCCCTAACCTTTTTAGCCTTTCCTCATAGGAGTATCCTTCCATCCCCTTTACCATTTTGGTGGCTCTTCTCTGAAATTTTTCTAAAATCGCTATATCCTTTTTAAGATACGGCGGCCAGAATTGCACACAATATTCAAGGTGCGGTCTCACCATGGAACGATATAGAGGCATTATAATATCTTTTGTTTTATTTTCCATTCCTTTCCTTATCATACCTAGCATTCTATTGGCTCTCTTGGCTGCCGCTGCACACTGGGCCGAGGGTTTTAACATGGTATCCACAATGACGCCTAAATCTTTTTCCTGGGTGGTGGTTCCTAATGTGGAACCTTGCATCGTGTAACCATAGTTTGGGTTGTTCTTCCCTAGGTGCATAACCTTGCACTTGTCCACATTAAATTTCATCTGCCATTTAGATGCCCAGTCTTCCAATTTATCAAGATCCTCTTGCAATTTTTCACAATCCTCTTGGGTTTTAACAACTTTAAATAGTTTTGTGTCATCTGCAAATTTGATAACCTCACTCGTTATTCCACTTTCCAGGTCATTTATGAATATATCAAAAAGCAGCGGACCCAGCACAGATCCCTGGGGTACACCACTATTCACCTTTCTCCATTGGGAAAATTGGCCATTTAGCCCTACCCTCTGCTTTCTATCTTTTAACCAGTTCCTGATCCACAATAGTACACTGCCTATCCCATGACTCTTTAGTTTTGCCAAAAGTCTCTGATGAGGGACCTTGTCAAAGGCTTTCTGAAAGTCCAGATACACAATATCAACCGACTCACCTTTGTCCACCTGTTTATTCACTCCTTCAAAAAAACATAACAGATTAGTAAGACAAGATCTTCCTTGTCTAAAGCCATGTTGGCTGTCTCCCATTAGGTCATGACTATCTACATGCTGAGTAATTTTATTCTTTATGATGGTTTCTACCATTTTTCCCGGTACTGACGTCAGGCTCACCGGTCTGTAGTTTCCCGGATCACCCCTGGAACTCTTTTTAAAAATTGGTGTTACATTGGCGATCCTCCAATCTTCAGGTATTAGAGATGATTTTAATGATAGTTCACAGATTACTAATAGCAGGTCTGCAATCTCATATTTCAGTTCTTTCAACACCCTTGGATGTATACCATCCGGCCCAGGTGATTTGCTACTCTTCAGTTTATCTAATAGTTGTAAGACATCTTCCTGATGTATCGATATTTCCTTCAATTCTTCCGCACCTTTAAATACCACTTCAGTCATGGGTAACATCCCTACATCTTCCTCAGTAAAGACTGAAGCAAAGAATTCATTCAGTCTCTCCGCTATCGCCTTGTCGCCTCTTAGTGCTCCTTTAACCCCTTTATCATCTAATGGACCAACTGACTCTCTCACAGGTTTTTTGCTACGAATGTACTTGAAAAGGTCTTTATTTTGTGTTTTTGCTTCCGCAGCAAGCTTCTTCTCAAATTCTCTCTTTGCCTGCCTTATCAATGCCTTGCATTTGACTTGCCAGTGCTTGTGCTGTTTCCAGGTTTCGTCATTTGGCTCTTTTTTCCATTTCCTGAAAGATGCTTTTTTTGGCAAAAACAGCCTCTCTGACCTCACCTTTAAACCATGCTGGCAGTTATTTGGACTTCCTTCCACTTTTCTTAAAGCGTGGAATACAGCTGGTCTGGGCTTCCAAGACAGTATTTTTCAACAACATCCAAGCTTGATGTATGTCTTTAACCTTTGCAACTGCTCCTTTTAGTTTTTTCTTAACTGTTTTCCTCATTTTATCATAGTTTCCCTTTCGAAAGTTAAAGGGTAGTACTGTGGATTTCCTTACTATCCGTCCTCCACTAATTAAATCAAAGGCGATCATGCTATGATCACTATTGCCAAGTGGCCCCAACACCCTTATCTCTTGCACTAGATCTGGTGTTCCACTAAGGACTAGGTCTAATATGGCTTTCCCTCTGGTCGGTTCATGAACCAGCTGCTCCAAGAAGCAGTCATTTATTTCATCTAGGAACTTTATCTCCCTAGCATGTCCTGCTGTGACACTGACCCAGTCGATGCCGGGGTAATTGAAATCACCCATTATTATTACTGCACTGTAACGATTGCTAGCTTCCTTGATTTCTTTGAGCATTTCATCATCCATTTGTTCATTCTGGCCAGGCGGACGATAGTACACCCCCACTGCCATCGCCTTCCCCTTTTTACATGGAATTTCAATCCATAGAGATTCTACAGCAAATTTTGTTTCTTGCAAAACTTTAATCTTTTCTGACTCAATGCCCTCTCTAACATAGAGCGCAACCCCTCCACCAATTTTATCAGCTCTATCATTACGATATAGTTTGTACCCAGGTATCACAGTGTCCCACTGGTTGTCCTACTTCCACCATGTCTCTGATATTCCAATCATATCTAACCTCTCATTTAGTGCTATATATTCTAACTCTCCCATCTTGTTTTTTAGACTTCTAGCATTTGCATACAAGCATTTTAGAGACTGTATTTTATTCATATTAAGTTGGCTATTGGTAGACATGGGTAATTTGGGATCTTTAAGCTCTGTCTGCTCCATACTCGAGGGCATTTGGGCTACTTTACTCTTTTTTGGAACCTCTCTGCTTTTTGTAGTATCCTTCAAGGATACATTCTTCCGAACCATGCGCTCTTGGGCGACTGTCGGCTTTCCCCTATTATCTAGTTTAAAAGCTGCTCTATCTCCTTTTTAAAGGTTAATGCCAGCAGCCTGGTTCCATCCCAGTTAAGGTGAAGCCCATCCCTTCGGAAGAGCCCCTCCTTTCCCCAGAATGTTCCCCAGTTCCTAACAAATACAAACCCCTCATCTCTGCACCATTGTCTCATCCACGCATTGAGACTCCAGAGCTCTGCCTGCCTTTTGGTTCCTGCGCATGGAACGGGAAGCATTTCGGAGAATGCTATCCTGGAAGTTCTGGATTTCAACTTCCTACCTAAAAGCCTAAATTTAGCTTCCAGAACCTCCCTACCACATTTTCCTATGTCATTGGTATCGACATGTACCAAGACAGCAGACTCCTCCCCAGCACTAAGACCTTATCTAGGTGGCGCGTGAGGTCCGCTACCTTCGCACCAGGCAGGCATGTTACCAGGCGATCCTCATGTTCACCAGCCACCCAACTACCTACATGCCTAATGATCGAATCACCAACTATAACTGCTGCCCTAACCCTTCCCTCATGGGCACTTGGCCCTGGAGAAACCTCCTCGGTGCGAGAGGGGTTTACATCACCTGGAGGACAGGTCCTAGTTACAGGATCACTTCCTGCCACACCAGGGTGATGCTCTCCTGTCACGTGACCTCTCTCCTCCATGGCAACAGGGATGCTGACAGACTGGAGGTGGGACTTCAGGACTATATCCCTGTAGGTCTCGTCTATGTACCTCTCTGTCTGTCTTATGCTTTCCAAGTCTGCTACTTTAGCCTCTAGAGAACGGACTTGTTCCCTGAGAGCAAAGAGCTCCTTGCACCTAGTGCACACGTAAGACCTCTCACCAGCTGGGAGAAAATCATACATGTGACACTCAATGCAAAAGACTGGAAAGCCCACATCCCGCTGCTGGACTGCTGTCTGCATCTTAGTTTTAAGTTTGTGTTTAGATCTTTAAGTTCTTTACGTACTAAAGTGTGCTATGGATATTTATACCTTGTTCACCTGAAGCTTAATTAATCTCAGGTCCTTAGTGTATGACTGATTTGGGTAATGAGCTTCACCTGAGAGCACCTCCTGTCTTTTAAGTTGTGCAAGTACCTATAAAGCTGTGATTATTTCCTCTGGTCTATTTCAGCTTACAGTTGTGCAAGTACCTATAAAGCTGTGATTATTTCCTCTGGTCTATTTCAGCTTACAGATCAACTAGGACCAGCCTCTACTTGGTCCATGGCACCAGAACCCTCAATTTGTTACCCTCTCCTGCCTAGGTTAGCCTTTACAGCAACAGTCCTCGGCCAAAAGGCACAGACATCGGCACCCTTCAGAACCCAGTATGCATTCATCCTGAGTCTGATCATTAGATGTCACTATTGTGCAATGTCTGTGGCTCTCTCTTCTCCCCACTGCCCACCCTTACTAAATGTTGCCTCTAAAGTATCTCTAGCCCCAACCAAGAATCAGGAATTAAATATGGATCTCATGTAAGGCAGCACATAGCACTACCAGTGATTGACTGTGTCAGCCCTTGGTCACTCTCACTTCAAGGGTGGCTCATAATCTGAACGGCAAAGCACAGAAAACATGCCATCTTTCAGAAATTTCAGATCTTGCATCTCAATGTGTGGCTGCAGTTTTAGTCCACTTGAATGCACTGAAATAAAAGTTAACACCTTTTTTTTAAAATCATAATTGGATTTAACACATTTCTTGAGTAGCATTGAGGAGCTAACACCTCCCTTCCTTGCGTCAAAATGAGCAAAGTTGGTAATACCAGACATTGTAAGTGTGTCAAAAAACATTTTCCAAGGAAGTTAAATTAGCGCTCGGCAGACTCAGTCACAGAATTCTTTCTTTTCTTCCTTGCCCGGTTCTTATGATCTTGGCACAAGGTAGCAGCAGGTGTCCACAGAACAAGAACATCTTTGCAATCTTAAGATAAGGCACTGTCAGAAAGGTATCTTCCAGGTCAGTGGAGGTGAGGGGAGGAGGGGGTCGGGTAAGGGGCAGCCACTTTCTCTCACACACTCTGTGTTTCTCCAGTTTTTTTGCACCTACATTAAGCATTGGAGATAATTTGCTCCAATTCTTACCCACATAACTTTTATTAACATTCCTTAAATTCCAAATGTCTTTAGCCACATTCACTGGGCGGCTGTGAGTTCCCACAGCTGCAAAAGACAGAAAGGCTCCAGGCTGGAAAACAAAATTAACTCTTTCCCGCCCTGTAAGAACTGATTTCTAGTTTCACATGTAATCTGCGTTGGAGCTACTCTTTCCCAGACGTGTCACACAAAACTGAAATTCAACTGTCTTCTTTTAGTCCACTTATGTCCTGTCTATCAAGGCATTTTCATAAACACTGGAAGAGCACATTTTAAAGCCATTTTCATGGATAAAATAGTATATTGCCCTTAGAAAGGGTCCTTTCTGGAAGACTGCCCACCCTCCATGCACGTAAAATTAATCCACGTCTTATTACCCATACATGACAGAGGTATTCTCAGAGGAAACGTTAGATTGGAGAAGGGACAACAAGGTTACTTACCTGTAACAGGACTTCTCTGTGGACAGCGGGATAAGTCAGCCACACCCGGTGACATCATCCAACAGCACCATTCAGACAGAAGTGTTCTCCCAGAGCTCTGAAAGGTAAACCTTTCTGAGCATGTGCCAGTGAGCCCTACCCACCGGCTTGTCCCTACCTGGCCAGTCTGTCCCTAGCAGATTCCTTGAAGGTAGGAAGGTGGGCGTCATACAGCATGCCGGCTCCTTCATCCAGGGGAAGTGGGTGGGCACGTGTGGCTGACTTATCCTGCTGCCCACAAAGAATCCCTGTTACAGGTAAGTAACCTTGCTTTCTCCATGGACAAGCAGGCTGCATCAGCCACACTTGGTGACTCCACAGCTGCATTCGGCAAGCCTGAGATGCTGCAGTGGATAAAGTGACAGGGGAGAGGAGGCCGGTACACTTTGAAGCGAGTGCAAGAAGGCTTTATTATGGAAGGAGCCCGGTGTGCCAACAACAAAGGAACACAACATCATGAACAATCATCGTGAATCAACAGTGTGAACAACCATACAATGTGAACCAACATCGTTAGCTACCCTAATGTGGCATTAGCGTATAAGCAACAGAGTGTATTAGAGTCTGTAGCCATGCTGAAATCTGTAACAGCATGTATCGGAGTCTGAGTCTGCGTGCAGGGTCCAGACCGGGTATTAAGGGCCATCTCTGAGTTGGTCCCTGTCAGGGTCTGCCGCAGCTGTATCGAAGATGGAGCAACCAAATACGCTGTCCATGCGCACCAGGAGGTGCGCATAGTAGTGGCACTGGAAGGTGCTTATGGAGGGCCAGGTAGCAGCTTTGCAGATGACCCACACTGGGACCGCCTAGAGGTTCACCAGGGTGGTTGCCATGGCTCGGAGCTGATGGGCGTGCATGGTTCCCAGCAGCTGTGTATTGGCTTGCATGTAGTAGAACACGATGCAGGCAGAGATCCATTGCGACAGAGTCCTTTTCCTGACTGGGCACCCTGGTTTGTTGGGGTTGACAGAGACGAAGAATTGTGTCCCACTCCAAAGGGGGAGGGGTTTCTCTCGATGTAGATCTGCAGTGCACGCAAGCAGTCGGGGCTGTGTAGGCGTTCTTCCTCCTGGGTGGAATGCGGTTGTGCATAGAAGGAGGGCAGAATGATGGTCTGGTTGAAGTGAAACAGTGAGGCCACAATGGGTAAGAATCTTGGGTGTGTCCGCAGAACCGCCCGATCTGGGTGGATCTGAGTGTATGGCGGGTGTGCTACCAGGATCTGTAGTTCGCTAATCTTCTGGGCAAATGTGATGGCTACCAGGAAGAGTACCTTCCAGGTGAGAAGTTTGAGTGGTGCGTCTCCCAGGGGCTCGAAGGGTTCCTTCATGAGCTGGTGTAAGACAAGATCCAGGTCCCATGTTTTTGTCCTTGCAGCTCTTCTTCGCTGTGTGTTAGGCTGCCGGCTGCCCTAGGGGGCTCCGATCCCAGTTTCTGAGGAGAAACTCTTGCAGTCCATGGCTGTGGGAGCACCTGGCCCTTGGAGACATTCGAGTGCAGTGGGGGCAGTCCCCCATGCACACAACGGTAGTGAGCATCCATGGAATTCATTTTCTTGGAGCATCGAGGACATTTTCATTTCTTGTGAATCTTCTTTCTTTTTCTTCTCTGGATTGCAAGTTTTTTCTGGGAAGTCTTGTATTTTTTTTGGAGAGTAGAGAGTTCCGTCCTTCTTGGCAAGGTGGAAGAAAGAGACTGGCCAGGTAGGGGCAGGCCAGTGGGTAGGGCTCACTGGCACATGCTCAGATAGGTACAGATTTCTGAGCTCTGAGAGAGCACTTCCTTCTGAACGGCGCTGTCGGATGACATCACGCATCCCACTTGCCCATGGAGAACAATGAACCTGGTTTTGTTTTTCTATAACTACATATGTTGCTTTTGGATAGGAAAAATACCTACAGAAAAAAGCAGGTACAGCAATAATTGAAGCAAATCAAACTCACACAATTTGCCTTTGATTAGTGGTGCAAACTCTATGTTAAAATTTACCCTCCGAGTTTTCACCAATGCAAGCAATTTGAGTATTGTCCCCATGTGGTAAGTGTGGTGTGCAGTGGGAAGGGGTTTTCTTTAAAGCACAGGCCAGACAGCAGTTCAGGGAAAATAAAAGCAGTTCTTATTCTTTCACAGCTTGTTGAACCTTCACAAGCAAAACCCAGAACCAACAGCAGTTCAGGGAAAACAAAAATAGCTTTAAGTCTGTCCCAGCAGGTTAAACCTTCACAAGCTGGTTCTCCCGGCCCTTCCTCCAGCCCCAGATAAAGTTCCCACCTCAGAATTCCTTTGCAGGGCTTGCCTTGGAAGGTCTTCTGGCTCCATGGGTCTCTCTTCCTCCAGCCGCCTGCTGGGTTCTTGATCTCTTCCTGTGAGCCACGCCCTCCCAGCCCTGAACTCAAAGGGAACTGTTGATAACCCCTTTGGAGAGGGACAGGTAGCATTCTATATACCCCATCCCACCCCAGAATAAAAGTAATGCCTCCGTGGAGGAGCTCCTTAATCTGCCCAGGGCTTATTCAATGGACACTCGGTTCTCCAGGGTATCCACAACATGCCCCATATTGGTGTCACCTAAAGATCTTGCTATTTACTTTGTTGTACCCTCTCTTGGGCCACTGAGGTGCTAATTTAATGGCTGTAAGCCTAAAAGAGTTCCAGAGGGACATCCATTGAATGGTGCAAGCCCAATGAGCTTGCCAAGTTTTTGAACTTTTTTTTACTGCTGAACACACATCTATGATTTATTGCAAATTTCAAGGCAGAAGTGTAAGATCAAAGAGTAAAGCTATTAGAAAGACTTGACAGATGTGAGATATAATGAATGTCACTGATGACATCACTAGTACATGAAATGGTTGTTCCATGTTCTCTCTTGTATATTGCAGGGGTAACCAAAATCTTTAAAACAGGATACTTTTGTAATCCGACTGCATGCCTGTGTAGCTATGGTAGAGTAAAACACACAGCACTAGTGTGCGTCAACGGCTGTACTCCTTTAAAGAGCAAAAAGAAGGCTTTTTGGATTTTCTGTTCTAGAGAGACCTTTTTTTAGATATATATAATGTGCTTCCAACATTCAAGCTGTTAAGCCGTTCTGCTTGATTAAAATAATGTGAGGATAAACAGCTTTCCAGTTAATATTGACACCAAAAACATATGGCATTGACATAAAAACTGCAAGAGATGGCTTTGCAAATTGTACGTATGTCTAACTAAATATATGACAGCAAGAAACCTAAAAAGATTTAATGGAAATGAATGCAGGAATTACGAGATGGTAAATATCACAAAGCAAATATTCATTTAAATGTTTCCAATTTGTAGGTGGTTTATAGTATTTCTCTACGGTGGTTCCCAAACTTGGGGTCAAGACCCCAGATGGGGTCACATTATAAGTGGATGGGGTCACAGAAACATGGCCATTTCCCCTTCTCTCTGGACTTTCACTGTGACTTATGGAAGGACAGACTAGATATGCCATGTGGTCTTTTTCTGTCGTCATATTTCTATGTTTCTAAGTAGTGGCAGTCACCAGTCAGCATGTGGCCTGTGAGCCAGTGACCATTCATCGGCCCTTGTCACCTCCTAGCTGAACTTCCTGTTAGGCTGGAAACCCATGCTGAGTATTGGGGTCTGTAGGTGCACACTGCACATTGACACAATGACCCTGTGATGATGGCTGCTGTTGCTGTTGCCTCTTCTGTTGCTGCTGCTTCCTGCTTCAGATGAGTGGAGGGAGGGGAAGGAGGCTGGAGACCTGCTGTTTTGATTTCATTATCTATCATCTGGGGTCACGTGAATTTTCAGTTGTTATTATGGGGTCATATGGGATAAAAGTTTGAAAAGCACACTGCTCTATGATTTAAATCCTCTCATAGGATCTTCTCAAACGCACTTGGGTTTCTTTTTAAGAAAGAAAGGCAGCTTTGCAGAGAGTTTCCACTACTCCCTGCCAATCCTACACCAGAGCAGGTAGAAAGAATAAAAGAAGCACAAAGAATCTACCAATCCGGTCAGCAAAACACCTTCTGTTGCTTCACGGTAATTATTATTTAAACAACAAGAGCATGATCTAAAAAGACATACAAAGGAGAAATAGATAATTCCACATAGCTGAGGTGAAGGAAAGCATGCAAACTTTTGCCCATCCTCAGAAATGCTCTCGTTCCATGCATAGCTCCGGAGTCTCATGGATGCATGGATGAGACGATAATGCAGGGAAGAGGGATTTAGATTTGGAAGGAACTGGGCAACATTCTGGAGCAGGAGGATCCTATTCCAAAAAGATGGACTCTACCTTAACCAGGATGGAACCAGGCTGCTGGCTCTGACATTTAAAAAGGAGATAGAGCATCATTTAAACTAGAGCCTGTTAGAAAGCTGGCACACTCAGGAGCGCATGGTATGGAGTGAAGCAACTGTGAAGGAAGGGCAGGCCAAAGGGATTTTGCTGATCTAAGCAGTCCCACCATGCCGCCCTGTACTGCGCTGCACTGTGCCGACCCCTCCCCCCCACCAAATCTCATCTGGGAGAGGGGACAGCATGGTGATCCCTCAATGATGTTTTATCTTAACTTTTTGGGGGATGTTGCTGCCACTTCAGCACTGCATCGTAAAAAGCATGTGCACGTGTGAGCCCCCATGGCCTGTCACTCCTGCCCCCTCCGATAGGAAGTTGTGTAGAAAGCACAGGAGTGGCAGGCTTAAGTGCACGCAAGTGCGCAACCACTATAAGGCCCACCATGGTACTGAAGCAGAGGCAGAAAGCCAATTTTGAACACTGTGGCAGAGCCAGGGATCACCCTGCAGCCCACCAGGACCTGCCACCCTAGACAGCCACCTTGTCTGCCTAGTAGATTGGCTACTCTTGTTTGAAGAATACCATCATAACAGGAAAGTTAAGGTATACCAATGAAGAGATTACAATAAAGAGAAAGGTATCTCAGGTGCTAAGAGCAAACAGAGTGAAAAAAGTCAGCTGATACCCATATACTTTAAAATGCCCGATTACAAATGCTAGACATCTAAAAAAATAAGATGGAACAGAATGTATAGCGCTGAATAAAGAGAAAGATAGCAGGCATCTCAGAAACCTGGTGGCAGGAGGATGACAATGGAATACAATAATGCCAGGGTACAAATTATTTCACAATGATAGGGTAGATCAAATTGGCGGAGGGGTGGCGCTGTAGGTTAAAGAGGGCATTGACTCAAACAGAATAAACGTTCTGCAGAAAACAAATGTACTATGGAATCTTTATGGATAGAAACTCCATGTGTGAAGGAAAAGAGAATAGTTCTGGGGTATACCATTGCCTACCTGACCAAAATGAACAGATGGATGATGGAATGGGAATTAGGGAAGCTTGCAAATCTGGCAACACAATGGATGATTTAAATGACCCCAGTATTGGCTAGATAAATGTCATGTCAGGACATGCTAGGTAGCAACTGGTTCATGAACCAACATGAGGGGAAGCTATTTTAGACATAGTGCTTAGTAGAACATAGGATCTGGTGCGAGAGAGAAATGTGTCGGGGCCACTTAGCACCAGTGATCATAACATGAAGAAATCTGACTCAATAACCACAGTGAAGACACTAAGAAAATCTACTGCACGGACATGTAACTTTTAAAAGAGTGAATCTAATAAAGTGAGGAAAATGGTTAGAAAGACCTAGAAGCAAAAGCAAAGGTTAACAGTTTATACCAGGCATGGCCGCTGCCAAATATTTCTCGGAAGCACAAACTATATATATTCTATATATTACAAAAGATGGAAGAAAGGCCAAACGACTTATGTCATGGTTAAAAGCTAAGCAAAAGAGGCTACTACAGCCAAAAGAACATCTTTCAAAAAAAATGGAAAAAGGAACCAAAAGAAGAAAATGAAAATGAGCATAAGCACTGGTAAGCTGATAAGGAAGGCAAAAAGAGAATTTGAAAAGAAGCTTACCATAGAGGCAAAAAGTCAGAATAAAACTTTTTTTCAGGTACATTTGAAGCAAGAAACCTGTGGATAGAGTCAGTGGGACCATTAGATGATCATAGTGTAAAAGGGGCACTCAGAGTGAACAAGGCCATAGCAGAGAGATCAAATGAAATTTTTGCTTTGGTCTTTACTGAGGAAAACATGAGGGAACTTCTCATATCAGAAATGGTATTTAATGCTGACAGCTTGGTATAACTGAAACAAATCTCAGTGAATCTGGAAGACATAACTGGCCAAATCAACAAACTAAAGAGAAGCAAATCACAGACAGGGTCGTATACACACCAGAGTGCTGAAAGAACTCAAAAATGAAATTGCAGATATGAAACCATTTTACCTCATAATTTTCTTTCCTTGAATCCTACTATATCAATCCAAATGAGTGGGTTAGACTCCCTTGTCAGCAGATGCAGGCACACTTAAGCAACTCTCAGAGATGTAATCACTCAGTATACATGCTGGTGCAGCACTGAGAGAAGCCAGTATGACACTTCCCAAACAGTAAACTGAAAAACTCCACAACTCATAATGCATAATGTTAATAGCCAACAATTCAACTTTGCAACAAAAAACATAAGCAAGTATTTGGCTCTCTTACCAGAATTAGCTCTGCATCAGGTAAGGATATTGACAATGCAATCTAAAGGCAACAGGGCTACCCAAACTGTAATAGGAGTCTTCCAAGTGGGTCCTGGACTGGTCTAGCAGGATTCCAAGAAAGAAAGTTATCAGGTAAAATGTCTTCTTCCTTATCATCCTGCTAGACCGGTCCAGATAAGCAGAATGTACCCAAGTAATCAGGACCCTGGATGGCAGGAAGATGATACTCTTGACAGGACTACCCTGCCAAAGGCGCCATCCATTCTGACTCACACATACAACCTATAGTGCTTTACAAAGATGCTCAGAGACCAAGGCAGACTCTGCCCAGAAGGAGGCTTGTGCCCTGAGTGAGCTTTGACTCCCTCCAGCACCTGCATTCCAGACAGAAGGTACGCTGACACAACAGTCTCCTGAATACAGTAGACAATAAAGCATAGTTACTCACTTGTAACAGGTGTTCTCCAGGGACAGCAGGAATCAGTCCTCACTTATGGGTGACATCAGCACTGACGGAGCCCGCGTGGAGCAATTCCCCAGCTTTCAAAGAAAGCCTTTGGGATTCCTACCACGCATGCGTGGTCCTCTTCCCGCCCAAGGGTGCCATCTTGCTCAGTCAGGTCCCTTAGCTCAAGCCCTACCAAGCAGATGGCAAGGGAAAGACAAAAATACAGCAACTCATCAGGGGAGGCAGGAGGGTAGGGAGGACTGATTCTTGCTGTCCCTGGAGAACGCCTATTACAGGTGAGTAACTACACTTCCTCCAGGAACAAGCAGGAAGTCAGTCCTCACTTATGGGACTCCCTAGCTACAGGCTACCGAACCTGTAACCAAAAAACACCTCTGCGAGGCCGTAAGCAGAAGCCGAAGCCGGAAGGAGCCCGAGTCCTCGGGGCGAAGCCCTCGGTAGCCGTGAAGAAGGGTCGGAGGGCAGGAGTTGCTTATACCCCGAACAGATTATGGAGTCCCAGTGGGTTTCCCTCTCCAGGCAGTAGTGGGCAGCGAAGGTGTTCATGGAAGACCAGGTCGCCGCCCAGCAGATATCCATCATGGGCACAAAGCGCAGCGAGGCCACCGAGGCCACTCTGGCTCGGACCCCATGTGCAGTGACTCAACGATCCAGAGGGACGCCCACCTTTGCATGCACGAACGCAATGCAGTCCGCCACCCAAATAGAGAGGGGGTGCTTGGTGACTGCTTGCCCCTGCCTATTGGGATCGTAGGTCATGAAACATCTGTCAGACTTTCGGTGAGTCTGGGTACGCTGCAAGTAGAAGGTGAGGGCCCGCTTGCAGTCGAGGGTGTGGAGAGCCGCTGACACCTGGTCGGCGTGGGGCCTCGGGAAGGACTATCTCTTGGTGGAGATGGAAGGCCGACACAACCTTGGTTAAGAATTTAGGATGGGTCCAGAGGATCACCCTGTTCCGATAAAACCTGGTGTAAGAGGCACCAGCCATGAGCGCCTGAAGCTCACTGACTCGGCAAGCTGAGGTCAGCACCACCAGGAAAGCCACTTCCAGGACAAATGCCAGAGCAAACACGTCATCACTGGCTCGAAGGGTGGACAGGTGAGCTGCGTAAGCACCATGTTCAAGTCCCATTCCGCCAGAGGGGACAGATGGGTGGCTTGGATAGCAGAAGGCCCCGCATGAAGCGGGAGACTATTGGCTGCCCTGAGAGAGGTTTTCCCTCGATAGAGAGATGATTAGCCGATATGGCACTCAAATGAACTCTAACAGAGTTCAACTTCAACCCTTCCCTCGAGAGGTGGAGGAGGTGCTGGAGAACCCACTGAACTGGGCACAAGAAGGGATTGATGTGGTGTTCCGAGCACCAGACGGAGAAGCGCTTCCACTTAAAGGCGTAATCCCGCCTAGTGGAGTTCTTCATCGAGGCAAGGAGGATTTCCTCGACCTCCACCGGAAGGGCCAGAGAGACTAGAGAAACCCATTCAGCCACCAGGCCGTGAGGGATAGGGAGGTTAGGTGCGGGTGTAGTACCCGACCCTCCTCCTGCATTAGCAAGTCCCTGGCAGAGCCTAGGGGAACCAGAGGCTCCGTCGATAGCCGGAGCAGGAGTGGGAACCAAGGCTGCTGAGGCCACAAGGGGGCCACGAGAATCAACGATGCCCCGTCCCATTGAGCTTTGAACAGAGTCCTCGCAATGAGGGGGAAAGGAGGGAATGCATATAGAAGACTGGACCAGTCCAGGAGAAATGCATCAGGGCCCTCCCTATCCGGGTGCAGTACCAGGCCGTAAAAGAGAGGGAGCTGTGTGTTCTGAGGGCTGGTGATGAGGTCTATCGCTGGAGTACCCCGGCGTAGAAAGAGCCAGCCTGCCACTCTGGGATCCAGCTGCCATTTGTGGGGGCAAAGGATTCTGCTGAGTCTGTCTGCCAGGCCATTCTCCTGACCTGGGAGGTACATCACCCTGAGGGACATCCTCTGTCGCGCAGCGAAAGAGCAGATGAGGACTGCTTCCTGGCAGAGGGAGCGTGATCCCATTCCCCCCTCCTTATTGAGGTAGAATATCGCTACATGGTTGTCGGTCTGTACCAGAACTGACTTCCTGCTGAGGTGATCCTCAAAGGTCCTCAGGGCCCACCGGATGGCCCGGAGCTCAAGCAGGTTTATCTGCTGCTGAGCCTCCGTGAGTGACCATTGTCCCTGCGTGCAGAGAGACCCGCAATGGGCTACCCACCCTAACAGGGAAGGGTCTGTAGTCAGCACCACATTGTGCTGTGAAGCCTGAAAGGGCAATCCCCACAGGAGGTTTTAGGGGATTTGCCACCAGTTCAGGGACAAGCGGAGGTCGGGAAGAATCCTGACGGGGTCCCTGAGGTGTCTGAGGGACTGGCTCCATTGGGTACTGAGACACCACTGAGCCATCTGCATGTGCAGGTGGGAGTGAGGAACCACATATATGGTCAAGGCCATGTGGCCCAGGAGATGTAGCATGGACCAAGCGGTGACCTGGTGGGAGCTTTGGACGTGAGCCACCAGAGCTCGGAAGCGGGTGGAGCGATCCACCCGCAAGAAAGCAATGGCTTGCCGAGTATCGAGGCACGCCCCGATGAACTCAAGAGCCTGCACTGGCTCGAGGTGAGACTTTGAGTAGATGACCAAGAACCCCATGCTCTCCAAGAGGAGGACAGTGCGTGACATCGCTTGCTGGGCCTCCTCAACGGAGGAGCCCAAAACGAGTCAGTCGTCGAGGTAGGGAAAGACTGGCACGCCCCAGCACCGAAGGTGAGCGGCGGCCAGACAAGGCATTTCATGAAGACCCGTGGGGCGGACACCAGGCCGAAGGGGAGCAACCTGTACTGGAAGTGCTCTCCCTGCATCCTGAAACGCAGGTACTGCCTGTGTTGGGGGTGGATCAAGATATAAGCGTAAGCGTCCTTTAGATCTAAGGAGCATAGCCAGTCGCCCTGCTGGAGGAAGGGCAGCAGCACACCAAGAGATAACATCTTGAATTTCTCCCACACCAGGAACTTGTTTAGCCTGCGGGGGTCGAGGATGGGCCACAGACACCCCCCCCCCCCCCGTCTTTTTTGGGACGAGGATGTACAGGGAATAGAAGCCCCAACCTCGAAGGTGGGGAGGGACCTTCTCGACTGCCCGTTCGGCAAGGAGGGAGTGCAATTCCTGCTGCAGCAGAAGCTGGTGTGCGGGGAGTCGAGGAGGCTCTGCTGGGGAGAAAGGGAGTGGGAGTCTGTCGAAATGGAGGCGATAGCCCTCTCGGATGACCCAGAGAACCCAAGTGTCCGAGGTGATGAGCGCTCACGATGGGGCGAAGCAGGACAGGCATCCCCCCACTGGCTGCTGTATCACCGGAGGATGAGGGGCCATGCCGCTGGCATCAAAACCCCTGAGTCGACTGTGGGGGGGGCCGGCATTTGGGCCTTCGGGCCCTCTGGTTTATGGTGCCCCTGGCCAGGCTTTCCCTTTGCTGGAGCAGTTGGCGTGGGGGTAGCTGCGATACTGGAGACCTTTTCTGGGGAAGAAGGGTTTCTTGGTTGGCTGCTTCTTCTGAGGCAGAGTGGAGGTCTTGTGGGAGAGATGGGTCCTGGTGACGAACTCCGTCTCGATCTCCGCAGTCTTCTCCTCCATCGGCTTACCAAGAAGTTTCTCACCGAGCAGGGCACATCTAGGAGCTTCTCCTGCAACCATTGTTCCAAATCCAAGGATTGGAGCCATACCTGGCGGCGGGCCCCAATGCCCGCGGCCGCCACCCGAGCCGATGTCTCGAAGCCATCATAGGAGGCTCGAGAGATGTACTTGGAGCAGTCGGCCACTGATTTTAACAGGGTGTGGAACCTGTCGAGGGGCTCCCCCTCGATGCCCATGGAAAAACCTCCCAGTTCCTTTGCCAAGTCGCATAGGAACATACCAATGTACAATTGATATGCCTGGATGCGACAAGAGAGCATGGAACCTTGATAGGCCTTGCAGCCTAGGGCATCAAGGGCTCTTGACTCTCGGCCCGGTGGTACCGATGAGTGCGAAGAATATCGAGCTCTTCAGCAAGAGGGTCCTCCTCAGCCTGGGTGACCAGTCTGAGGGCCCAAGTCATGTCCCGAATAAACACCAAGAAAGAGGTGTCTTCGGGTAGTGAGCGCTGCTGGAATACAGGCGGCGAGGGGTCTGACAGAAGATCCCAGTGGGTACGGGTTTCCAGGGAGGTGTCCCCATCGGACTCCCAGTCTGAAAAATCGGTCAAGGGATCCGAGCCCGGCGGATCACCCTGTCTGATGGCCAGTGGCCTGGAGCCGGAGGCCCTGGACAATCTCGACTCTGAGGAAAAGGAGAGCGAGCGAGACTGACATCGAGGACCCTCACAAGGCCCGCGGCTCTCGGGGGTTTCCTGGACGGATTTGGGTGTCCCACGCGAGGGAACTGTGGCTCTGGGCGCAAGTCAGCTGCGTTCGAGCGCCAGCATACAAGTCTCGGACATGGGCATGGGGCCCTGGGACGCCGATAATGGGGTCACCGGATCAGGCGTCAAGGAGGAGAAGGGGTCCTCACCGGGACAATCCTCAGGAGACTGGGCGCCTTTGCCGGAGGCCTCCATTTTCCTGCGAGGTACCTTGCGGGGCCGCTCTTTGTCCGACTCTCGAGAACGCTGAAGGAGGCTAAATGACCGGATGCGGGAAAGCTCGCGCTTGTCATGAGTCCCGGACAGCGACTTCAAGACCTTCTTCTTTTTGCATCGTTCCACCTCGGGGGACCCCTGGTCAGAGTGCCGCTGAGAATGCAGGGCCACAGGGGGGAACCCACCGGAGGAGAGACGACCGAGGGCGCCACCGGGGACTCCCAGGCAGCCTTTCGGAAAATATCTTCGGACTTCTGCTTACGACTGAGCAGGACCTTGGAGGACATTTTCTTACAGAGTGAACAGAGCTCTGGGTCATGGTCAGCTCCCAGGGACCGCAGACAACAGTCATGAGTGTCCGTAAGCGACATGTTCCTAGAGCATCTATTGCATTTTTTAAATCCGGTGGCCATGGGGGCAGAAATGGCCCCTGCGAGGTCGAAGACCCACGCGGCCAGCGGTTGGGAGAAAAAAAGGGTCCGAAGCCCAAAACAAAAAATTTAGGAAAAATGTGTCTCCCCGGGAGCTTTGGAGTAGAGCAGGGGAAAAGATGGATAGCAGAAAAAGGACAAAGATGAAAAAAGGAATGCAGACCAAGGAAACAAGATGAAAGGGGACCTGGGTTTGACTTACCAGCCTCCCTCAGGGGACCCTTGGGGTTCTCTTTCTCCTCTCTGATCCACCAAGTACTAGAAATCCATGGAAACAGCACTGGACAGAAGGATGTCGGCTCCAGGAAACAGGACCACAGAAAATGCATTGGGCACTGGGCATTCCAGGCATCACTGGGGCAAAGAGAAGCAGCTGCAGAAAAGAAACCGCTGGGGATCGCAGGCTGCATGGCTGAGAGCATGCTCAAGCTCTGAACAACATTGAGCATACCGCTGTCAGTCACACAGGCCACAGCAACGTGGTGTGGGCCAAGCAAGACAGATCTATTTCCACTGCTGCACCATGCCATACAACCCGCCACCTGCTAGAGGCAGGCAAATACTGGCTGCTTTCAGTGCTGCTCTACTAGATTTACTGAGTGATGACATCACTGAAAAATGCTCAAGTCTGCCTCCACCTGCTGACAAGGAAAAATAACCCACTCACCTGGACTGGTCTAGCAGGATGATAAGGAAACTGCTATTAATCTGTAACTTATCTTTGGGTGTATGGAGGCTTGAGCACTTGCTGCAAAACAGCAAATGGCGTATGAGGCCTCAACTAATTAACACATTTGGTTTTACTCAAACGCAATATTTTAGCTGGCTTCAATTGTGACATTGTCTTCAGTCGGCAGTGATGACTCTGACATCATACAGATTGCCAATCAATTCATCTCTATGGGACATATAGGTTCTTTGTGTTATCATTTGCACCATAATCTCCTATATACACCAAGAAGATTTGCAATCATTTTGGGAACTAGAACATTTTGGGAACTAGAACATGTAAAAGAGAATCTCAAGTGGTGAACCTTCTGGAAGAGCATAATTTGACCTTTAGATTCCGCAAGGATTCATCAGTCCCTTTTCTTCTTGACTCATCGATTTCTTTGGACACCAGTCAAGATGCAGCGGGCTGGCCTCACTGGCTTGGAACTTTAAAGTATTTATTGTATGACTGCTTGACTGTCCAATTGTTCTGGCAATAGGTGGGCAATACTTTATTAGAGATCTTTAAGTGTACCATCGTCTTAATCATACAAAAATGTTGTTTTAAGATCTGCTACTGTAGCTCATAAAACAGAGTGGTGTAATAGCCTACTGAATAGCGCATTGGCTTGGTAACCAAGCAACAAGAGTTCAATTCCCACCAGCACTTCTTGTGACTTTAGGCAAGTCACTTGGCCTTCTACTGCCTCAGAAAGGCACACATTGCATTTTTACTGTAATTCCAGTTTTAGACCAAAAGACATACAGCTTGTTTGATATATGTATTACAATTGCCATACAAATGATACTTTGTCATTGGAAAGACATCAGGCATCTTAGCATTCATTACTGGTGGAATTCTGTTTTAATGTATTATAAAATGGAGTTGCTGTAGCTGGAAAAATGGGTAGGTCAGCTATTACACAGAACATATGAAAACTATTGGAAACCTTTTTGGCTTTGTAAGTTCTGGTGCAAGTCAGAGAGAGACCGGGGGGTCACTGGGGTTTTTGGGATTAGGACTCTTTTCTCTTCCTTCCTTCCTTCCTCCGCTTCATAATTTCCCTGGGTTGGTTTTCTATACTACCTCTGTGATGTTTATCTTTGCAGCCTAAATGGGATGCTAGGTTAGACTGCACAATATCCTGATATATATTGCCCGTTTTAGTTCAAGCTAAGGTTGCACGTGAAGGTAATTTGAATTTGATTATGTTCTTTTTATGCTTTTCTTTCTACTTATTTTGTTTGTTTATGCTAAACATAATAAATCAATTTAACTACAAAAAAAATATATAACCTATCTTTAAAATTCTCCACAGTACCTGAAAATTGAAGGGTGGCCAATATAAAGCCAATTTTGGAAAAGGGATCTAGGGATGATCTGGGAAACTACAGATCAGTGTGCCTGACATTAGTGCCTAACCAAATTCCAGAAGGTCAATTCCAGAGTGGATATCATAAATCTAATCTGCTAGGTACGTATGACCTAGATTGGCCATTGTTCTAAACAGGAAACTGGGCTTGATGGACCTTGGTCTGACCCAGTATGGCATATCTTATGTTCTTATATTAATCCAAAAGTCACCACTCTACTCATATCAAAAACCACATCTGGCAAAACTTTATAAATGGAAAGGAGAAAAGAGCCTCAAAATCACAGGGGGTATGGGCAATGAGAAATATTCTAATGAAACCAAGCCCAATCCTTTTAACATCAACGGCTCTGCCTGGCAAAATGGAAGACACTATTACAAGGAACAAAATTAATAAACAGATAGACATGGTTTAATGGGACAATGTCAACATGGATTTAGCCAATAGAAGTCTTTCCTCACTAATCCCCTATTTTTGAAGGCATAAATAAACAATGTGAGCCAGCTGATGTAGGGGGTTATTTTACAAGCCTTATTTGCAATTTCAACATGTAAAATCAGGCATTTACACGTAGAAATGGCATCCCTTGTAAATGGTGATTTTAGAAATGGCTGTATTTTCAAGTAAATGTTCTTACTACACAGACATTGCAAGCGGGCGTCAGGGGGATGATCAAAATTCTACACATGAATTCCTCATTTCATACAGGGAATACACAGGTATGACTGCAGTTGTCCAAGTTGGAAAGTTGTGAAATACCAGCTTCCATGTGTAAGTACCAGCATTAACACCTGCAAGTTGCTGAGTTTCCCCACACCCCACCCCCATTGATCTCTCCAAGATTTAGATTTGTAAAATGCCTCGTCCAGCTCCATGTACCGGCAAATTCCCATGCACTCCTGCACTATTTATGCATGTTGCATGTATCTGGATTTCCAGAAGCATCTCCTGAAAGACTCCTGAGGAAACTGAAAAGCCATTCGATAAGCGATAATGTCCTGTTGTGGTTTGGGAACTGGTTAAAATATAAAAAAACAGGAACTTGCAAGACTGGGAGACTGGACAAGTGCAAATTGATGCACCTAGGAAAGAATAACTCAAATTATAGCTACACAATGCTAAGTTTCATCTTAGAAAAAGGATCTAGGCATCATCAGGGACTATACACTGTTCAGAGTGCAGCAGCAGCAGTCAAAATTCAGCCAGAATGATAGAAATTATTAGAAAAGGAACTGAGACTAAAACAAAAAAAATATCATGATGCCTCTGCATCACTCCATGATGTGACCGCACCTGAAGTACTGGGTTCAATTCTGGTCACTGCATCTCAAAAAAGACATAGCGGAGTTAGATGAGGTACAGAGAAGGGTGGCCAATATGGCAATGAGGATGGAACTTCTCTCCTATGAGGAAAGGCTAAAGAGGTTAGGACTCCAGTCTGGAGACGAGACGGTTGAGAGGAGATATGACAGAGGTGTATAAAATCCTGAGTGGAGTGAAATAGGCAAACGCAAATCGACTGATTATTCTTTCAAAAAGGACAAAGACTAGAGGACAAGCCATGAAATTACAAAATAACATAATTAAGCTTTGGAACTCATTTCTGCAGGATGTGGTAAAAATGGTTAGCACAGTTATAAAACGTTGGGAACAAATTTGTGGAGGAAAAATCCATAAACCGTTGTTAAGGTAGGTCTGAAGAAAGTCACTGTATCCCTCAAGATAAGTAGCATGAAATCTGGCTACTTTTGGGATATGTCAGGTACTTGTAAATTGGACCGATCCCTAAATTCTTTTATCCTAAAGTTAGGGAAAAAAAAGCATTTAGTCACTAGAAATCTAAAGGTTCCATTTTTAAAGGGGTCAGGCCCCTAACTTTGAGAGTCCAAAATTGGATTCGGAAAATTTGTGAGAGCTGAATTCCTAAATGTATGCTCCATATTTTACGAAACTCCTGTCACGTGACCTCTCTCCTCCATGATTAAGCGTCACTGTGTTGATGATAACTCATGGTGACCCTGTGGATGGTGGTCCATGACTATCCATTGGGTTTTTGTGGCAATATATAGAAGTAGATTGCCAGGCTTACATGACTAGGTTTGCCAACTAGCCAGTTTTCAGCCAGCCTGGCCTGTTTTTATATGGCCAGGTCGGCTTCCAGCAGAACTCTAAAACCGGCACTTCGAAAAGCCAATTTTTTGTGACTTGAGGGTCAGAAAGAGAGAAAATAAATGGAAGAACACTGAGAGGAAGAGAAGTAAGAGATGGAAGTAAGTGAAGAAAATAGAAGCGGAGAAAAGTGGACTGGAAATCCTAGAAATAAAGGTAAAGACAGAAGAAAGCAGAAACCAGAGGCTGAGATCAAGATAGAGAATAAAATGGCCAGACAACAAAAGGTAGAAATAACCCTTCATTGCCTCAGAAAAAAACAAGTTATCAATGTCCCTGTTTAATGTACATTACCAAGTTAAAATTACAATGTAAACCGCTTTGACCGACATGATAAAGCAATATAAAAACCTGTTAATAAGTAAAATAAAATAATTAAATAAAGTTTAGTGATTGGAATATCAGTCTTTGTAACTTAGGGGCATGCCATTCAGAAACCTTAGCTGGACGGCCAACAGGAAGCTGTGCAGATAAGGGTGCTGGCCACAGTATTCAGTGGTACTATCTGGATAGTGTCATTCAATATTTCCACAGACCTCTCCTGCACTATTGTCTGTGTTCAGCATGTGTGACTGAGGCCAGGTATTCTGTTAGCTTGGATTTTCTATGTAGCGGCAGAGTTGCCAAGTTATCCAGTTTCAGAAGCGGGATTTTAAGCCAGTCCTGCATTTCTGACACTCTCACTCATGTATTATGGGACCTGCAACACTGATTCAAATGGGTAAAATCAGGGACTACAAATATCATACTGCATTGCAATGAAATTTAAAACCAGAAATGGAAAAAAAATCTCCTCCTGGAACTGGGTATTTTGGCAACTCTGTAGTGGCATATACTAATCCAGCTTGTTTGGTTTTCTCAATAGGTATATTGATGTTCTAGGGCTCACTGTAATGTTTAATGTGCTGTCTTTTGCTAGGTAGAGACCTTTACGTGTGAGGTTTGGAAGTTAGCGGTTTGTTTACTATTCAGCGGTAGCGGCTTCTGTGCGATATCGTGGGGCCACGGCTCCAATATCGCACGGAAGTCGCTAATGCCGAATAGAAAACATACCCCTTAGAGTAGGAATGGTAGATTTTATTTAGGTCCTCAGCCACCTTTTGGTAGTGTTTTGTATTACTTCACAATATGCCTGGCACTGAGAGGGTTTATGTTGCTGTTACTTAGATGATATTATAGGGGAAGTGTCCTAGCTCAGCTCTGCACTGGTTTTTGAAGATGCTGGGGTAGGGGTTTGTGGATATAGAATTAGAGTTGCCAAGTTACCCAGTTCCAAGAGAGAATATTTGTCAGTTCTGGTTTTAAATGTGCTTTGCAATGCAGTATGGTATTTGAGGTCTCCGATTTTCCTATTTTAATCAGTGCTGCAGATCTCATAATACATCAGAATAAGATTGTCAGAAATCCAGGACTGGCTTAAATTCTCACTGCTGGAACTGGGTAACTTGGCAACTCTGACAGTGAAACCTCTTGTAGTCCTCACCTTCCCCCCCCCCCCAACCCAATGTGGCTAGCTGGTGCTGAAGCTTGCACTGCTGCCATCATTGCAGTTATTTTGGAGGGTGGGACAGGGGATGGGGCAATGGGCAGGGCCTGGGTGGGACAGGGCAAAGCAACATATGGCGGGTTTTTCTTTTTCAGAAAGTTGGCAACTCTATACATGACAGAAAAGAAATGGGAGAAAAGAATGAGAGCAGCATGAAAGGAAAGAAAGAGTAGGAAGAAAATATTTAAAAGCGAGTCTGAGATAACCGAATAGGTTAAAAAAAAAGACAGAAATCAGAAGGGAGAGGAAATGTCGCAAAACAGAAAATGAATAAAGAAAAGATAAATGAAATTAAGTATAAATAAAACATATGAATCAAGGATCAAGAGAAAAGAACAATAAAGTGACATACAGATGAAGATGAGGAGAAATTCTGGTCGCCATATCTTAAAAAGGATATAGCAGAATTAGAAAAGGTACAGAGAAGAGCAACAAAAATGGTAAAGGGGATGGAAGGATACCCCAATGAGAAAAGACTTAAAGGTTAGGACTCTTTAACTTGGGAAAGAGACGGCTGAGGGGGGATATGATAGAGGTCTATAAATTAATGAATGGAGTGGAACGGGTAAACGTAGATCGGTTGTTTACACCATCAAAAGGTGAAAAGACTAGGGGACATGCAATGAAGCTAAAACGTAACCCATTTAAGACTAATAAGAGAAAATATTTTTTTACTCAACATGTAATCAAACCGTGGAATTCGTTACCAGAGGATGTAGTCAAAGCTGTTAGTGTAGCTGGATTTAACATAGGTATGGACAAGTTCCTGGAGGAAAGGTCCATAAAACATTGCACAGGTCTGCGACTAAAAAGCTGTTTGATTATTTTCATCTAATTTCCATGTATTTTGGTGTGCTGAAAACAAATAAAATATTGAAAAAACTCCTAGACGTAATGATTTGCCACAACATGCAAAACTGTCTTCAAATTTATCAAATTTTTTCAAATTACTATTAATTAATTCACATAAGTGCATTTAAGATATAAAATGCCAAAAAAACCTTAAAGGGGTTGTCTGAATTATGTAAAAAAAAAAATATAGCACTGTAAATCTGATGGTCAGCAATATATACATAAGCTAAGCAAGTTTTAAGTCCGTGCTTCTAATGGTAGAAGGGGTTAATCTTTCCTGAAGAATCCAGTGGGAGGGAGACACAGGGCAAATAGCAGCAGCTCCGGTCAGTGCAGGGGGGCGTGGCCAGCACTGTGATGTCTCGTGTACAGACACAGAGCTGCTCTCTCCTGCATGCCACACTTGTGCACGAATCATCATCAGGTTCTTGGTTCTAGGCTGTTCACACTTTTTCATCGCAATTTGTGTTAGCTCGTCATTCTTCAACCGTTATGTTATGGCTCCGTGAAAGTGTATTAATTCGCCAGACAGTTTCTGTTTCATCTGTGGTGAATATACAGTGTTGAAGCAACAGCAGAATATTACAGACTTTGTGAAAAAAGTATACTTTGCATACTTTCGACTAAAAGTTGGAGATCAAGATAAAGTCTGGGCGCCTCATAAAGTGTGCAAACGGTGTGTTGAGGACCTCCGAAACTGGTTCAAGGGTAAGAAAAAATCTTTCTGTTATGGGATTCCTGTGGTATGGCGAGAGCAAAAGAACCATAGTGACGACTGTTACTTTTGTTCATGCGATGTGAAAGGGTTTAATTCCAAATGGAAGCATTCCATTTTATACCCCAATCTTCACTCGGCAATTCGTCCCATCCCCCATGGCACAGATATACCAGTACCCAAGCCCCCTGCTACCCTGGAAGAGATACCTAGCTCCGATGAAGGTGAAGTCATACCTGAACCAGATGACGAATCAAGTTCTGACTTTGAAGATGATACAAGACCAAAACTGTTTTCTCAGGAGGAGATGAATGATTTGGTAAGAGACTTGAATCTTCCCAAAGATGCCGCTGAGTTACTCGGATCAAGGCTGAAAAGCAGGAATTTATTGTTGCCAGGAGTGTCATCTTCATGGTTCAGACATCATGAAAAGGAGTTCGTTCCTTACTTCGCCCAGGAAGACAAGTTGGTTTATTGCATCGATGTCGAAGGTCTGATGGGTCAATTTAAAATCCAATATGATTCAGAACAATGGCGTCTTTTTATAGATTCTTCAAAAAGAAGTCTCAAAGCAGTTTTACTCCACAACGGTTTTTACGCTTCCATAACTGTAGGTCATTCCGTACACTTGAGAAGAACCTACAAGAACTTGGAATTGGTTCTTTGTAAACTTAAATATGAAGCCCATGGTTGGCAAGTGTGTGGGGACTTCAAGGTCTTGTGCATGCTGCTCGGGCAACAAGCTGGGTATACCAAATATCCTTGTTTTCTGTGTCTATGGGACAGTCGAGACCGACAAAATCACTGGACCAAAAAGAGTTGGCAGCCGAGGGTGCTAACAGTCGGTGAAAAAAATGTCCTCCGAGAAACTTTGGTACCTTCCCATAAAGTTCTTCTACCACCTCTCCACATAAAATTGGGATTGATGAAGCAATTCGTAAAATCACTTACAAGAGATGGAGAATGCTTCAAATACTTGGTCACCAAGTTTCCAGGCCTGTCGGAGGCAAAATTGAAGAAAGGTGTGTTCGTCGGACCAGACATTAGAAGGCTTATAGTTGATCAAGAGTTTGTCAATACCATGATAGATCCTCAAAAAGAAGGGTGGATTGCATTTAAAGAAGTCGTACAGAAATTTTTAGGCAATAACAAAGATCCTCACTACAAAATGATTGTCAGACGAATGCTGAAAGCATTTCAAGCTTTAGGTTGCCTGATGAGTTTGAAAGTGCATTTCCTCCAGTCCCACCTTGACTACTTTCCTGAAAATTTGGGAGCTGTGAGTGAGGAACAAGGTGAATGATTCCACCAAGACATTAAAGAGATGGAAAGGAGATACCAGGGAAAATGGAGCATTACAATGATGGCAGACTACTGTTGGATGCGTCAGAGAGACATTCCAGATGCTACTCACAAGCGTAAATGCACCAAGAGGAGCCTCACAAGGAAGAAGAATCGAGTTTAGTGTGTGTAGGTGAGCTCATTTCAGTTCAAAAAAGGATTTTCATGAAAATATTGTAATAAAACTTTAATTGTATAAGTTTATTTCCATTTATTTTGAGGTATTGCCTTATTTAACATAGTTACCTAAATTGTCAGGAAACGTGATGTCCTATGACAAAATGGAGGTCATTTTCGGATTCAGCGCACCAAAAAACATAAAGATTACGTGGAATAACCAAAACAGCTCTCGAAAAAAATTTTTTTTGCAGACCTGTGTTATTAAAGAGGACCCGGGAAATCTACTGCTTACCCTGCAATGAGCACTGTGGAACCTGTGTGCCTTTTTGGAAACCAGGCAGGTACTTGTGACCTGGATTGGCCACTGTTGGAAATAGGATACTGGGCTTGATGGAATTTGGTCTGACCCAGTACGACATTTCTTATGTTTCTATGTTAAAGAAGTACACAGGTATTGAAAACTATTATGTTACATTAGGGGGTAAATTGGCAGACTGGGAATATCATGTAGTGATGGTGTTAGGATTGTTCAGTCCCTTACAGGAGAGTCATTTGATGCCTCTGAGGCTTAATTTTGATGCCCTCTAAGCAAGTTGGACATATTTGATTTGTCTGCTTGGAGGTGATATTGTTTCTGTTAATGGATGAATAATGGGGTAATGGTGGGGTGGGGGGAGATCCCAGCCTCTGTTGTTTCAATTCTGTAACTAAGGGTAGGAACCCTCCATGCTTTGGATAAGAATTGTCCAAGATTTGCCTGAATGAATCTGTTAACCTTATTCTCAAATGACAGCAATCACTTCACCTTCCTCTTGGGCAACTTCCTCTCCTGGCTTGTGCGGTAAGTCGCTCTTCAGAGACTTCAACTCAGAAGCTACCACACATCACTTGTTGCTTACTCTTTCAGAAAGTACAAAGACTAGGGGACATACCATGAAGTTATTAAATAGCACCTTTAAAACAACTAGGAGAAAGTGTAGTTACTCACCTGTAACAGGTGTTCTCTGGGTGCAGCAGGAATCAGTCCTCACATATGGGTGACATCTACCCAGCTTTCAAAGAAAGACTTTGGGAAATACATCATGAATCCATGGTCAGCTTCCACCCATGGGTGCTATCTTACCATAGTCCAATGACATCACTAAGACGGCAAAAATATAAGATGATAAAGAAGCAACTCCAAGGGGAGGAGGGAAGGTTGTAAGACTGATTCCTTCTGTCCCCGGAGAACACCTGTTACAGGTGAGTAACTATGCTTTCTCCGGGAACAAGCAGGAAATCATTCCTCACATATGGGACTCCCCAGCTATAGGCTACCGAGAACCTGTGCAAAAATGTCACAGCGACCTGCAAAGGTGAACCGTGATCAGCAGCAGTTGAATCCCTAAGAGAGACTCTTGCAAGACCCAAGTGTCTGGCAAAGAACCAGCACTACGGAAGCCAGAACACAGAAGGGTGGGAAGGCTGGAGTTGCCTGAACCCCAAAAAGATTAAGGAGTATGGCCTGGCCGAAGGTGGTGTCCCACTGGGACTCCCTCTCCAGGCAGTAGTAAGCTGCAAAGATATGGACCAAAGACCAGGTGGCGGCCCAGCAAATTTCCATCATGGGGACGGAAAGCAGATTGGCTACAGAAGTAGCCATGGCCCTGACATGGTGCACCATGGCTCTCTGGTCCAGTGGGATCCCTGCTTGCTCATAGGCAAGGGTAATGCAGTCCACCACCCAAATGGACAGAGTTTGCTTAGTCACTGGACGTTCCAGCCGGATGGGGTCATAGGAAACAAAAAGCTGTTGAGCTTTGCAGGGGCCTTGAGTCCTTTGCAGGTAGAAAAACAGGGCTCTCTTGCAATCCAGAGTATGGAGAACAGTCTCCGCCCTGCCGGCGTGAGGCCTGGGAAAGAAGGTGGGGAGTATCTTCTTCTGATTGAGGTGGAATGAGGACACCACCTTCGGTAGAAACTTAGGGTTTGTGCGGAGCACCACCCTGTTCTTGTAGAACCTAGTGTAGGGAGGCTCTGCCATCAGAGCCTGGAGCTCGCTGACTCTGCAAGCTGATGTGAGTGCTACCAGGAAGGCGACCTTCCAGAAGAGGTACCACAGGAGGGAGGTGGCCAGAGGCTCAAGCGGAAGCTTGTTGAGCTGCGAGAGCACTACATTAAGGTCCCACTCCACCACTGGAGGGCTGACGGGGGGTTTGGATAACATGAGGCCCCATAGGAACTGAAACACGAGGGGCTGAGCCGAGAGGGACTTCCCCTCAACGGAATGGTGATGTGCCGTGATGGCACTCAGGGATACTCGGACTGAGTTGGACTTAAGTCCTGCCTGCGATAGGAGGAGCAGGTATTGGAGTACCACGTGCACTGAGAGCGCTCAATAAACACTCACTGAGCGCTCACTGAACGCTTTTCTGTGCACCACAATGAGAAACATTGTCACTTGAAGGCATACGCCCTTCTCGTGGAGGCCTTCTGAGAGGCCAGGAGGATGTCTTCCATGTCCCCTGGAATCTCAAAGGGAACTAGTGCTACCCTTTCGGAAGCCAAGCCATGAGTGAGAGGGACCCCAGGTTGGGGTGTAGGAGAGAGCCTTTCTCCTACGAAAGCAGTCCTGGGACTCGGCCCAGGGGGATTGGTGGTACCGCCGATAGGGAGAGGAGCAGCGGGAACCAGGACTGTCTGGGCCACCGAGGGGCTATCAGCATTAGCGATACTTTGTCGTGTTGAACCTTGAACAGGGTCTTGGCAATCAGTGGTGTTGCAGGGAAGGCATACAGGAAGCCTTCCGGCTGGAGCAGAAGCGGGGAAGTTGTGTGTTGTCTGGGCTGGAACTCCCCAGAGCCGGAACAGCCAAGAGACTACTGATGGATCCAGGTGCCACTTGTGTGGCTGAAGTACCCTGCTCAGCTTGTCCGCCAAGACATTGTCCTGACCTGGGACGTAGACTGCCCTCAAGAGCATCCCTTTGCTTGTGGCATAAGAGCAGAGGGCTATCGCCTCCTGGCAGAGGGGGTGTGACCCAGTTCCCCCCTGTTTGTTTACATAGAACATCGTGACCTGTCGGTCTGGATCAGCACCGTGTGGTGCTGCAGCTGATGACTGAAGGCTTTGAGTGCCAGGAATATGGCCCTGATTTCCAGCATATTGATCTGCATTTTGGATTCCCTCTGGGACCAGCAGCCTTGTGTTTACAGGATCTCGCAATGCACTCCCCAGCCTATTAGAGAGGCGTCCGTGGTGAAGACTGCCTGGAAGGGCATCCTGGCCTAAAGGTGACCTGGATTCTGCCACCATCTGAGGGAGCCCGCCAGCTGGCAGGTCACATCCACTCTGTCTCGGAGCCTGCCTGTAGCTTGGGTCCACTGAGAGCAGAGGTATCACTGCACTGCACTCATGTGAAGGCGGGTATCTGGAGTCACGTGGACTGTGGAGGCCATGTGTCCTTGTGGGCAGAGGAGAAGCCAGGCGGGCACTGTCCTGAACTGTAGTATCTCTGCAGCTAGTTCCCTGAGGCATACTGACTGCTCTTGAAAGAGAAAGGCCTTTGCCTGAAGGGTGTCCAATTGCGCCCTATGAACTCTAGGCTCTAAGCGGGAATGAGGTGGGACTTGGGGTAGTTGATGACAAACCCCAGGTGCTGCAGGGAATTCATGGTGCGCCCAGTGGTTCCCTGTGCCTCCGCAGCTGTGGCTCCCTTTATGAGCCAGTTGTCTGGGTAGGGGAAGACGAAGGCCCCTTGAAGCCTGATGTGGGCTGCGACCATCACAAGCCACTTTGTAAAGACCCTTGGAGACGAGGCTAGCCCGAAAGGCAGTATCCTGTATTGGTAGTGTTGTCCCCCCACCACGAACTGGAGGTATTTTCTGTGGCTAGGGTGGATTAGGATGTGAGTGTAGGCATCCTTTAGGTCTAAGGAGCAAAGCCAGTCTCCCTGCTGGAGGAATAGCAGAAGGGTTCCAAGAGAGAGCATCTTGAACTTCTCCCTGACCAGAAACCTGTTGAGTTCTTGCAGGTCTACGATGGGTCTGAGGCCCCTAGACACTTGGGGACAAGGAAGCATCTGGAGTAGAGGTCAGTGCCCCAGAGGTGTTTTGGGACTGGCTCCACTGCCTTGTCCTGGATTAGTCCCACTAGCTCGGTGAGGAGCAGGGTCTGATGAAGGAGAGGTCTGGTGGGCTCCACTGGGAAGAAATGGGGCAGTGTCTGATGCAGGCGGAGGAGGTAACCCTCCTTGATCATCTGTAATACCCAGACATCAGTGGTGATGGCTGTCCAAACAGGGCTAGGCATCCCCCCTGGGGCTGTGGGCATCGCGCCCAGGCAGTCAAAAGCCTCCCCGGCTGAGCCTCAGCCGGTGCCTAGGGCTTCTGGGTCTTCTGCTTTCTGGGATCACATCCCTGGCCCTTCTGTTGCTGGGGCTGCTGAGAGCCCGAGAAGGCTTGGAAGTGCGCAGTAGGGCTGAAGCCCCCTTTCTTAATCGGTAAGAACGGCTTTTTCCCCGTGGTTTTCTTTTGGGGTTGCATCGAGGTCTTCTTCGAGAGCCTGGTTCTCGTGACATACTCGGTCTCTATCTCTGCTGCTTTGTCCACCATGGATTTCCCGAACAGGGTTTCACCTGTGCAGGGGACGTCGATCAATTTGTCCTGTACCCATTGCTCCAGGTCGGACAACTGCAGCCATGCCTGGCATCGTGTCCCGATGCTTGCAGCGACCACCCTAGCCAATCACTCGGGACAGGAACTTTGAACATTCCTTTACCACTGAGATTAGGGTTTTGAACCTCTGTAGGGGTTCTCCATTGAGGCCTGCCAAGAATTTCTCAAGCTCCCTCGACAGTTCCTTCAAGTACATGCTGATATAGAGCTGGTACGAGTAGATTCGGCACATTAGCATCAAGCCCTGGAAGGCCTTTTGGCTGAGGTCATTGAGGGTTCAGGCTTCCCTGCCGGGTGGTACTGATGAGTACATTTTTTGGCTCTTAAGCGAGCACATGGCCAACTCCAAAACTGTTGAACTGTGGGGGAGCTGGGTCTTTTGGAACCCAGGGCTCCGACATACCTGGTACATGGCATTGAGGAACCTGCTGACAATTTGTACCGATGCCAGTGTTTCCCACATTCGAAGGCGGAGGCAGTCGAGGATCAAGGCCACCAGAACCGTAAGGGCTTCCTTCGGAGGTGCCTCATATTGCTGTATTTCCAACTCCTCAGTTTGCGGGTCCTCCTCAGCCTCTATCACAACAGCTTTGGACATATCCCTCACAAAATCAAGGAACGCAATGTCATCGGGTGGGGAGAGGCATTGGGTCGCCGGGGGAGACGGGTCCGAGAGCATATCACGGTGTTGCCTCGTGTCCAGGTACTCTTCATCCTCGGTCTCCCATTCAGACTCAAAGTTGGAGTACAAGTCCAATGCCGCACAATCACCTTGCTCAAGGGCCGCACTCCATGGTGTAGAGGCCCCGGAGGGTCATCAGTCTGAGCTGTGGGTGCTCGCCAGGAAGGACCGATGTCCTGAGGAAGGGGACCGTGACCTCGACTGGGGCCAGGGACTCTCTCGAGGACGATGGCACTCGAGGACTGTCTCAATGTCCAGGAAAGTCCTCAATGTCCCATCATCGGGGTGGATGAACCAGACGAGCCAGACATAAACACCCACTGCATGGCCACTAGGGCAGATATACTGATCTCTAGGGCTGCCATTCTGGTCTCCATACCAGCTGGCTCCACAGACTTCGATGCGGGCAACAAGGACTTCGAGCCTGGCATCGGTACTATCGAGGGAAGGTCCTCGATGAAGATGGCCTTGGGGGCCTGAGGCCGGTCGGCGGGAGCCAGCGACTCCTTGTGGGGTATCTTGGAAGGCTGCTCCTGCCCCATCTCCTCTGACTCATGCCTGGGGCTGCGGAACCTGGGGTGGGATTTCCCTTCTTCCCTGATCCACGAGGCAATCTTTGAGGATTTCTTATGTTCCACCTCCAGGGACTTCTGCACAGAGGAACCACAGCCACAGGACTCCGAGGAGGCTCTAGCTTCGCAGGGCACTGAGGTATCGGAGGGGGTCCTGGAGTGTGGTGTTACCGGAGACTCCAGGGCAGAGTCGGACCTATGAAACATTTTTTCCTGCTGCTGATGGCGACTCTTTAGGGCCTTTGGGGTCATGGTTCTGCAAAGTTTGCAGTCGGAGTCATTGTGCTCTGTGCCAAAGCATTGGAGGAAGCAGTCATGTGGGTCAGTAAGCAACATGACTTTGCCACACCAATAGCACTTTTTGAAGCCACTTGAGGCCATCGGAAAAAGGGGGTCCCTGCCTCCCAGCAGGGGTTGAGGACTTCAGCTGAAAAAGGGTGCGAACGCTGGTTGAGGTGAACCTCAATGAAAAAAAGAGAAAAATGGATAGACGAACCTGAGGAGCGACGATGAGGCGAGCTAGCTCGGTGGGAAGGAACTGGTACAAAAACTGGACAAAACTTAACTATCAAAAATCAGACCTTTTCCGAGTTAACAAGAATGTCTGAAGGGCTCTGCAGAAAAAAGAGACTGAGGCAAGATGGCACCCTGGGGCGGGAAGTGGACCACGCATGCGTGGTGCATCTTCCAAAGACTTTCTTTGTAAGCTGGGGAGATGCTTCTGCAAGGGCTCCTTCGGTGCCAACATCACCCATATGTGAGGACTGACTTTCTGCTTGTTCCCGGAGAAAATATTTTTTCATTCAATACACAATATACAATGAAGCTCTGGAATGCGTTGCCAAAGGATGTAGTAAAAAAATAAAAGTTTATACAAATTTCCAGAAGAAAAATCCATAAACTGTTATTAAGGTAGACTCTGGGAAATCTACTGCTTATCCCTTGGGATGAGCAGAATGGACTCTCCTTAATATTTGAGGTCCTGTCAGGTACTTATGACCTGGATTGGCCATCGTTAGTGCGTGCTATTTCGTAAACAGACAGATCTGACAGAGCAGTAAAATTTAATAAAATGAGCTTACTCCCCTCAACTGATATATTATGGCCATTTCAAATGACAATACATGAAAGCACTTTGACCTTGCTATATCTCTTTGTGTTAATGGTTTTAAACTCGGCTAAGTTTACCTGCTGTTTAAATAATATACATATGTATGTGTGTATACATTCATAGATGCAAAACCCCTCCAAAAATGAAAAAATATCTGATCCCCCTCCCCCAAGCTATAGCTGCCGTTGCTGAAATTGTTTCTAAAAATCACCGCCACCAGACCTCCCTTGACCTGTCACCTGTTTCCTAGATAACCCTCTTACCATGCACAATCTTCTTAGAGAAGCAGTGCTTCCCCTTTTGTAGTTGTCCATCTATTGCTGCTTGTCAAGAAGGCGCCGCCCTTCTGCCATACCAAAAAATGACACCGGTGCCTTGCTGAAAAGCAGCAATGGAGAGGACGGGAAGGATTGAGGGATGTCTAGGGAGGCTTCTTTATAGCAATTTCAGTAGTTCAGTGGTGGCTTGGAGAAGGAGGGAAGCGTGGACACTGGTGCCCCAAATGAAAAGGAAAACAAAGAACATTCCATTTGTTGGTTCTTTCGTTTTGGAAATGAATCAAAATAGCAGCCACCCTTAGTGGAGAGAGCAGCAGGATCAGAACTTGGGAACTCTGGGATTCAAATTCTGCTGCTGTTCCCTGTTGCCTTGGGCAAGTATCTTCACCTTCTATTGCCTCAGGTACAAAGCTTACATTATATGCTCTCTTCGGGAAAAAGTATCACCTGCGTGAAGTTCAGAGTTGGGAAGGCAAAGTAATCCGTATATATACTTTTTAGATTTTTTACCAGGATCGATAACCATCAACTTTAATCCAGCTGCTGCATTAGACTGGACTTTTCCATTTCTTACAGAAGCAATGCTGCATCAAGGGCCGGCTCAACCACTAGGGAAACTAGGCGGTCGCCTAGGGCAACAACCTCTGAAGGGCAGCAAAAACAGGCCATTCAAAGCTAGATAACAGATTTTGACGGCCAGAAGGGGTATAAATCTTGAGGTTCGCCTAGGGCTTCAACACTTTCGACCAACTCTAGGGCCGGCCCTGGCCGCATCTCCTGCTAGGAGGTCCTATCGTGAAGGACCAGCCATGTGCTATTACTGCTGCTTTACTTTTAGGGGGCTCATTTTTGTACTGTGGGACTCCTACAGCTACGAAGACAAAACAACACCGTTGGGACCTGACACATGAAATCATTTCACATGAACAATCCAACAGATTAGCTCCAAAGAAGAGAGAAGTCAGTATTTCACAGCAATTAGTGAGCAAAGGTAGCGGGGTCACTGAGTTGTCTGTTTGCAGACATCAGCATTCTTATTTATTCATGTGCGATGGATTTGTGAGATCTGCGTAATGAAGCCTGTGCAGACAAACCAGCAGATGCCAGTGAATGAGGGCTTGTCTTCATTTACAAGCTGGACGATAGTTACCAATGTGCCTCCAAAATTGCACCACTAGAGCAAGGGACGGGTGTTGCAACAGCAAAGTGTCAGGAGCTTGAAATGAAGGCTTCTCGACACACTTCGCAATGGCCCAAAATCTGCTCCAACGGAAATCCTTCCCTCCTGTGCAAGGAGAGAAAAAGACTTCATTCGCCTTAGACTTTTCACTTATTTTCTTTCCTGAATTTCGACGGTGAGCAGATATCCCACAGCACAATGAGTCCACAGGAAACTAAAACACGGCAAATTGAAAAAGGGAATACCTTTAAAAAATGAACTAAAAGCTTTAAAGATCCAGGATTATGAGGGGCTACTAAAGTCCCTTCCTCAGGAAAGCACATGCTGAGCTAAGAGAGCTCCTGCCTCCATTCCAGTTAAGGGAGAATCATCCAAAGTGACTTAATACACAGCCTTCCTCTGCCTCACAGATGCCTGCCTTCACTTGCGACCCTTAAGACATTCATGACGATCTGCTAAACAACGGTGCAGGCCAGGGCAGGACAGATGCTGACAGCTGATGAGTGTTTACACTCAGCGAGTGGCTTTGTAATCCTGACATTAGGGATAGATGAGAAGCCAGGGCAACGACCCTTTGCCCTGAAGGGTCCACACTTATGCAGCATGGTCTGAATTGTCTTTTTTTTTTTGCTCAGGCATTCAAGCATGGCTTGATTTTATTCCATGTGCCCCTGTGTGGTACCGGTGTCCCTCAGCACAGTAAAACCGTCATTAAGCCACTGAGAAAGAGCAACACTTCACTCTGAGGATCCTCCTTGTCTCTGAAGATTCTCGGCCTCCCACCTCCAGCACTGCTATCCCTAGACTCGGCCCGAGCAGCTAACCAGCACCCTCAGAACAGGCTGACACGAATCCCTATTTTAAAAGGAGAGGATCCTTTGCAACTGTATAGCCCTCGCGTATACTGTGGAAAGCTGATTCCGTTTTATATGTTAATAAAAATTAATCTTACTAAAAGGAAAGGAGCCATCAGAGACGCAGTCTGCTCCTTGTGAATCAAGAAGCCATCTACAGTGTTCAGATGTACCACCCAATGACATGTGTCACTGAGCAGCAAACATGCGGTAGAAAAACTGCCAAACACTCAGCCTGGAAGAGTCAAAACGTAGTTAAAAGCTTAAAACCCCATATGACTGGCACTGATGGATCTTTCAGCACCTGCTCTTAAACATGACTTTGTGATCGGCTTTGCAAACTGCACCAAATGTCACTTCACTTTTATTACAATACCTTTTAGCCTTCCAAAGCTGATTAAAAAGGCATTTAAAAAAACACAAAAGGAATAATTTCTCCCTCATCATCTTCCACTAATATTTACATGCAGAAAAAAAGATATGTGGGCCCGATATTTAACTGGGCAGGTTATGCGGCCCGCCGACCCTTAACCCTGAATATGCAATGCTGCGGCAACTGCACTGAATATCTGGGGGTCGCCGCACATGCCCCAGAGCCACTGAAGCTAACCAGGTAGCAGCGATATTGCACCACTATCCGGTTAGCTTCTGTGGATAAAACTATGTCAGCTTTTGCTAAGCCTAGTTTTACCCACCGATTGCTAACCGGGTAGCAGTGTAATATTGCCACCACAGAACACCCAAACACGCCCCGATGCTAACCGAGCGGGGTTAGAAGATGATATTCAACGGCACTAACCATGTAAGTGCGATTGAATCGGGGCCGTACCGAGCGTGAATCGGCAGCAGGAGAGAAGAGGCGCGCACGATGTGCAACTCTCTAGCACGCTATCCAGGTCTGGTCCCTCCCTCCTCTGACGCTAGGTATGTTCCTGGGTTGAATATCCTGATTTAAGGCATTTACATGGTTTACTGGGCTGCAAACTGAGTAAATGCCTTTCAAATACCTCCCCCCCCCCCAACCATGTATGTCTAAAAGAAAGCTGTATCTTCTGGGACATTTTCAATACATCAAATGTTCACACAGCAGATAACACCCACCCTCTACCAATTAGATATTTTATTGGTAATTGATTATTTTTGCAATTACTTAAGCTGCTTCTCTGCAATTCCACTGAATGCCTGATAAGGCAGGCATATGCAGAGCTGTCTGATAGAGGATTACCCTAATCTGACCTAGGATACCCTCGAGGAATATGCATGAGATCAATCCTGAGGTTCTGAGATCTTGTGCATATTCCTTGCGGGCATCTTAAAAAACCCTCAGACATCCTCAGGGGTAGTTTGAGAAGCCCAGATCTAATAATTACCCAACATGGCCTGGAGATCAAATTAGTTCATGCAGCATGCATGCTTTGTGTGATGTCATTTGTGATCTCGAAGGACACACTGACCAATCCGATCATGCAAGGGAGAGAGAATCTGTAAGTCCCTTGCTAATTTGGCTGCTCTTGGGGAATCAGGAAACATACCAGAAAGGGAGGGAGGAGGCAAGATGGCAAACAAGGTGGAAGCATGCTTTTGAGCTCTTACCCATGTTAAACTTATTGCCTAAGAGAAAAACATTTGCCTTTTATTCTTATGGGCAAACAAGTTGGGAAGCGCAAGAGGGCTGTCCAGCAGACTTCTTCCTAGATACTGGTTCAGCCTGCCTTTAGACAGCATCAATGATAGAGCTCCTCGCTGCATACGGTCTATATCAATCAGGTGCATATTCTGCTGCGGGACACAGTGGAGAAGCGGTTCCACTAGAGTGAGAGACATCTCTGAGCCCCGATGATCTTTTTCTCCGAAGACTCATGTAAGCATGGGACAAGGTGAAGCGCAAGCCTCGGAAGGAGGAAGGGACCCCTCCCAAAACAGGATGCAGCACGTAGCACTCTCCCTGTTAGCTGTGGGAAAAATGCTGATGCCAAGCCCCCAAGTGTAGGAGCTGCAAGGAAGTAGTCACGTGGACCGGAACTACCAGCTGCGCAGAAGAACCACATGGAGCAGAGCAGTTGGAGGGATTGTACAGAGCTACTCCTCCAGAGGTACTGAGGGCCATATCACAGTTAAAGCAGATGGCTCCCCTGGCTAAGCCAAATAATATTATTTTGGATACTATTTGGAAATGCATGTCCAGGATAGAAAAGATGTTTTCTTCGTTAGCTACATTGACTTTGGATATTTGTTCTAAAATGCAAAGTCAGGATAACAGTGTGAGACTCTAGATCTCTCGACTTGAGACGTTAGAAAAAATCATTACTCAAGTCCAAGGAATTCAGGCTACTCCTGGTTCAAGATCTCAACCTATTCTCAAACTTTAAATGAGTAAGACATGCTGCTAGCTGACATGGAGCCAGGCTTAAAATGTGAGCACCTAGTAGGCCACTTTTGGTAAGCAGAACTGGCACTGCAGGATGAACTGAATGCCGGGTTAAGGCACCCGATGCTGACACTCATCAGACCCCAGAAAAGGTGTTGGTTGATAAAGACAGCAGGACTGTGGCCATGGAAGTCAGAATCTGCTAAGAAGTGTATAGCAACTCACCTGCTGAATCAACTAGCGCTGAAAATGGTTGGCGCTGGAATGTCAGACCCATACCCAGCTGTAGCCGGTCATGGGAGAGAAACGCAGGGGCTAAGCCACAACATGTACAAGGGCTGTGGTGGACATGAGCCACTGCAGGTGCGGATCTTGATGGGAGTAGAAAATTTTCAAACGAGAACTTTGAAGGCCAAAGTGGAGAAGGGTTCCATGTGAATGACAGTTGAACATGGGTCGGTCGGTCCTAATAAACAGGCAAGCGCCATTTGGGAGAGATGGGTAATGGCCTCCATTGCCCTTGGCCGATTGAAATCCCTGAATCCAGAGTGGCTGAGATGGGCACTGTGAGGCGTCCAATGCAGTAATCAATCAATCCCAGAGAGGCCAGTGGAAGCTCTGGGTAGAGTTCTCTTTTCTCTGTGAACAGCAGGATGCCCTGGAATGGGTTTGCCCCGAGAGAGGGGCCTGGGCCTTGGAAAGCATTGCGGTTCTGGCGGTGTCCGGTGAGCTCTCACTGGTTCTAGAAAATCCAAGGGAGAGGGAGTAAATCTCGTGCTAGCCCATATTCAAGGCAGATCTCCAAGGTGAACAGCCTCTGGCATGTTAGAACAATGTAATGAAGGGAAGTCAGATCTATATCTTCGGGATAAGGATTGGCTCTATGGGCTGGATCCGTCAGGCTGGGGGGGAAGCAGGACTGAGGACATGCCGCAGCTGGAAAAGGCGCATCACTGACCCCTCCTTTCACGGAGCAGGGCAGCACAATGGAGGCAGCAATTCTGGGCACGAGCCGGACCCTTCCTGTGAATCACTCCAGTTGCGGCAGATGTCTCTTCCCCTCCACCCTCTCTCCAGGAGGTATTGTGGGTGGGCCAGCATCCCGCCTCAGCAAGCACCTAGCAACTAACTTAGAACTGGTGCAGATCAGGGGAATCCAACTGTTTATAAAATAAAGCATTGCAAAGGCCCACGGCAGATGTTGACGCGATGTGATTTCTGCCCAGTGCTCAAAATGTCAAAGTGAAGATAAATTTGTGGTCCAACGCTGCTTGAGAACATGGAAAATGTGTTAAAATCCCTCAATTTAAGGGTTTAAACCTGTGTTTGTCTCTCCAGTGGATCTCTTTCAGAGATATTTGAAAGATATTTTGCATATGCTGAATGAAGCTTTACCTCCTTTGGGGAAGGTTTATTACTTATCAACAAGTGCCAGTTTCCCTAATGACGATCCAGAAAGTGGAATTAATACTCAGGCCAAGAAAAGACTGGATATTTCCACTATATCAAATGAGTATGAGATTGGTAAGAGAGCTACTCTTTTGGTGGCATGTATTTTTCGACAAGATGAAGACTCTCTTCTGAGATTATACTTTAGAAATTGTCAGGCTTTGCTTTTTGGTCAAAGGGTTCAAATTCTTCTGGATCTCTCTCTTCTGGAGGGATACAAAGCAGGAGAATGAAATATCTTGAGATGCAGCCTGAGGTTTTCAGATGTAGGCACATCTTGTATTCTCTAATATGAAGATGTCAAATATTTTATTTATTTAACATTTCTTATATACTGCCTTTCATGATATCAAGGTGGTTTACATTAAACAAACAGAAATTACTTTGAACAGGGCATTATAACTTGGAGATAACTATTTTACAGGGAAAATGGGCAATGGAGGGTTAAGTGGCTTGCCCAGGACCACAAGGAGCACCTGTGGGACTAGAAACCTCAGTCCTTCCAGCCCAAGGTAACTTGCCCCAACCACTAAGCTACTCTTCCCTCTGAACTACATTTACTTTGAACCCTCTCAGTTGCTACAATTCCTGAATGCAAGACGTGCATAGATCTCAGACGTACGTACAGATTTAATTCTTATTTTTCTTGTTCTTTTTGGCCACAGTCTATATACTTTTGTGTCATGAGGGCTGTGAGTTTATACAGGTCTGATTTTTGATCACCTGTCTGTCATGTCTCATTGTAATTGTTTCCCTGGGTATCCCCGCTCCACCGGGTTTCTTTTTTTGGCTCTTCCACTCCTAAGTATTGTGGACTTAAGGATATATTGTATTTTATGATCTCTTGAATGGATTGGTTTCTCTTCAATATTCCCTTTTCTGTCTTAAGTGGATACTTGACTATATAATATTGGATCTTTTAAATAGAAAAAAGGAACCATACAAGGGCAATTTTTAAAAAAACCCTTCAAACTGTTTCCATAGTACAGAGTGAGGTAGTGCTGTCTACTCTTTCTGAAATACTGCAAAGTCCACAGTGGATGGTTTTCTTTACAAATCCAGCGAAGACTGGAATTATGCAGGACAGAACCACACTGAAAGGCTGCACTCCCATTGTGTGCACATATGTGAGAGCGATCTTCTAGAATACCTGGCATGTCCCCGTCAACTGCGCCTTTTGGAGCTCTCCTCACTTCCCCCTAGCAGGACTGACCTAACCATTAGGCAGTCACCTAGGGCGGCAGATTCTGGGAGGCACAAAGAGCACCTGCGAGCAAAGCAAGACACTGACTGCTGCAAACTCACAGAACCACCAGCATCTTCTTTTACTTACGGAAAGGGTGGGCAAATAGGGTAAATGGAGGAGAGGTGCTGGGCTGATCATGATTGTAATGTTTAATTATCAAAATCTCGGGGGGGGCTTAGGGTAATTGGTGTGGGGAGAAGATGTAAAGCTGAAGGTTCAACTAAGGTGTCTTATACCTTTCCACCCCCCTACCCTTTAGCAGCACGACGCTTTCCTGCCACTGTCCATCTGCCTTGCTCTAAAGCTACCGCCTGCGATCTCTCTCTCTCTCTCTCTCGAATTGGCTCCTATATTCTTCCACATGAGTGATAAGAAATGCAGTTACCCTAAAAACAGAGTAAATTCAAACTTGGGCAGAAAAAAGTTCACTTAGCCTCGGAAACCAGCTCACAGATGGCAGATGGATATGACCTATCCATCAGGTGTTCCTTTTCAGTACGTAACTTAGGACTAGATTTCCCAAAAAATAGCTAAAATAGGGTGCAAGCTGTGTACCCTGTGGGCTTGATTCTGAGACGCAGGTTGCAAGACTGCACGTCCCGGCGGGACATGCAGCCCCACAAGCTGTCCGGGCCCAAGTCCCCCTCTAGTTGCCCCATATGTCCTGAGCATCAGGATGGGGAGAGCCAGTGGAGGGAAAAGCAGGGGAGGGCCAGCCCAGCAAGACGTACAGGGCCGATTCAGGTCACAGCCCTGTACATCCTGCCAGGTCCATGGGGCGTACTGCTTATTCCACCCTTGTAGTACAAAACCGGCAATCAGGCCTAGGGATCCCCCAGGGATGGGGATGGGTGCGGGGGGGATCCCTGTCACCCGATCCAGGCCACGGCAGGCCAGTCGTGGGTCAGGCAGAGGGGAGAGGGGGGGCCGAGGCCGCGGCCGCAGGAGGCAGGGGCATGCCAGGACGTCCTCGGGCCCAATTCTGGTTACCACGGTAACATTTTGTTCCCGCGGTCCAGAATCGAGTTCAAACAGGTCTATCTTGCTTGGGGCCGCCGGATGGCCCGGACGTGGCCCTACCTGAATCAGGCTCCACATGTAGGTTATATGCAAAAAAAATAATATTTTGAGGGGATTTAGCTCAGGCCTTTCCAGTCACAGTTCAAGGCGAGTTGTATTCTGATATGACAAAATGCCCCCTTTCCATAATGACAGGTTAAAAAAAAGTACCAGGTAAAAAGGTAAATCTAAAAATAATTTTTCATATAATATACATGAAGTAACATTAGAAGAGTTTTCTGAGCAGCATTCTACTTTTAGAGTTAAAGTTCATTTTGACTGTAAACAGTACCTTTGCTGTCAGAATGGCTTATCTGTTCCCTATGAATGCCAAAGCACAGGCAGAATGATTCACAGCGTTCATGGATGGGGGGGGGGGAGGAATTAACCATTAAAATAAAATAAAAACTATAAAAATCTCAGGAGGCCATATTCAAAGTGCTTTAGCTGGATAGCAGCCCTGCTAACTGTCTAAAACGCGCTGATCCCAATATTCAGTAGTACTATTCTCAGACCATGTTAAAAACACCTGGTTAAAACCGGGGAGATCCGTGGGGTGGATCAAGGGTGACACTGGTCGCTATCTAGTCAGTGGCAATCTTCAGTCGTGGACATTTTTTTTTTCAGACATTTTTTCATACTGGCTCAGACCAAGGGTCCATCAAGCCCAGAATTCTGTTTCCAACAGTGGCCAATCCAAGTCTCAAGTACCTGTTGGGTTCCCAAAGATACACACATTACATGTTGCTCATCTCAGGGGTATGCAGTGGATTTCCTGGGTCCTCTTTAGTAATGGTTTATGAACTTTTCCTCCATGAGCTCATCCAAACCTGTTTTGAACCTAGCTACACTGACAGCTTTTACTACATCCTCCGGTAATGAATTTGAGTTTGATTACACGCTGAGCGAAAAAGAATATTTTCTCTGATTAGTGCAACATTGCAGCTTCACTACTACTACTACTGAGCATTTGTATAGCGCTACAAGACGTACGGCACTGGGTATCCTTAGTCTTTCTACTTTTTGAAGGGTAAATAACTGATCTATGTTTACCCATTCCACACCATTCATTAATTTATAGACCTCTATCATATCTCCCCTGAGCCGTCTCTTTTCCAGGTTGAAGAGACCTAACCTTTTAAGCCTTTCTCATAGGGGTATCCTTCCATCCCCTTTACCATTTTGGTGGCTCTTCTCTGTCCCTTTTCCCGTTCTGCTATATCTTTTTTAAGATACGGTGACCAGAATTGCACACAATTTCAAAGTGCAGTCGCAGCATGGAATGATATAGAGGCATTATAATATCCTTTGTTTTATTCTCCATTCCTTTCCTTATGATACCTAGAATTCTATTTGCTCTCTTGGCCGCCGGTGCACACTGGGCGGAGAATTTCAATGTATTAGCCACGATGACACCCAGATACTTTTCTAGAGTGGTGATTCCTAATGTGGAACCTTGAATCGTGTAGCTGCAGTTTGGGTTGTCCTTCCCTAAGTATATAATTTTGCACTTGTCCACATTCAATTTCATCTGTCATTTGGACACCCAGTCTCCCAATTTTTCAAGGTCCTCTTGCAATTTTTCACAATCCTCTTGTGTTTTAACAACTTTAAATAATTTTGTGTCATCTGCAAATTTAATCACCTCACTCATTCCCATTTGCAGGTCATTTATAAATATTTTAAAAAGCAGCGGGCCTAGCAGAGATCCCCGGGGTACTCCACTATTCACCTTTCTTCATTAAGAAAATTGGCCATTTAGGCCTACTCTGTGTTTTCTATCTTTTAACCAGTTCCTAATCCACAATAGTACACCGCCTCCTATCCCATGACTTTTTAATTTCCACAAGAGTCTCTCACTGGGGATCTTGTCAAAGGCTTTCTAAAGATCCAGATACACTGTACCAATCAGCTCACCTTTATCTACCTGTCTATTCACACCTTTTTAAAAAAATATAATAGATTAGTGAGACAAGACTTTTCTTGGCTAAATCCATGTTGGCTTCCTACCACTAAGCCATGACTACCCACCTGTTCAGTAATTTTGTTCTTTATAATGGTTTCTACCATTTTGCCCAGCACAGATGTCAAGCTCACTGGTCTGTAGTTTCCTGGATCACCCCTGGAACCCTTTTTAAAAAGTGGTGTTACATTGGCCACTCTCCAGTCCTCAGGTAGAAACATAGAAACATAGAAATATGACGACAGAAAAAGACCACATGGCCTATCTAGTCTGTCCTTCCATATCAACAAGTACAACAGTCCCCTTTTTTCCTTTAGAGATCCTCTGTGTTTGTCCCATGCTTTTTTAAATTCAGTGTTTGTCCCATCATTTTTTGAATTCAGGTACTACAGGTGATTTTAAGGATAGTTCACAGATTACTAAAATTAGGCCTGCATTTTCATATTTCATTTCTTTTGGCACCCTGGAATGTATGCCATTTAGCCCGGGTGATTTGTCGCTCTTTATTTTATCAAATAGCTGTAATACATCTTTCTGATTTATCGACATTTGTTTCAATTCCTCTGATACATCACCTTTAAATATCACTTCTGGCATTAGTAAGTTTCCTACATCTTCTTCAGTAAAGACTAAAGCAAAGAATTCACTCAGTCTCTCCGCTATTATCTTGTCCTCTCTTAGTGCCCCTCTTATCCTTCCATTATCAAATGGTCCAACTGGCTCTCTAACAGGTGTTTTGCTACGAATGCACTTGAAAACGTTTTATTATGTGCTTTTGCTTCCACAGCAAGCTTCTTTTCAAATTCTCTCTTTATTTATTTATTTATTTATTTATTTATTTAACAGGTTTTTTATACCGCCTTTTCCTTAAATCAAAGCGGTTACAAAGACATACAAAAGCTAAACATAGGCATGGGAAGTGAAAGGTGGGATACATAACATGGTGAACTATTACAAAAAACACAATGTAGAGAGGTTACAATTAATATGAGTTGGTTAAGTGTCATAGCCGTAGTGCTCAATGAAAAGAACGAACTTTAGTTGTTTTCTGAATTCCTTCAGTTCCTCAATAGATCGTAGGTCGGGGGGGAGAGAGTTCCATATTTGAGGGGCCGATAAGGAAAGAGCTCTTTGTGAGGTGAGTTTACAGACTTTAGTATAGCTACTTGGGGTGCCGAGGGTGTCAGCTGTGGTTTTCCTTCTAGGTCTTTTGCTGGTGTTAGGGAATAAGAGGGCTTGGAGACTGATTGCTGAAGTCTTATGTCTGATTTTGAATATATTGATGACCAACTTGTATCTGATACGGAGGCTTATTGGGAGCCAGTGGAGTTCTTTAAGAATTGGGGTGATGTGGGCTTGAGTTGAAGAGCCGGCGATTATTCTGGCAGCTGTGCTCTGAGCCATCTGAAGTGGCTTGAGGGAGTGTTTCGGGATTCCGTTGTAAATAGGGTTACAGAAGTCAAGAATTGGAGTTATTAGAGCTTGACAGACTGAGCGGAAATGTTGTTGGGAGAGAAGGGGCTTCAGGCGTCTAATAATTTTCATTCTATAGTAAGCGCTTTTAACAGTTCTTCTGATATGAGATTGAAGGTTGAGTCGCTTATCAAGGGTTACTCCGAGGTATCTTACTTCGTCCTTTAACGGTATTGTTGTATTTTTAAATTTAATAAAAGGTGGGGGGCTGAAGTCAGTGTTTCGAGTAATGATAAGAACTTCTGTTTTGTTATGGTTCATGGCCAGGTTGTTGAGAGTAAGCCAGGCAGACATGTTGTCGAGGCAGTTCGTAATCTTGTTATAATCGGGGCTGTTCAGGTTGACTGTCGTGTAAATCATTATGTCATCAGCATAAATAGTATAATCTATTTGATGGGCAACCATGATGTTGCATATTGGTTGGATAAAAATGTTGAAAAGAAGAGACGAAAGCGCAGAACCTTGGGGAACACCTTGTTTAATCTTAGTGGGTAGAGAGGTGACATTATTAATTTAGCTACCTTATCAATGCCTTGCATTGAATTAGCCAGTACTTAAGTTGTTTCCTGTTTTCATTATTTGGCTCTTTCTTCCATTTTCTGAAGGGCTATCTCTTAACTATAATAACCTCTTTAACTTCACCTATAAGCCATGCTGGTTTGACCTTCCTTCCACCTTTCCTAAAGTGTGGAATACATCTGGTCTAGGTTTCCAAAACAGTATATTTAAATAACACCCAGGCCTGATGTAGACTCTTAATTTATTTATATTCTCATATACTGCACCAGTGTGGTTTACATTGAACAAACTGATGTTACATTCAACAGGGCATTATAACTTGGAGATAACTATTTTACAGGGAACATGGGCTATGGAGGGTTAAGTGGCTTTTCCAAGACCACAAGCAGCACCTGTGGGACTAGAAACCCCAGTCCTTCTGGCCCAAGGTTGCTGTCCTCTAGTGGGATTTGAACCCCTGACCTTCCAGCCTGAAGTACCTTGCCCCAACCACTAGGCCACTCCTCCATGCCAAAGCTTTGCAGCTGCTCCTTTTAGAGTTTTCTTAACCATTTTCCTCATTTTATCATAGTCTCCTTTTTGAAAGTTAAATGCTAGTACAGTGGATTTGCTTGTTATCCTCCCTCCATTTATTAAATCAAATGCGATCATCTTATGATTGCTATTACCAAGTAGTCCCGCCAGCACCATAGCCTCTCGCACTGGATCCTGCATTCCACTAAGAACTAGATCTAAAATAGCTTCCCCTTGAGTTGGTTCCTGAACCAGCTGCTCCATGAAACAGTCATTTATTTCATCTAGAAACTTTATCTAGCTAGCATGGCCTGGTGTAACATTGACCCAGTCAATGCTGGGGTAACTGAAATCTCCCATTACTGTGTTGTAAACTTTTCAAACTTTCCTAATTTCTTTTAGCATTTCAGCATCTGTCTGTTCATTCTGGCCAGGCAGGCTATAGTACAACCCACTGTCATTCCCTTCCACTTTTTACATGGAATTTCTATCCATAAAGATTCTACAGTGTATTTTATTTCCATCAAAACTTTTAGTCCTGTTTGACTCAATGCCCTCTCTAACATACAGCGCAACCCCTCCAACACTTTGAGCTACTCTAACTTTATCCTGTTTGACTCACTGCCCTCTTTAACATATGCAGTTGTGATCAACATTATTGGCATCTCTGCAGTTCAACCTCTTAATGTCAAATATCTCCTAGAAAAGTGGCCAGTGAAATGGCTTTCGATTATATATGCATACATATTTGACACATAAAAGAATGAAAGAAAACAAGACTAAATAAAACAGGAAAAAGTAGGAAATAGTATAAAAACTGGGAAATTGCCAGGGCATGATTACCAGCATCCTTATAAACAATCCAAATCAGTTTGAACAGAAGAACCATATTCCCATTGCAATAAAATTAGACACAACTGTGATCAACTGTCAGTACTCACATGACTTGAATCAACCAATGAATGATGGCTCTAATGTTTAAAATGACCACATTCACTCCCTGATCAATTTTCACAATGGTGAAGAAGCCTGAGACTGTCAGAAAAGCCATTATCACCAAACATCAAAATTCACAGGGGTACAAGGCCATCTCCAAAGACCTTGAGATTCCTGTGTCTACAGTTCACAATGTCATTAAGAAGTTTTCTGCTCATGGAACTGTCAAGAACCTTCTAGAATGTGGTGGGAAGAGGACAATTAATCCAAGAAGTCTTGAAGGTTATTGCAAACTGTTGGAAAAACACCACATACAACATCCAGAGCTTAAGCAATATGGACCTGTAGCAATCTGGAGTGGTGGCTTCAACCCTTACCATACGCCCCGCACTAAACAAGAATGACTTCATGGGCGAAGGCCAAGAAGGACCCCACTGCTCAAAGACAGTCATAAAATGGCATACCCGATCTTTGCCCAAATCCATCTTGAAAAGAAGCTACAATCCTTCTGGGAAAATGTTCCATGGACAGATGAAACCAAACTTTACCTCTTTGGCAAAGCAGACCAGCGATACATTTACAAGCGAAGAAATGAAGCTTATAATTTAAAAACACACCCTTCCTGCCGTTAAATATTGTGGAGGTTCCATAAGGTTGTAAGGCTGTTTTGCTGCCTCGGGAATTAGAGGCCTGGAACATATTAAAAAATCATGAAGCCAGAGGACTACCAAGGTATTCTGGAGTAAAATGTGCTTGGAGACTGTCATCACCGCCAAGGGTTGTGTAACCAAATATTAGTGAAGGGTGCCATTAATCCTCTCCAAGTCATATTTTTTTTCTCAGAAATTACTACGTCTAAGTTGCACAGATATCTTTATTTTTGTTGTATACCTTTGAACATCACTATTAAAATATTATGATGACATACAGTTGAAATATTTCCAATTATTTCTCAAGATACTGTATTCAACATACCTAAAATGTAAGGGTGCCGATAATGCTGACCACAGCTGTAGTGCCACCCCTCCTCCTATGTGATCTACCCTATCACTGTGATATAGTTTGTACCCAGGTATCACAGTGTCCTATTGGTTATCTTTCTTCTACCGGGTCTCTGAGATGCCCATTATATCTAACCTTTGATTCAGTGCTGTATATTCTAACTCACCCATCTTAGTTTTTAGACTTCTAGAATTTCTATACAGGCATTTCAAAGTTAGTTTTTTGTTCATATTAACAGTCTGGCTATCAGATGATAGGGATAATTTGGAATCTTTCAACTCGGTGTGGTTTTTCCTTAAAGGCACCTGGGTTACTTTTACGTTTATTGGAACCTCTCTATCAGGATGCCCTAATTTCCGTGTTTTACTAATATCCTTCAAAGATACATCATTCCAAACCATGTGCTCTTGAGCGACTGTCGGCTTTTCCCTATTATCTAGTTTAAAAGCTACTCTATCTCCTTTTTAAAAGTTAATGCCAGCAGCCTATTTGCACCCTGGTTAAGATGGAGCCTGTCCTTTCGGAAAAGCCCGCCTTCTCCAGAATGTTGCCCAGTTCCTAACAAAGACAAAACCCTCTTCCTTGCACCATTATCTCATCCATGCATTGAGACTCCGGAGCTCTGCCTGCCTCTTGGGTCCTGCATGTGGAACGGGAAGCATTTCTGAGAATGCTACCCTGGAAGTTCTGGATTTCAACTTTCTCCCTAAAAGCCTAAATTTCATTTCCAGAACCTCCCTCCCACACTTTCCTATATCATTGGTACCATCATGTACCAAGACAGTAGGCTCCTCCCCAGCACTATCTAAAACCTTATCTATGTGTCACTTGAGGTCTGCTACTTTTGCACCAGGCAGGCATGTTACCAGGCGGGCCTCATGTCCACCAGCCACCCAGCTAGCTACATGCCTAATGATCAAATTGCCACCTATAATAGCCATTCTAACTCTTTCCTCATGTGCACATGGCCCTGGAGAAATGTCCTTGGTGCGAGAGAGTATTACATCACTTGGAGGACAAGCGCTAGCAACTGGGAGAAAATCATACATGTAACACTCAGTGCAGAAGACTGGATAGCCCTCATCTCGCTGCTGAACTGCTGTCTGCATCTTAGATTTAGAGATTTCTTTTAGCTACTGTATTTAAATTTGTTATGTAAAGTTGCTAGGGGACTAGGGATACTTGAACCAATACAATTATACTTAATAAGCATAAGGGACTTTTAGGGGTATGTTTACTAAACTGCGGTAATGTTACAGACCGCGCGTTATGTAATGTTAACTCGTGGTATGTAACATTAATGCGCGTTAACGTTACTTAACAATCGTTAACGTCCCTGGCCACGGTAAACACCGCAGAGGGTGGAGAGAGGGCGGGGAAGGGGTCAATGGGCGGGGAGTGGGCAGGGAGAGGCTCCCTGCACACTAGCACGCTGAACTGAAGGGCTGAATCCTACCGCGAATGAAAACCTGCCGTTAGATGCACATCTGCAGGAGAGAGAAACCATTTCAGTGTCAGCTATGTACAGCATAGACAGGGAGCCCAAGAAAAGTGATAGTAGTGCTCCATTTCCAGCACCAGCATAGTGCCCAAGTATGAAAGGCCACTATAGCGATGGTGCAAGTGGGGCATAGGGGACTGCAGGCGGGACATGTAGCGGGGACATCAGGGGCACAGGGTGGACTAGGCGGGCGCCTAGGTGGCACATAGGAACATAGAAACCAGAAATCAGCATGACAACAGCTGACAAAGGCAAAACACAATCCACCTACATCTACCTGGTCCACCCGAGCTAACAGTTGCCAGGGCATTGACCTTCCAACCCCCCAGCCAACCCTCCCCCAAGTGGAAGGAACAGACTATTGGTAGGCGGTGATGGGGGGGATGTGAGGATGCTCATGTATGCCCCATGCCCCAGAGCCCGCTCCCTAGGCAACCACCTATCCACACAGTGGATGGCCTGGGACTGCGCACTACCAGCACCGACAGCATATAGCCATGTCAGCATGGCAGGGGGGGTATCTGTGCTGGAGGGGGCAGTGGCACCTGTCTGCAGTGGACCTAGGCCATGTCCTGTACCAGTACGTGGTGTGCAGTTGCAACATAAAAGGTCTGGATGAGGAAAAGTACATGTAGCCCCAGGGACCACCATACACGTGTGGTGCAGTACACCCAGCCAGTGTGTCCAGGAGCAGAGGGTCGCAGGTTCAAGCCCCAGCTGTGGTTCCTACAGAGCATGTCCCTATGTTTTACCCTACAATGCAAATACAACAGCAACATGTGCAAAGCCCAAAGCAGCAGCGAACTGGGGTACAAACACCCACTCACACAGGCTCCACAATCCAAAGATGCATGGAGAGTCAGGCTGTTGGCCCCAGCATTGAACTGCAGTTATCACCAGGGCACTACTGCTACCTCCTGCAAAGTTTAGCAATGTCGGCACTGTGATCAGGACCAGTGTGGTGGGCAGGGTTGCCAACCACCCCTATCTTTGCACAATGCTGTAATAGGAGTGTGTGCGTGTGTATGTCTATCCATTGTTTTGTGGCTGCCCACACCTCACGGGGCCCACAATTTCCCACTGTTATCAGCGTTAGCCTGAATATGTGCATAATGAGGAGCAAGGTGTTGTGGGTATGGCCTGGACAGGGCGGATTGGCCAGGATGCATCTTCACAGGGTGTGGGGCAATGGCTGGGACACTGTAGTGCCCGACCAACGTCTGCATGGACAGGGTGGCCACAGCATGGTATGCTGGGAGGGCACTCACTCTGACCGAGCAGTGACCATGGCATGTCTAGGTTCCCACATAGCCCTCTACATTATCTGCCTCCAATGATCCTGTTGTGTTCCCAGTGCTGGGGCCCTAATCACTGAGATGTTTGCTTGGTACACATAGTTCCTCTGTGAGCATGCACTATGGACTGGCTAGTGGACTGTCTGCAGTTAGACTGTGCATGGTTGGAACACCTATACGGTGCTGTCTGCTGGTGACTGGCAGACAGTGGTGTGAGGCAGTTGGGGTTTTCCAAAACTAATCCCATCATTACTGCTAGTCTGCCACTATCCCAGCCACAGGTATGACTCTGGCCCACCAACCCTGGAGGGCTGTCGCATACCAGCAGGATGGAGGTTGCTTCATGGGGGCTGGGGCACCTGTTTCTTACCTACAAAAAGGGTGATGTGAGCCCTTTGGGGTATGTAGTGTATACCACTTTGACCTATAAAGGCACTGCTACACAAACCTCCTGCAAGTCTGGAAGCCCCTCTGCCCTAACAGGTTCCCATGTCAGCCAGACCCTAACATGGGATACACACTAATCTGGGTGGTGTCTGGTCCCAGAGGGCCACGTGACTGCAGGATAAAGATGGACACCAAATTACCTTCAGCTGCACTGCAAGGAACACCTGTCACTCACTGGTAGTGATGGGGATGTACAGCAGGGCCTATCCCTAGCACCACATGTACTGCGGACCTAGTGCTGGGCACCCATCCTATCCCTCAGGGAGAACACAGAACCTGCACAATGGCATGGTCTGTAGCTACTCTGTGCCAGTATCACGCACTGTCAGTTCGTCTTTTCAAGCTGAGGTACCGGAGAGGTGCAGACCCCATTTGCTGATCAGCTGTAGACGGCTATTCAGCATGTGCATTGCATCATGGGTACTGGTGGAGTTACCCTATCCTGGCACTCACAGCAGACAGTTTGTGCGGTGACCTGCAGTCCTTCTGTACCCAGCCATTGCTGTAACATACACCACAGAGGTATAGCCTACTGGTTAATACAATGCCATTCTTGGCAGTGTTCATGGGTTCAATTCCTCATTGTTCCCTCCTCTCATGCCTGTCCTACTCAGATAGTGTGCATGCCTGTAACAGTCATATTTTTACAGATTTGTGCTGCCAGCCAATAATGCCCTCGCCACAATTACCAACATTCCCTCAGTGCGTCTATCTGCGTCTGTCAGCTGTGTAGAGTCCTGTCTGCCTGTGCAGGCTGTCACCCATGTCCTGCATTGCTACCCTTTCCTGCATTGTGCCTCTTCGTTCTTGCCTCGCCTGTGCCTGATCTGCATGGCACCACCACTTCTCTGTCCACCCATCAAGGTAACTATCCTGCCACCTCCGCCTCCACTGGGGGACACGTATTCCCATCATCTGCCACCAACTGTCTTTCCAGTACTGTACATTGCCAACACCCTGTGCTGTGGTACAGTTGCCCCCACCATGTTTGTCATCAGCACTGGCAGCCACATGGGATGCCCGCTGATATGGCAGGTCCAGCGGCTCCCAGCTCTCCCCCCTCCACTCACCTGTTCATTGCCTTTCCTCAGTGCTCTATCTAGTGTTAGGGCTACATCTGTCTCTGTTCCTCACAGGTCATGCATGTCATCCTGAAGCACCTTGCAGCCCTTAGGCCACACTAACCTAGGGCACCATCACCTTGTTAGGCCACCTTAACCTATGGTTCCGAAACCCAGGGTGCCCTCTACGGTGCCTTATCCAGGGGTGCCTAATACGGCGCTTAGCCTAAGGAGCCCTACTGTATAGGGCACCTTACAAAGCGCCTTATGAGGCACTTTATAAGGCACCTCATAAGGCACCTCACAAGGCACCTAACAAGGCACCTTATAAGGCACCTAACGAGGCACCTTACTTAAAAGGCACCTTACAGAGCACCTTACAAGGCGCCCTACAAGGCACCTTACAAGGCGCCTTGTAAGGTGCCTTGTAAGGTGCCTTATGAGGCGCCTTGTAGCGCGTGTTAGTTTGTAACATGTGTTAGCTGATAAGGCTCGCTGTAACAATGCACCACCCACGTCTTTATATGGGCATCTGTACCTTTACCGCAGAACCTAACGCGAATGACATTACCGCAGTTTAGTAAACTTACCCCTTAGTGTTCACCTCAAGGTGTATTGCAAGGATTTAATTAACCTATTCCGAAGGCCTAATAAACTGTTGATGAAGATAATCAGTTAAATCTGAAAGTGAATAAGATCATCTTCTTCCCCTTAAATAGCTTAGAAGGCTATAAAGCAAGGATTATGCCTGGGATGGGTTCTATTTATATCTGTGCTTCTAAGGGCAATATCAATTTTCTGGGTGCTTCACACTGCCCTTGGTTTGATAGAGGAAGCCTTTCAAGTTGCCCTTTTGATCTGTCACTTGGCTTTAAAACCTAATTAAAACAATTACAGAGTTTCCTTGCCTCCTAACTAGAAAACAATTTTTCTCTATATACTCAAAGAATATTTACCCAATTCTACTTTCTCTATTAGAATATACCATAACTGGCTTTAAGTGAAAGCTGGCTTGTAATGCTATGCCTTAGCAGCCTTAATAAAGCACTGAATTTTAAAATACACAGATTTTATCAGTTTTAATCCAAAGAATTCCCTTTTCCTCAAGATTATTTATTTAATAGAGTTTATACACTGCTTTCTCGTTCAGTCAAAGCAGTTTACATACAACAGTAACATAACTAGGTTACAGAGAACTAGGAGGTCTCATAACTGGGGTTGAACATAGTAGTGGAAGTAGCAAAAGCAGTAGCTTATTGAGAAAATGGTGGGGATAAACGTGGCTTAAACATGGAGATTGAGGGCAATATTGCCACTAACTGGTAGTGGCACTGCTGTCCGATGAACCCAGATACAGTATTCAGCAACAGGTGCCGAATATGTTCTGGTGCTGAATATCCAGGTTTACTTAAAGTGGCAGCAACTAGACTACAATAACCACCACTGCTAAATATCCCCATCAGCTTATAAAGGTAGTAATTCCCTAGGAGTTATTTTATGCCTCATTTGCGCTAAAGGCCTTTGGCTTCACTTTGGGCCTTCAGTTCCTCCAAATGGAGTATCACATCAGAAAATATTTATTTATTTAAACATTTTTATATACCACCTTTTTAACAATACGCTATTCAAAATGGTTTACATACTGAATAAAGCAATCTTTAGATTAGAAATAAAAGATAACACACAAATCACAAAACGTCATTCAAGAGGACATCTCTTGAAATTAGAACTCCAACATCAGTCTCCAACAGGGAATAATAGAGTTTTTAAATCCTTCCTAAAATTCAGTCGACTGATTTCCTTTCTCAAATATACTGACAGGGAATACAGCTTAGTCAAGACCCTGCCCCGCCAAGAGCTAATGCTGCAAGACCTAACCTCCAGCGCTGTCCAGCAGAGCACCACCAGCATTCTCCATACAGACCAAAAGCCATTACTTATCCTTCTGCAGGCTGAAAGTGCCAGAGAAGTATGCTTAAGCAAGGCAGGTATTTCAAAACAAGCTTAAAAGGAAGAAAAAATAAAGTTCCTTTGCTCCTCAACCTTGCAGAAACTTTGGAGTTCGTCCTCCATTCTTCAGCTACAACCAACAGGCATCATTTCAGCAGCTCCTCCGCTTGGAAGAAGGGAGTTCAAGAGGGAAAAAAAAGAACCATGACTTTGAATTCTATTCATACACAATATTAGAATGATTTATGTTCTTGTTTAATGCATTTCATTCATTTTTCTCTATGCCCCAAATTATCTGTTATAGAACAAAACTGCAGTCATGGTGACCGACAAAAAGATTGGATGCTTCCAGGCTGGCAGCTATATGTTTCCCAATTGAAAAGCTGAAGGTAAAATGGTAAGGGCCTACTCTGGCTTTTGCATTCTGCAGAGGGAACTACAATTAAATCGCCCTTTTGCTGAATCCTTTGCAGGTTGTGAGACCTTCTATTGGGCCGCTGTAAGCACCATCCAGAGTTGCTCCTCTCTGCACAGGTCCCTTTTTCCGTTGTAAGATGGAGGCTAAATAAAATCCTCAATAGCTAACATTCAAATTTAACTCTTCCAGCTTTCAGCCCATTCAGTGTTACTAGGAAATATAGCTCCTGAGCAAATGACCACTGGAGAGTTGCTAATCTACTACAACTGGTACTCTTGTAAATCCATTTCCACTGAAGTGGAACTGTATTTGAGTGGACTGCCACTTTCATTTAGGTATCTCAGAAAACTTCCCTAAAAACGTGTCCTGGTTGGCTGACACGGAGACAGCTGGAACTGGTTTGCTGGCCACAAAATGCTAATTGAAATACAAGCTTGCCAAGAAATTTCTGAAACTATGTTCAGTCATAACAGCGCCATGCAAGGGGCGTATTAAGCAGCAAAAAAAAGGAAAGCACTGTGCAGATTGCGTCACCGTAGGGGGATGAAAGGATCCTAATTTGCCAGGCAGCTCCATACTGTGTTACAGTCAGGATTTTGACATAAAGTAACATGAATAAAAAAGATCCTGTTTCATTACTGTAGATTTTCACTGTGTTCCAAAACCCCCTTTAAGAAAAAACAATAGTAATAATAATAATGTTAGAAGAGAATTATTTTGTATGGAAGAGCCGCTCATCTCTAAATTAGATGTGGCCTACATTTTTCAGTATCTGGGAGTTCTGCAAGCAAGCAGTATATGTTGAAGTTTTGACATTTTCCAAATGTTTGCACTTTACTAAAAGTGCTGTAGATGTTTTGTTGGCTAGAAATTGGATCTAAAAAATATATATATACATATATATGGGGCAGCCTGTGTAGCCCATTGCAAGTGTCAATGAAGAACACTTCCTTCAACTAAAGAATGTGGGCATTAAGGTAAACAAAAGGTAGCCAGCAACAGTTTTTCACTGGACTAACTTAAGACGTTGCGTGACTGCATTTCGAGAGCCAGGCCATAACTGAGCAAGTCGAGGCAAAGGATGAAGTTAACTGTATACACACGTGATTCACAGATTATGAAACAGTAATGATGTGAGGAGAGGAAGGAGAAGGTGGGGGGTGGGGGTCATACAGTATATTAGTAGTGTGTAGAAACCTGGCACCTTTCTCTATCCCCCTTCCTGCCTCTACGCCTCCATCATAAACTAAACTGTGACTCGCTTGTATATGCAGATAACATCTATATTTGTCTTGACTTTCTCATTCATTTTTTGTTGACTTTTTTTATACACACTTCAGCTAGAGAGGGTGTGTTTCACCGCTTGGGCCCATTACCAGGAGCACTCTCAAAAGTGACAGCTCTGTAGGTACCAACTCTTTGGTACCCTCTGGTGCTTTGGGGAACGGGGAGGGGACAAAATGATGACCACCACATTTCACATGACAGCCAAAAAAGAAAAAGCAGACCTGGCTCTTTCTCAGTCCAATGGCAGAACCTCTCCCGTCACTATTACTGGTAAGGAGTGGGGAACAGGGAACCTCAGCCCTTGCACAGCAAAAGAGCCATGCAACGATCCTCCAGAAAACTGTCCTGGGGACGGACAGTCTCCAGCCCTACACAAAGCAACACCTGTCTCGATGAAATCAAGGGCAGAGCTACTACTACGTGTCAATTATATAGCGCTACTAGGCATACACAGTGCTGCAGACATACATGTAAAAGAGGTCCCTTCTCCATAGAGCTTACAAACAGAACAGGGGACTAGGAAAATGATTAAGATGCACAGGGATGTTAAACAGGAAAATAAAGGGGGAAAGGTAAGGATCCAAAAGCAGTCTTGAAGAGGTGAGTTTTTAACCTGGATGTGAGTCTCACATACTGACTCAGGTCATCTGTTCCAGGCATGTGGTGCAGCAGGATGAAAGTAACAGTAGCTGGAGTTGGCAGTAGAAGAGAAAGGTACAAATAAAAGGGATTCACTTGATAAGCAGAGTTCCCAAGAAGGACAGCAAGAAGAGATAAGAGAGGAGGTACTTCGGAGCTGCAAAATGAATGCACTTGGTCATTAGGAGAAGATTGAACTGTACGTGGAAATGGATAGGGAGCCAAAGAAGTGACTTGAGAAAAAAAGTTACATGAGCGTAGCAACACTGGCAGAAGATTAGTCAAACAGCTAAGTTTTGAATGGACTGAAGGGGAGAGAGAGAGGATTCAATGGAAGATATGTAAAGAGTAGGTTGCAATAGTCTGAATAGGAGGTGACAAGAGCAGACAAGAGTCTTGGTAGTGTAAGTGGCGAGTCAGAGCAGAGAGGGATAGGATTCTAGGATCTTTGGAAGACACAATACAAACACCAGGAAAGAGTGACTGGAAACCCCTCCTTCCTCCCACTGTTACTCTCAATTCTAGTCCCCAAAAGGTCAGATATCCCAGAAAGTGGAACTGCACAGAGGTTGTGTTGCGGTGGAGGGGGGAGGGCAGGGCAGTGGAGTGGAAGCCTTCACACAGCATGACCAGCAGCGGTCCTCACCAGGGCTGCACCTAAGGCTGTGTGAGTGGTGCAGCCACACAGGGAGCAAGTAAGAAAGGGGCACTAATATCATCACTGGGCTTCCAGGAAGCTCAAAAATAGTGAGTTACTGCACGTGGCTGGTTGACAGATGAATTTCTGTGTCTATTCCTTCCTGCTGTCTTTGGTCAGATAGCAGATGCCCTATAATAAATTAGTAGGTATCCATGGGCTGATGGTGGCGTTTTTACCATCACTGTCCATCCCCTGCTTGCCATCTTTTCACCAGGAAATTTTTAAAGCCAAGGACCAGGTCTCCAGATTGAGACAACTGGTGGCACCCATGAAAGAGATTATTGTGACTGAACCCCTTCTCCGCTCTGGTGGTAGGTAAGTAGGAATTCCCTGTGCTGTGTCACTAGCTCACCTCAGCCAGAACCACAAAGATCAATAATCTTAGAGAGAATCAGTGGCAGTGATTATAATCAGAAGTGATGATTTGGTGCAGGGGTCTGGAACATTAGTATGTTGCTGAGTGGCTACTCAAAGGTATCAGAGATATGTTGCTCTCTAATCAATCCGCCGTGTTAGATGGGATTTTACAGGCCAGAGATTGCAGCTAATCGTAGACCCTATCCCTTTAGTCCTGTACATCAGTCCTGAGTAGCTCGGTTTACTTGTTTGCTTAGATCTCTTAAAACTATATAAATAACATGGACCATGGTATTTTGTAATTTGCAAAAATTGGATCATGTCTCTGCCTATTATGAGGCACTGATTGCAGAATAAAGACCGAATCTCTGTATTGTCTATTGCATACTGTATGTCGACTTTTTGATAGAATTATCATTGTCACTTCTATGGTTTACATCCAGTCGTGCCCTACAGTCAAGCCAAGAAGAGCTTTTGAATGTTCCTTCTGTTTCCTTGGCGTGCAAAGCTAGCACCCAAGCAAGGCAATTCTCAATAACCAGTCCCATTAGTTGGAATTCAGTTCCCTTATCAATTTGGCAACAATCTGATTTTTTGTAAATTATTGAAAGCCCATTTATTTGTATGACAATTATTTGGATTTACTGTGATATGATGTTGTAATGTTTAAGTTAAATTTTGTTTTGTATTTATATATTAATGCTATGCCCGTTCTTTGTAACTCGCATAGTAATTATTTGATAGGTGGGACATAATTGCAATAAATGAAACGAGAACCCCTCAATCTTCTAACCACATGGCCTAAGCAGGGTGTGCAATTTACGCTCAGTACAACCATGTGGCATGTAAAGGAAAATGCTGTGCTCACTCATGCTATGAGTCACACATCACTCCGCCCTCGGTGGGGGAGATACCTGGGGATATGATAGGATCCTGGTAGAAATCATACTACTCTGTGCTGGTCCCAAGATCCACCAAGGATGTAAGTTGAAAAGTGAAGCTGAGCACCAATATTCCTGCAAAGACTTGGAAACAGTTTCTCATCTTGTAACTGGCTGTGAAGTTCTGCTGGCAGAAAATGTCTATAAAGAAAGGCACAACAAGATGGCACGCTTCATCCATTGGAAACTTTGTAAACACTATGGGGTCTATTCCATTCTGTGAATAGCAGGGATGGATGTCACTTTGGGACATCCATCCCCGCTATTCACCCCCCTGCCGGCCCCGTCAAAAGCCTCCTCGTATGAACAACACGTTTGTAAGGGGGAAGCTTAGACGGGGCAGGAAGGGGCATTCCGGAGGAGGAATGAGGGCGGGGCATGGGCGGACCGCAACCCCGGATATACAGGGCTGATTCTGAGGTCGGCCCTGTACGTCCGGGGTTGGCAAGTTGGACAGGGGCTTATTTCACTTCTGAGGCAGGCCTGGGCAGCGGCGGAAAAGTGAGGGAGTGCAGAAGGTTCCCCATAGCCTGACCCTGGCTATGGAAGGCCAGATTGGGGATCGGGCTGTGGGGAAACAAGATTGTGGTCAGTGGTCGGGGAGCACGGCTCCCGAATGGAGCCACGGTGCCATGGCAACGGGACACAATAGTACCATGGCTCCATTCAGGAGTCTGACTAAGGTAGCCGGGCAGGTGGCTGTGCGTGCAGGCAGATCAGAAGCGGGTTCTGGCCTGCACATACAGGCCCTAGATCCGATTCTGATCCCACAGGGCACATCTAGCCCCCACGAGATCAGAATTGAGTCTACCTCTGGATGTCCCAATTCTGATTGGCCGCACAGGGGGTTGGACGGCCACATTGGAATGTGCTTCCATAACATTGCTATTCAGGAAAAGCACTGGAGCACAACCCTAACAGAATTACAGAGAAAGAAGAAGCTATGATCACTTGGGACATTTCCATCCTGACAGATAATAAGCCGGATGCGAGACAACCCATCATAGTGGTAAAGGAGAAAAACACCACAACAGCACTGATAATAGGTGTCAGTTCCAAGCAATTATTCTGTGAATAGTGTGGAGAGGGAGAAGATCTAGAAATGCCAAGAAATACAGTCACAGACCATGAAAGAAAGAGAAATATTTCCTATTGTATTGGGAGCCACGGGCCTGATTAAGAAGAATCTCCAGTCGCACCTTGACAAGCTGCCTATACGTTACATCTTATGAACTCTGGAAGAAAGCTCTCTTTGGCATGATGCAAGTATTACAATGAGCAATCGCAGAAAATTTGAGAGACTGAGATCATGCTACACATACCCTAGCTTAGGAGTGAGGTTCATGACTGTCATAAGATGCACAAAACTAATCCATTTGGAGGAAATCCTCCCCTGCATGGGGTCCTCTGCTTGCGCTGCAGCCAGTAGAGAGAGCTGCTGCAATATCACTCTTTTGGTCACTGCATCTCCTCTTCTTAGCAGCCGTATGGGTCAAGAACCCCCACATAGCTTCATGGGAATGATACCAAGCACACTTTCTTTGGCAAGGAGTTTGGAAACGTTCTTTGCATTTTTTTTCTTTACAGGACTGAATTTTCTGTCTTCTTTTTTAAGAATCTATTGTTGACCTTTTCTCCTCACCTGTTTCCTTTTGGACATACTCAGTCCAAGAGTATCACATGGTCGTGAGACCGCTTAGTCTGATTCCTCCCTAGACTGAAATAGGAGGCGGAAACGGGCCAAGGAAACCTCACTGGACTGCAGGCCCTGTTTAAGGTACTGGTGCATGTTCGCTCACTTCTTGTCCCACCTGATTTCATCCCCTGCCGCAGTATATTAGCATCTCTCATGTGCAGGCAGTGGGCGGGCCCAAGAGACCTGCTTGGGACAAGTGAGATAGTCTCATTCTCCTCTAATCTATGGGTCACACCTTGGATGAGCATCTCTTAACCCCATTTTACAAGAAACCTCTTTTCTCTTTTCTTGGTCTCTAGTTAGGATCTAGTTTTCTACATTTTGATGGTAAGTTCTTTTGTTTATACAAAGACTTCTCCAATCTTAGTTACAGTTGATTTCCTAAGATATAAAAGGTCTTTATCTTTTATCTTTATTTAGTATTTGATTTACCACACCTTCGACATCATCAGGGCGGTTTACAATAAAGCAAAATGCACTAGTGGCCAAGGTCGGAAATAGAAGGGAACTACAATTCTTAACAGGAAAGTATACAATCACACCAGAGATAGAGAAATGAAAAAGGGGGAGATAGCGGGAAAGAGAGGGAAAGAGTTAAGAGGGGACAGAGAGGGGAAGGTCATAGGCAGCACAGAAAAGATGGGTCTTAAGGAGTGACTTGAATTTGGGATATGGCAGTCAAAGTGGTTAGAAATGTTTCCTGAAATTATTTTATTGCAGGTCAATATAGCTAACACTAAGGGGCCCTTTTACTAAATCCCTGTGCACTTTACGTGTTTGTAATATATGCTAAATGCAAAGCCTTCGCATTAACTTTCACGAACGTGACCAACATGTTCCTGGCAGTTAATGCGTGACCGAGTACATTAACGTGTGGCGCAATTAGCGCAAGTGCACCTAACGATATCCACAGAACTATCCTTAGGGGCAGCTGTGCTGCCGTATTAATGGTGACCACATGCTAATGTGCTCTCCGTGGCCATACTCCACCCCTCACCTGCCCAGTCTCCACATTAGCAGGTGAGTGCCATTTAACGTGCGTTTTGGCGATCGGCAGCTGGCTCTTCACTACTTTTATCTCTCCCTACACCCCTGCCAGTGATCTCCGCTCTTCTGGTAGATCCCTTCTATCTGTGCCCTTCTCTTCCACTGACAACTCCAGACTCCGATCTTTCTACCTCGCTGCTCCTTATGCCTGGAACAATCCACCTGAGTCAGTGTGTCAGGCTCCGTCTCTGGCCCTGTTCAAATCCAGTCTAAAAACTCACATCTTCGAGGCTGCTTTTAGGTCCTGATCCCCCTTAGTCTCCTGTTCGCCTCCTATGTGTTTCCTTACCATTCCCCCGATATATCCTGGTCCCCAGTTGTTGTATTGTCTATCTCGACTAGACTGTAAGCTCTGATGAGCAGGGCTGTCTTTTACATGTCTCTGGACAGTGCTGAGTACACCTTGTAGCGCTGCACAGATGATTAGTAGTAGTAATGTCTGCATGTTAGCATTCATCGCAGCCAGTTACCGCACACACTAACACGTTAATTGATTAGCTGCAGCTAGTAAAAGGGCCTCAGGTTCAGTATTTTACTAAAGTCATTTGACTCTGAAATCCCAAAAGTGCACATGTATCATCTGTACACTTCCAGTGGTATTGTTAGCTACTATAAGTATAAGCTGCTAGCAAAACATATCACTCAAAGTCTTCTACACGATGAAGACTATCCTGCAGCTCTCCTATGGAACCTTTTCACATTATGGACTGCTTCCTCCCCTTAGAAACAGTTTTGCAGACTCTATGCTGCCGTCTACCTTCCAAGCCAAGAAAGCCAGATCTATCCCGGCTCTCACAAACAATTACGCACTTTCAAAATCAGAAAAAGAGAGCGCCTCCCATGATTTCTTATGTTTCTTCACAGTGTAGGGACATGTTTTTGAAAGCTTCCCCACCCCCTCCACGAGAAGAAGCCCTGACTGGTGTGGCAGCTGTCCTTATTATTCCGAGCCCATTTCAGCTTCTTCGTTAGCTGATAGAGCAGACAGGGAAAGCATTCCAGTCTGTCTCCCAGGCAAGAAAGAATCCACTCTGTCCTTCATGCATGAACCACGCAGTTCTATGCATTTATTTTCTGGTGCAAAACTCATATCGTATCTCTTTATTGTCTTAATTTCTAGGTTTTGGAAGGTTTTTTTTTTTTAAATAAAGTCTAGGTGACAAACAGCAAGGTGTAAGAATGAAACAAATAATGCTGTGTGTGTGTAGGTATATATAAAGAGAAAGCGAGAGCGTGTGCATGTGTTTTTGCAGGGAAGGAACGTCAAGCTGAACAAAGCACCGATTTGTTTCAAGAACAGGTTGGTTTAAACCTTCGCCATTAGCCTACAGCTTTTACGGGAATGCTGATTACCTGTCAAACTACCGCAGTTCCGAAACAAAGTCTCGCAGCCACAAGACACACTGCAGAAAAATCGATTTCACGTGGGTTAATAAACTAACCTATAATGTTCGAAAGTGGGGAAAGGGGACCCCGCCTTCATTCTTCTCGCCTCCCCGAAACATATCGTTTGAAAACAAATTCTTCTCCCTCCTACTTAAACCCACCAGCAGAGACATCCGCTAGCGATGCTAGCTCGGTGGAGGTAAAAATCTACTGAAGAAAAAGTAATTGCCAAAGGCTGTAGTTTTCCAAATTGGCTTCTGTCTAGGTCCCTCTCTTAGATGCCGCCCCACCACCACCATCAATCCCAGTCGAAAAGTGCTGGAAACCAGACAGACACACAGACTTGCGGGTGCAACACCCGAGCTAATCTGCGAGCACACGCATAGCAAACATTCCCGTCCGGAAACCAGCCCCACCCCCCCAACCAAAAAAAAATTCAACAGAAAATGCCTGAGAACTGGCACCAGGCTTACCCAGAAACAGAAAAGGAATCTGTTACCACCACTGGCAAACCAAAATGGAGAGCCTACGGCTTCCCCTTTCCGAGAGACAATTTGCCCCTTTCTTTCCAAGCGAAGGTGTAGCAAGAGTGCAGCGCAGGCCGGTTATTAATCTAATGTACGGCTGACGAGAAATCAGATGCTTGAACTGAAATCTGGAAAGGCTCTCTGCCTTGTCTGGGGGGGGGGGGGGGGAGAGAGATGTCGGTCTCTCGGTGCTCCTGTCGTTTATTGCGTTTCATGGGCACAGAGCTGCTGAAACTCTATCACTGACGCAAGAGGTGAATGACGAAAATCTCAGCTGGGTACGAGCACCCTGGAGGGGCAGCGATCGCTCCCAGCCTAAAAGCCCACCCGAGACAGCAGATCAAAAGCCTCCTCCCCTCGCCCACAGAAAACTTCCATTCCTACCTTCCCCGGATTTTCAAATATTCCCTCTCTGAGGCGAGGGGGATCAGATCAGGGGAACTTTCATCCTACCTTAAAAATTACAATAATAAGAAGAAGAACAGAATGGGGACCCAATGCATCTGCTATCAAAAGGCATAGGTGGGGAGGAAATATAATATTAAAAACTACCGTAACGATATTAGTATGTATCTGAGGAGATCCACAACTAACTTTCTGCAGTTAATTAAAGTTCGTCTTCATTGGAAAGGGCAACATAAGATGAAAGGCTTCAAGACAACCTGGCATTTCAAAGGGGGGAGGGGGAGCCTCAGTGACCCAGTGACACTCGGACAGCCACATGCGGTTCTCTCCAGAGTCCTCGGCTTGCCTCTTTCACACCACACAAGTGTCAGAACAGCACACAATCAGAGCTAATATTTACACTAGAAAGGTTAAAGAAGCAAAGCTAACACTGCAAAAGTGGCTCTTGGAAGTCTCAGCGCCACAATCTAACAAGCCAGACATCTCAGCCGGGCGCTGAACGGTGCCGGCAACAGCAGGACACCGTGCAGGTGCCCAAAACTCATCTATTACATTGGGATCTTGCTCACTTTTGAAAAGGGCTTTTTGGCAAAAAGAAAAAAAAAGGCATCCTAAAAGGGAGAAAGAAAAGCGTGCGGTCCCCCTCTATACCTTCACAGACGCCCACTTCGTACTCGGTGATGGAGTCGCCGTGCAGCGGGGGTCGGATGACACAGCGCAGCCCCCGGTCGCAGGCGCCGTGCAGCCCGTACACGCCGCCGCAGCTCTCGTTCTTCTGACGGGCGCACATGTAGCAACAGCCGCAGATGCCCAACACGATGCTGCCCGGGCAGTTTTTTGGTTCCTCACACTTCGACTCGTCGCAAGGCAAACACACCAAAGCTCCTCCGGAGCGCACCAGCAACCAGAGCACTAGGTGCCACGCCGCCAGCACTTGCACAGTCAGGTACATCCTTTTCCCGATCGCGGTAAAAAAAAGAGCCCCAGCAAAAAACTGTAACAAAATATACAAATCAATTTCGATGTATTACTGTATTCCAAAGGGAGACCGAGCAATGTAAAAGGTGCAAGAGCTCGGATTTTAAAAGTGAATGGTTGATGCTCCTCCAACTTTAGGAAACTGTTTAGAACAGAAATTCCTCTTATTTTTTTAAAAAAATGTGTTATTCCTCTTTGCAGGTAAGGAATCAATGTGGCCTCTCACAAACTGCCAGACTTTGCAGGGTCTGCTCACAGCGGCGGCAGCACCAACAACCACGATAATATCGGGGGAGAAAAAAGTTTCTTCCTAGTTCCGTGTCATCCAAACAACTTCTTCATGGGCAACGAAATCCCATTGCATAGATCCAAACCGCTACCGAAAAACGTCCCTTCTCCTCTTGAATCTTCCGCCGAAAGTAGAAGTTTCCCCCCACCCTATTTCGCCTTTCCTTTAAAATTTAAGGCATCAACTGTAAGCTTCTCTTCGCTTGGCGAGAGTGCTAGTCTTATTCCGTTTCTCACAAGAAATCAGTGCAGAAAAAAAATATAAAAGATCAGCACGATTCCTTTGCGTTGCAATAACAGCTTCTCTCCCTCCACCTCTCCTCTTTTTTAATATTTTGCGGGAGTTCTGCAAGAGCCAAACCTACTCAGCCTGTCATGCGCCTCGTTCGCTTCCTTCACTCCAATTTCACTCGGCTCTCGTTTCTTGTTTATCGCTTCTCTGCGAACCTAGGTCTCGCTGCCCGGACTTCACCCATCCCATTGTTGCGTCACAATCAGAGCGACGCCCCTCATCCCTGTCCGCTCGCCTCATTGGAAGTTTGTCATAGTCTCTGCCCCTCTCGTTCGTGCCATATAGGGGAGGGGGCGTGGTGCAGCCGTTTTGCTGGCAGCCTCTGAGTCTGGCCCCACTTGTTCTTGTGCGAAACGGCTCGTTGAGTGCATGAGTGCGGAGGAAGGGGCGATCACTGCGGGCTCACGCTCGCCAAACTGTCGCGCGGCCGGGGCCAAAAATCGAAACAGATCCACCCCCTGGGTTGCCAGCACGCAAAAATCTTAAATTTTGTTGTCCTATGGTGTCCCTGCGTTTTCTAAGAATGTCTAATACTTTCAGCAACTGATGATCGATGTAGCCCTATCGTCTCCTGCGCATTATCTAAATTACTGACGCTTTCCAAGCAGAACTACGATCGGACGAATAAAAAAAGGGTCGTATGTTCTAATCGGCAAGGTGCTGACTCCGAGGAAAATAGGCATTTATCATGTCTGGACTGGCTTCCGTTGAGCCTAGAAATAAACTTCTCTGAAGCGATTTTTTATTCAGAATGAAACCAAGATATCGCTTGGTAGGGTCACAGAGTGGGAGGAAGGAATAGAGAGACAGACGCACGCATCTCAAGGAAAAATAATTGACTGTCGGTGGTTCAGATTAGATTTGAGCTTCCCCGTGAGAATATGCAATATACCAGAAATAATGATCATATTCAGAAGCTCACGATTCGTTTACTGAAGGCAACCTGACCACATCGTTTGTGTGAATGCATGCAAATTGGAAAATATGCAAAATAAAATCCCTGCTTCCCACAAACTGAGGGAGAAACCTCCTGCGACTCGTTTGCGCTCGATCTTAATCCCAATTTGAGAATTATGATATATGGAGGTGAAACCAGTTCAGCGAAGTCACTTGCTGTGCATTCATTCAGTAGTGCACTGTTTAATCGCAGGTGACTGTACGGTTTCTTTCCACCACGCTAGTGAATTATTGCATTGGTTATGCTACTGTGGTTAAAAATAAAATGATAGCTGCGTTGCTGCCACCGACAGGGCGATTCTGAAAATGAGTTCATATTTTGCAAAGTGGCCCCTTTACATTATTGGGAGAGCACTACTTGTCACTAAAGTGTTGCAAAATCTGCCCTTTAAATAAATGAATAATCGTTACCTCCTGCCTCCCTTATACTTGAATACCATTTGTTCCTTTGCCTTTTGAAGAAACGTTTAAGCGCCGTTAAGCAACTTCATCCCTTTGTGCCTGTTTGAGCTGCCCCGAAGAGCAGCACATGTCATATTCACAACTTGCCCTTTGTCTTCCCAACATATAGGTTGTAATCTCTTTTGCTTAATGTGTGGCTCATCAGTAATTGTTTCAGGTAATTTGGAAATGAGCAAGGCAGTCTTCCGGTTCAGGATTTCATAGGTACAATAATTCCCATTATCCCTCAGTGGAAATATCTTCTAGAAATCCACCTGACTGTCCCTCCCCCACACGCCTCCTTTCCATGCCAGAAAAGACACCTGACTGCAAGCTCAGCAGAAATGCTGCTCTCTGCCCTAAATAGACATTTATGAAAGAATGCATTGAGCAGAGGAGGAAACAAAACATGAACTGCACATGGAGACTTAGGAGGTCTTTTACTAAACGCACTAATGTTTTGCACTTTATGAGCGTTACCAGAGCACGCTAAATGCAAAGCCTTTGCATTAGCTGTTGGGGGACTGGCTGGTATGTTTCAGCAGTTGTAATGAGTGGCAAAGTAAGGTGAGTGTGCCTAATGGTACCCATAGAGGCAATGCTGGCCCAAGGGTTTCTGCTGGCAGAACCCCCCCCCCCTTCCGAGTTGTGCCGCCCCCCTTCCAAGCTCTGCCACAGATTCCATCAGCGGGGGTCATTGGCGGCTTGGCACGGTAATGGCTCACGGCAGGTCTTGTGCTTCAGCACACATGGCCTGCCACTTCTGACCCCCTCCAACACAACTTCCTGTCAGAGGGGGGTCAGAAGCAGCAGGTTATGTGTGCAAAAGCACATGACCTGCCGCAGGTGCCGTGCCGTGCCGCCAACAGAGGCCTGCCACCCTAGGCAGCCTGCCTAGTGGATGGGTTGGCCCTGCATAGAAGTACTATTAGGTGAACTCTCACCAAGTGCTGTGTTAATGTCACTCTGCCCTAGTGTGTTCTCCAGGCCCACACTCTGCCTCTAACCCTTCCACTGTCCACACTAGCACGTGAGTACCAGTTAATGTGCATTCCACCTTGCTGCTCCATATGCCCGGAACAAATTACCTGAGTTGATGCATTCGGCTGGAGTCCCACCTCTTTCAGGCTGCTTTTGGATCCTGATGCCATACTCTAGTCCACAGTTTTGTGATGTTTTTTTTTGTCTTGATTAGATTGTAATTTCTGATGAGCAGAAAGCGTGTCTTACAGCACTGTCTACACCTTGTAGCACTATACAAATGATTATTATTAGTAGTAGTAGTTTCAGTGGTTGGTAGCTGGCATGCTCATGCATTAGGGTTCACTGCGGCCATTTACTGCTTGCTAAAACATATGTTAACCAGCTAACGGACTTTAGCAAAAGGACCTTTTAGAGAATGGAAACTGAGTTCCACAGCAACAGTGTTTTTACTGAAGGGATTATGCACGCTAGCTTCTAATTTAAGCATAGCTTGTGTGGAAAGCTGCTATTATCTATTTTTTTGTAAGTTTTTCACACAAACAGCCTCCCCCGACTGCTCTCTTCTCCCAAAATAAAGCAAAACAAGAATACTTGATACAGAATATAAATTATATTCAGTGAAATAATATAAGCGCTAGACAGGCAGCAAAGAAATAATGTAGATAGAAGACATGGTACTAAACATGAGATTTGAAGTTTTAATATTGAGTTCACACAGGTAAAATTCCCCTGATGTAGCTTTGCAAAATGGTTGCTAGGATCAGATGACACCGATTGTGTTTGAACTGCTGTGTGGATGTTATAATTGGGCTGAAAGGATCGGAAATGAGTAACAATTTTATGCACATGTTTTGGGACTATAGTTTGATGAACTCGCTCATAAAAAAAGGGGGGAAGGGGTGAAAATGACACAAATTTATTTTTCAGTTCAGTCAAAGCAGTTTACATTGTAACTTAAACAGGGACATTGATAACTTGGATTTTTCTGAGCAACGGAGGGTTAAGTGACTTGCCCAAGGCCACATGGGGTGCTAGTGGGAAATGAACCCCAGTCTCTGGGTTCCCAAGCTAGTGCTCTAACCACTAGGCTACTTCTCCACTTTGAATGTATTTATTTTATTATTTTATTTTATTTACATTCTCTTATATACCGCGCTATTCTGCATCAGTGCGGTTTACATTGAACAAACTGAAATTACATTGAACAGGGCATTATAACTTGGAGATAACTATTTTACAGAGAATACTTAGGTTGATTTGCTGAATATATTCTGATGTCGTTTCCATCCACTATTAGAAAAACAATTGATAGCAAGAAAAATTTGACTTCATCTTCAGAGGAGGTGTGTGTGATATCCACAGTGGAATCATGCAATAACATAGAAGTGAAAAACAAGCATTCATATATGAACATCTTTATAACAAACACTCATGGGGGGATGAGGGTCAAAACTAAATAAAAGTCACAGCTATTTGCCAGCCAGCATGTAACTCTTGGCCAGTTAATAAATCTTTGCATTCATTATTTACATAGTCAGACATATGCAGGGCTATTCAGAGATAGATGAATTAGTGCTTGCTCCTTAGAGATGCATCTTATGAATTCTGAAGGAAGGTCTCTTTGGTGTGATGCAAGTACTATGGTGAGCATTAGTAGTACATTTGAGAGATTGAGATCATATCCCACATACCCTGGCTTTGGACTGAGGTTCTTTACTGTCATGGTATGCACAAACCCTTTGCAGAAATTCCCCCCCCCCCCTCCCAATCTAGTCAAGACAGAATGACAAGACACATTGAAACACTAGTCTAGAATTGTAAGGGGACTTTTAAGAGTGTTTGATAACTCCATGGCTTGCATGTATATGTCTTGCAGTTGCTTTTGGGAGGTGGCTATGTGTGTGTGAATAGGGAATTGTGAAGGTGAGGGAATAGGTAGGGAGGTGGGATGTGTGAGGAGTTGGGCGTGTGTATGCATGGGGGTGGAGACATGTGAGGGAGGCATTATAGCATGTCTCACAGTTTACCAATCCCATTGCTTCTTCCTCCAACAGCAACCTCTCTTCCTCCCCCCACCTCGCTTCCCTACTTGGTCTCCATGCCCTTTTCACACTCCCCAACTCACTCCTCCTTAACCTGCTGTCCCTCCCCCATCCTACTCCCCCATTTCTTCTCTCACTCTTCCCACACCTATTATCCCTCCCTTTCTGCACCCATTCTTTCCCATCCAAATCCCATATTTTCCCACATCCTCTTCTAATCCGTTCTCCCCTCCCTTCACACCCCTCTACTCTCTCTACACCCATCCTACTCACTCTACCTCCCATTCAGAATACCCCCGCTCATAAGAACATAAGATATGCCATACTGGGTCAGACCAAGGTCCATCAAGCCCAGTATTCTGTTTCCAACAGTGGTCAATCTAGGTCATATGTACCTAGCAGTATCCCCAAGAGACACAAGTTCCACAATGCTTGTACTGGGTCAAGCATTGATATCTTCGGTCACTTCTTAATAATGGTTTATGGACCTTTCCTCCAGGAACTTGTCCAAACCTTTTTTAAACCCAGCTACACTAACAACCTTTACTACATCCTCCGGTAACAAATTCTAGAGTTTGATTACACGTTGAGTGAAAAAATATTTTCTTTTATTAGTCTTAAATAGTTTACCCTGTAGCTTCATTGCATGTCCCCTAGTCTTTCTATATTCTGATAACAAAAACAACCGATCTACGTTTACCCGTTCCACTCCGTTCATTAATTTATAGACTTCTATCATATCTCCCCTCAGCCGTCTCTTTTTCAGGTTAAAGAGCCCTAACCTTTTTAGCCTTTCTTCATAGGAGTATCCTTCCATCCCCTTTACCATTTTGGTGGCTCTTCTCTGAACCTTTTCTAAAATCGCTATATCCTTTTTAAGATACGGCGACCAGAATTGCACACAATATTCAAGGTGCGGTCTCACCATGGAACGAGATAGAGGCATTATAATATCTTTTGTTTTATTTTCCATTCCTTTCCTTATCATACCTAGCATTCTATTTGCTCTCTTGGCCGCCGCTGCACACTGGGCCGAGGGTTTTAACATGGTATCCACAATGACGCCTAAATATTTTTCCTGGGTGGTGGTTCCTAATGTGGAACCTTGCATCGTATAACCATAGTTTGGATTGTTCTTCCCTAGGTGCATAACCTTGCACTTGTCCACATTAAATTTCATCTGCCATTTTGATGCCCAGTCTTCCAATTTATCAAGATCCTCTTGCAATTTTCCACAATCTTCTTGGGTTTTAACAACTTTAAATAGTTTTGTGTCATCTGCAAATTTGATAACCTCACTCGTTATTCCACTTTCCAGGTCATTTATGAATATGTCAAAAAGCAGCGGACCCAGCACAGATCCCTGGGGTACACCACTATTCACCTTTCTCCATTGGGAAAATTGGCCATTTAGCCCTACCCTCTGCTTTCTATCTTTTAACCAGTTCCTGATCCACTGTAGTACACTGCCTCCTATCCCATGACTCTTTAGTTTTGCCAAAAGTCTCTGATGAGGGACCTTGTCAAAGGCTTTCTGAAAGTCCAGATACACAATATCAACCGACTCACCTTTGTCCACCTGTTTATTCACTCCTTCAAAAAAACATAACAGATTAATAAGACAAGATCTTCCTTGTCTAAAGCCATGTTGGCTGTCTCCCATTAGGTTGTGACTATCTACATGCTGAGTAATTTTATTCTTTATGATGGTTTCTACCATTTTTCCCGGTACTGACGTCAGGCTCACCGGTCTGTAGTTTCCCGGATCACCCCTGGAGCCCTTTTTAAAAATTGGTGTTACATTGGCGATCCTCCAATCTTCAGGTATTAGAGATGATTTTAATGATAGTTCACAGATTACTGATAGCAGGTCTGCAACCTCATATTTCAGTTCTTTCAACACCCTTGGATGTATACCATCCGCTCAATCTCCCTCTTTCCTCCATTCACTCACTGTTTTGTTCCCCTGTGCCCTCACTCTCCTACCTCTGCTGCTGGTGGCACAACAGACAGCGCAGTTCATAGCCAGCAGAAAGAACATAGGGCATCAGACTAAGAACCAGGAAATCCAGGGTCCATATCCTGCTTCCTCCACTGGCAGTCTTTGGGACCTGGGGCAAGCCACTTCCTCATCCTCTTTTGCCTCCATACAATTTAGATTGTAAATTCACTTTGACAGGGAAATAGCTTCTTTACTTGATTCTAACGCGAGGAAATAACTTGTTTACTTGATTTATCACACCTTGAGTGTGGGTTTGGAAAAAGATAGTAATTAAAGCCAATACTTCTAAATTAAATTCAATGATGGCAGCTGATGAAGGGCTGAGTGTGCACAAGAAGTCATGAATATCCCAATGTTCATCTGGCTACTTATTTTCGCCTTCTGGGACTCTTCTTTCTCTTTGGCCAGCATGGCCTGAGGATTCCCGCTGGCCACATTTTTTTTCTCTCTCTGGGGCCCTTTTTTTGATGTTTCACAAGAGGCGATACTGGCAATCCATAAGCATAGCCTTATTTGCACATGGGGATATCAGGAAAAGATCAGGAGCTGGCAGTATTAGAGGTACCAAGGTAGTGGGTCACATGCCAGACCCCACCCCAGCTATCTTAAGCAAGCAAAGAGCCCTCAGCTGAAGCGAGACGAAAAGCGAGACCTATGGCAGCATAATTTGGGGCTTGAGTGCTAACAGGGCTATAATCCTTCATATGGAACTCAGCGGGAGCTGACCCAAAAAGAGGGGGAGGGGGGTGAGAGGTAATTGAAGTGAAGAGGGGGAGAAGGAAAGGGGATAGAAGATGAAGAAATGGGAGGGAAGGGAAGAGAAAGAAAGTAGAAGAGAGGGGCTGATTCTCCTCCTGTCCTTTTCCTCCCCAGCCAATCATACACTGGATCAGCCATTCACTTATTCCCCCAGACGACAAGCTCAGGTACTCAGTACCCACACTCTATGCACCCCACTCCTTCTCCCCAATACAACCCCACTCCATCACTCTCCAAAACAAACACATGCACACCCACAGTGCTTATTCAGCTTCCCTTACACGCGCTCACCCACCTTCAATCCATAAGTTCGCTTGCCACTTATAACCCCATCCACCCACTGAATCACTCAGTGCCTGAAACTCATCACTCCTCCATCCACTTACTCATTCACTCACTTAGCCTTCCTGCCATTTATAACCTCCCTTCAGTCTCTAAGCCCCCCGCCCCTTGCTACTCATATCTCCCACTCAGTCACACACACCCAAACCATGCACGCTTTCAGCAAAGCATGCCTTTGTGCAATGCTTAGAGCATGAACTTTGCAGCATGCCTTTATTTAGCAGGGTCCTGTCAGCCCCCACTCCTCCAGTGCTGAAAGCTTCACTTCGTATGTGACTACTGTCCACTTGTGACATCAATGTGAGAAAGATGGACAGGCAGACCAAACCAAAACAAAAAGTATTTTATGATTTTGTAAAGTGGTGATTGACAATAACTGCGCCAGGTGTGTTATAGGTGGTGTTCATTGAGAAAGGGGTTAATTTAATTGAGGGAAGCTGCAAAGAATGAGGCTTCCTAAGGGTTTATTCAGTATACAGTAAGAGGAAAAGCCAATAGGATGGATAACTGTGATTCTATGTCCTGTAGTCAAGCTCCATGTTGCTGCTCTCTCTCTTTTTTCTTATGCTTGTAGCCTGTGCTTTTGAGTTTTACTCCTTGATTTTCTGCAGTCAGGCCGAAGGGTGAGTCATACCTCTGTCTTTTCATATGCACTTCACGAAGGACAATAACATTATTATTAAGCATTTATAATGCGCTACCAAGTGTATGCAGTGCTGTACAGACACAAAAGAAAACAGTCCCTGCTCAAATAGTTTACAATCTAGAAGACAAACATACAGGACAAAATAATACAATAGAAATAAGGGCAATAGGAGTTGAAACACAAGGGAGAGGATTAGGAATCAAAGGCCATTTCAAAGAGCTGAGGCTTGAGCTTGGACTTGAAGAGGGCAAAGGAAGAGATTTGATACAGGGGCAGGTTGTTCCAGGCAAATGGAGCAGGAAGGTTAAAAGAATGAAGGCTGGAGTTAGCGGAAGAAGAGATCGGCCTAGAGAGAAGGAAGGTAGAAGAAGAACAGAGATCACGAGGAGGGGTATAGGGAGAGAGGAGAGAGGAAAGGTAAGGAAGAACAGCAGAGTGAATGCATTTATCTGTCAAGGAGTGGAGGAGTGGCCTAGTCGTTGGGGCAAGGTACTTTAGGCCAGAAGGTTGGGGGTTCAAATCCCATTAGAGGACAGCAACCTTGGGCCAGAAGGACTGGGGTTTCTAGTCCCACAGGTGCTCTTTGTGATCTCAGGCAAGCCACTTAACCCTCCATAGCCCATGTTCCCTGTAAAATAGTTATCTCCAAGTTATCATGCCCTGTTCGAAGTAATTTCAGTTTGTTCAATGTAAACTCCACTGATGCAGAATAGCACAGTATATAAGAGAATATAAATAAATGAAGTAGTTTGTACTGAATGTAGCAATGGATAGGGAGCCAGTGAAGGGACTTTAGTACAATAAAACTAGAAATCCTATTGATATTATAATAAAATATTTACATAAGAAATAAAAACAATAAAAAATTAAGAACAAAAGTAGAATATAAAATTAATTGATAACAAGTCATTTGGACAATTGTAATACCTATAAATCATAGGACGTGGGTAGTAATGCAATCAAAACAAATGAAAAAACACATTTCAAATGGATTTCTAGTTTTATTGTACTATTTTTCTTATGGTTTATATTTTGAATATTATCATTTTTTATATATAAGTGCCTGGTTTTTGATAGTATTATGAGTCAATATTAACATGTATATTTTTATCTGTTTTAGTTTTACCCACTGAGGAAGGCATCTAGGAAAAAGCAGCTATGTTGGGGTTATTCAAATAAAGATTTTCCCTTCACCTTGCTCCTGCCTGTTGCATGTACGTGTAAGTGACAGTTCCTGTTTCCCGCAGCCAACAATCTACTGTATCAAGACAGATGCATACAACTAACAGGGGACTAGGGTAGGACAAAGGGGAAATGGTGATGGCACAAAGGGGTGATCAGCAAAAGAATAAGGGGTTAGAATCCAAAAGCAACTTTGAAGAGGTGGGTTTTTAGCCTGCATTTGAATATAGCCAGAGATGGAACCTGACATGCCAACTCAGGTAGCCTGTTCCAGGTGTAGCAAGGCAGAACAAGTGGTCTGAAATTGGCAGTGGAAGAAATGGGCACAAATAAAATGGATGTGTGTAATGAGCAGAGTTCCCGAGGATGAGTGTAAGAAGAGATAAGACAGGAGAAATAATAAGGAGCCATAGAATGAATGATTCTCTCAGCCAACCAAAGGAAATCCACTAAAACCATATCACATTGCGATTTTATTGTACTGTCTTTATTATTATTGGGTTTATGTACTGCTGTTTTGTGTTTACTGTAAAACACATTGAAGCATTTTGATATTAAGGTATATAAGTGTTGTAAATAAATACATGAATTATGCTTTAGTGGGTGCTGGCTTATATAAGTTTAAGTAAAACTATTGCAGCCATACCAGAAGGGAATCCAGTAGCAAAAGCAGCTCATTAGCTATCATAGCAGAGATAAAAAACTGCATTTTGCAGAGGATGTTAGCATGATCTTAGTTAGAAGAAATGTCCATTGATGCAGCATCATTTGAACAAGTTTACCCCTCAATAAAGACATTTTTGTGCCGAAACACTAGCGCTGGGGTTGCTAGTTGTATGGACGTCGGGAGGTCACTAAAGACAGCCTTTTAAGTATTTACATTTGAAAGGTGGAGATTTCATAGGCATCAGAATGGAGTGAGCCACACAGGCTCTGGCCCCACTAAAAATCGCAGCCGGCAGGCTTCCCATGGGGGATCCTATCCCCCACAAGCAGACGAAGAAAAGCTGCAATCACGGCAAAGAACCCTTCCTATTCTGCCTGTGGGAGATTGGATCCAAGCGGGCAGAACAGGAAGGGTCTCTGCCCGTAGAGTGGAGTTAGGACGGATTTTGGGGCACTGCTTGGGCCCTCCAAAGAAAAAGGCCTTCTGCTGCCCCTAGGAGACTTCTCCGGATCTAGAAGATAAGTTATTCAAAAAATTTCTTAAATGTTTTGGAGACATTCACATTTTCTGAATTGGTATCAGTCACTGTGGTAGTATTTTTCTTTAGAGATCAATAATTAAATCTGGAGCAGTGGATGTTCAGTTATGCAGGATATAGGATAACTTGCTCATAATACTATGATAGCTCTTTAATAAATTTAAACATTTATAGATCTATGGTTTTTGCTGAGCTTTTGATTTCCACCCTGTTTTTTGATTTTTTGAGGGTGGAATTGAGACATCCAGGTCAGGATGTGCTCAGTTATTGCATTTGCCAGCACATATAGCAAGAACAGCGATTTTAACAAGAGAAAAATAAGTGTCCCAAATCCATATGCTAGTATTACTGCATCCAGGAACATTGCAAATTTCTGGCTGCAGTAACAAGATAGCAGGCCCCAAGTCAGGCTCGGTATCAATGAAAGGGACTGGTGGGGGTTCAAAATCCCTGAACCCCCAACATCAATCACAACTCTCTCCAACCCCCTCCCCCCATGATCTTTCTGGTTCTTACTGGAGGCTCCCTGGTGTCTGGTGGAGGGCAGGAGTGATCCCCAGTTGATCCTGCCCTATTGATGCCCAATCCAAAATGGTGCCTCTGACCTTCTAGCAACAGTTGACCTCTAGCAGCGGTCCTGCAACACTACCCTTGGCTGCTTGACCTCTAGTGCTAATAGATTGATTAATTCTACCTCATTTGCTGTTGCTGCTAGCTTGAAGGAACGCTCTCTAGATTGATTTTTGCCTGCATGAGCCACTTTACTTGTTTGGTGCTCGTCAGTGGGGCACAGTGAGCTTGATGATCGCTCTGATATCATCAGTATCAGCTTCTAGGGCCTGATAAAAAACCACTGTGGGGTGGCACACAATTGAAGGGCACATTAAAAGGGCATGCTATTGATAGGTGATTTCATCTGCTGCAGTATCATCTAGAAGTAAGAAGATCCTGGATTCTCTACAGGGAGAACTATTCAGGCAACTGGTAACAGACCCCACACGTGAAGGGGCCATACTGGACTTGGTGCTTACCAATGGTGAAAGTGCTTCTGATGTTATAATGGGCGATCATTTTGCATCCAGTGATCACCAGATGGTGTGGTTCAGTATTAGTACTAGGGCTGATAAAATCCATTCAAAAGTGAGGGACTTAGGGGGATGTTTACTAAACCGCGGTAACGAACTCCGTGCGATATCGGAGCCGCAGCACCATTGATTCCAATGGGGCCGCAGCCGTTATAGTTGGTGATGCAATCATTAGACATGTCGATAGCTGGATGGTAGGTGGACATGAGGATCATCTGGTAACATGCCTGCCTGGTGCGAGGGTAGCAGACCTCACGCTCCACCTAGACAAGGTTTTAGATAGTACTGGTGAGGAGTCTGCTGTCTTAGTATATATTGGCTCCAAAGACAGGAAAGCCTGGGAGGGAGGGTTTGGAGGCAAAATTTAGGCTTTTAGGTAGGAAGTTGAAATCCAGAACTTCCAGAGTAGCATTCTCTAAAATGCTTCCCGTTCCATTCTCAGGGCCCAAAAGGCAGGCAGAGCTCCAGAGTCTTAATGCGTGGATCAGACGATGATGCAAAGAAGAGGGTTTTGGATTTGTTCGGAACTGGGTAACATTCTGGGGAAGGGAGAGGGTTTTCTGAAATGATGGGCTTCACCTTAACCAGGATGGAATCAGGCTGCTGGCATTAATCTTTAAAAAGGAGATAGAGCAGCTTTTAAACTAGATAATAGGGGAAAGCTGACAGCCGCCCAAGAGCACATGGTTCAGAAGGATATATCCTTGAAGGATGCTAACAAAAGTGGGAAGTTAGGGCATCCCGTTAGAGAGGTTCCAATAAAGATAAAAGTAACCCAGATACTCTTAAGTACAGAGTTGAAAGATTCAAAATTACCCCTGTCAACTGATAACCAGATTAATATGAATAAAGTAGAACCTCTAGAATGCCTGTATGCAAATGCAAAAAGTCTAAAAAATAAGATGGGAGAGCTAGAATATATAGCACTAAATGAAAGGTTAGATATTCTAGTCCCACAGGTGCTCCTTGTGGTCTTGGGCAAGCCACTTAACCCTCCATAGCCCATGTTTCCTGTAAAAATAGTTATCTCCAAGTTATAATGCCCTGTTCAATGTAATTTCAGTTTGTTCAATGTAAACCGCACTGATGCAGAATAGCGCGGTATATAAGAGAATGTAAATAAATAAATATGATTGACATCTCAGAGACCTGGTGGAAGGAGGACAACCAATGGGAAACTGTGATATCTGGGTACAAACTATATTGCAGTGATAAGGCTGCTCTAATTGGTGGAGGGGTTGTGCTCTATGTTAGAGAGGGTTATGAGTCACATAGGATTAAAGTTTTGCAGGAAGCAAAACACACTGTGGAATCTCTATGGATAGAAATCCCATGTAAAAAGGTGAAGGCAATGGCAGTGGGGGTATACTACCATCCACCTGGACAGAATGAACAGATAAATGATGAAATGCTAAAAGAAATCAGGGAAGCAAACAAAAGTTACAACACAGTAATAATGGATGATTTCAATTACCCCAGTATCAACTGGGTAAATGTCACAGCAGGACATCCGGCAGCCCCCACCACCACCAACAGCTCTCCCCTTCCCGGGGATCGAGCCACCGGCAGCAGCAGGGGCCTGCTGACTCCCGACGCCCAATCCGGGCCCAGCAAGGGACTTAAAAAACACGCGCCTTCAGGCTCCGACATCCGGCAGCCCCCACCACCACCAACAGCTCTCCCCTTCCCGGGGATCGAGCCACCGGCAGCAGCAGGGGCCTGCTGACTCCCGACGCCCAATCCGGGCCCAGCAAGGGACTTAAAAAACATGCGCCTTCAGGCGCCGACATCCGGCAGCCCCCACCACCAACAGCTCTCCCCTTCCCGGGGATCGAGCCACCGGCAGCAGCAGGGGCCTGCTGACTCCCGACGCCCAATCCGGGCCCAGCAAGGGACTTAAAAAACACGCGCCTTCAGGCGCCGACATCCGGCAGCCCCCACCACCACCAACAGCTCTCCCCTTCCCGGGGATCGAGCCACCGGCAGCAGCAGGGGCCTGCTGACTCCCGACGCCCAATCCGGGCCCAGCAAGGGACTTAAAAAACACGCGCCTTCAGGCGCCGACATCCGGCAGCCCCCACCACCACCAACAGCTCTCCCCTTCCCGGGGATCGAGCCACCGGCAGCAGCAGGGGCCTGCTGACTCCCGACGCCCAATCCGGGCCCAGCAAGGGACTTAAAAAACACGCGCCTTCAGGCGCCGACATCCGGCAGCCCCCACCACCACCAACAGCTCTCCCCTTCCCGGGGATCGAGCCACCGGCAGCAGCAGGGGCCTGCTGACTCCCGACGCCCAATCCGGGCCCAGCAAGGGACTTAAAAAACACGCGCCTTCAGGCGCGCCCGCGACTGGCGGGCCCGCGCCTGAGGGCCTCGCCAGAGGGCCCTTTGGCGTGGCCCTTAGGCGGAGCACGAGAGGCGGCACACCAGGTGCCTCACCAGTGACCTAACTGCCGGACACCTGACACCTGACCAAGATTCCAGCGTTCTACCAACATCTGAACTGTGAGAATGTGTTTTTGTTGAATATCTCCATCTATTGTAAGCCACATTAACTTACAAAGTAACCTGATAGCATCATAACGTATTAGATACTATCTTAGCAATACAATCTTGCCAGTTGGAAGTCAATTTAAACTGCCAGCTTTGCACTTCTTACAGTGTTCACATTACTGCAATACTGCATTCTCTCTGTAAAGTTAGTCATTATCTTGCATGTAAACTGTACCTGCTCTATTGTGTGCTCTCATATAATTACTCCTCTACAGTATCTCACACACAATCCAAACCCTCAGAATGGCCCTCCAGGTCGCTGTCATTCTTAGCCTCTACCTCCTCACCCACTGGCTTGGAACCTCCCAATCTCTACATACCACATGGCAGGATTCCAATCCTGAATAGCCATGGCAAAAGATGGAATAGTCCCCCTTACTTCAACACAGAAAGTAACACCTACCCACGCCACTCCCACCTGATACATGTAGCACTCCAGCTATCCAATACACCCAACCAGGAAAAACCTTGTAGATGCCGACCCCTAAAATGTGCCATCATTAGCGCACGTTCCATCCGCAAAAAATGGCCTGTTGTCCTTGACACAATCTCCTTCTATGACCTTGAGATCCTCATGATCACAGAAACATGGCTATCACCAGAAGACAACGTCCTCCTCAATCAACTACTTCCCCCCAATTTTTCCATACACACGAAACATAGGGAAAACAAAAAAGGAGGAGGGGTGCTCATAATCTCCAAATCAGACCTCAACTTCCAGATTGTGGACTCTTCTAGCACAAACAGCCTGGACACTCTCTCTGTTGCTAACCAGCAATTCTCCCTTACCCTGTTATATAGAACACCATCTACTTCTCCAGTTGACCTTCCAACCATCATTGACCTTGCAGCTAACACCCGCACTCCCAACAAACCAAATTGGATAATGGGTGATTTCAATCTCCCATCGCTACACCAAAACCACGCAAATGCGTTCCTTGATGCAATGGAAGACCTGGGTCTCAAACAAATCATAAATGAACCCACACATACAAAAGGGAACATTCTGGACTTGATTTTTATGCCACATCCAGTCAAGGACAAAAGCCACAATCTGCCAACATCAGTCGTGGATGTACCCTGGTCCGACCACAAATTGATCATTATCCAGATTCCCAGCAACAATGACCAGCTGAACAGAAGCCAACCCACGAACATCACCTCTCGAACTTCCACTAGATGCTTCCGCCCCTTCGATAGGGAACTCATCCTTTCGGAGACCCCATCACTCATCAACAAAACAACACCTGACCTTGATGAACTAATCTCTCACTGGAATTCCAGCCTGCTTGCCATCTCACAACACCCAAACCCTAAAAATACAGCAAGAGCGAAAAGAAAATCCGCCCCATGGTTCTCTCCTGACCTACGCGCTTCCCTCATGCAACTACGTAGACTCGAACGCCGATGGCGCCGATCACACTCACCGGAAGATCAGACCGCATACCTAACCCACCTTGCAATACATCGAGGAACAATCTCTATCAGAATGAGACAATATCACACTGACACCCTAAAGAGGTCATTGAATAAACCTCGTGACCTCTTCAATTTGGTCAAATCCCTCTCATAGGAACCATCACCCGAGCAACACATCAACATACACCCACAAGAATTCGCTGATTATCTGCAATCCAAGATTGTACAAACTAACAAAGTCACAGCGGTCCAATATCAAGAACCGGCAGACCTCTCTCCACTTAACTTTTTTTCCGCACCATCCAATAAATGTATTGAGAACACCATAGCATCACTTAACACCTCCACTGCACAGACCGACCCATGTCCAGCTTTTTGGATCAAGGAATTACGTGATGTGCTCAGTCCTGTCATCGCAAATATAATGAAACTCTCCTTTACAACAGGTTATTTTCCCACTTCACTCAAGCAGACTTCCATTAGACCATTACTGAAAAACCCCAAACTGGACCCCCAAAGGGTGGACTCCTATAGACCAATAGCTAGCATCCCCATCTTAGCCAAAATAATTGAGAAGGAAGCACAATGGCAAATTCAAGATCACATAGACTCTGTTGCTCCATTAGATAACTGCCAACATGGGTTCAGAGAACATCATGGGGTTGAGACACTACTCACTGGTCTAATCAACAATATCATCACAGGAATTGACAACATCCATCAAGGTTTTGTCCTCATTTTCCTAGACATCGCCGCGGCTTTTGACTCCGTGAGTCACGAAATCCTCCTGGGAAGACTAAAAGAAAAGGGTGTCTGCAACAATGCACTAAAATGGTGCAAGTCTTATCTGGACGATAGATGGCAATATGTGAAGTCTGGATCAGAAGAGTCTAGCCACTTCCATCAAAAACAAGGGGTACCTCAAGGATCCTCATTATCCTCCTTACTCTTCAATATCTACATGCAGCCCATATGCAATATCATAAGATCATTCAACGTAAACTGCATGATATATGCAGATGACATTCTGTTATACATGCCTTTCTCCACAACCCACATGGACCTGACCCCACTCACAGATTGTTTCAATGCAGTTTCAACATGGCTCCAGACACAGAACCTACGTATCCAGCATAAAAAAACAGAGGTCCTTTTCATCTCCAGAGACTCCAACTTTACGCCCCCAGCCCACGTCAGTGTCAAGGAAGCTGATTTGCAAACTAAAGATGCAATAAAATATTTGGGAGTTACCCTGGACCAACATCTAGACATGAGACGCCACATAAGCAGCGTAGTCAAAGCCATCTACTTCAAAATCCGTTCCCTCAAACACCTACGCTCCCTTCTGGACCCAGACGATTTCCGTACCATATATCAAGCGCTGATCCTGCCGCATTTTGACTTTGCAAATGCCATCCTACAAGGTCTCCCCCAATCCACACTAACCCCCTTACAGTTGGCCATGAATGCCGCAGCTAGGGTCCTCTACGGTGCATCCAGAAACGACCACGTGACTCCTATTCTCAAACAGCTACACTGGCTACCAATTCACGGGAGAATCACCTTCAAATCCCTTGTATTAGCATTTAAGGCAATCAAAGGCACCTCATCCCTCTCACTCACGAATCTAATCCACATGGTCCCCCCCAACAGAGCAAGAAGAACATCAGCTGTAAACTTGCTAGCAATACCAAAGGCTTCAACAAAGTCCAACACGAACACCACAAACAGGGCATTCAGTTTTTATGTACCAAAATGCTGGAACACCCTACCCCCCGACATTAGAGCCATTACCAATCTATATCAGTTCAGAAAGGCTCTCAAAACATACCTTTTCTGCCAATATTTCCCAGACAGCAACTGAACTAGATATCCCCTCCAAGAAATGACCCAATCTAGAAATGCCCTCACACTGCAGTGTAGATAGTTTATGTATATAGTTAACCCAGTTATCCAAGTTTGTACTCCTGTTCAATGTAAAACCTGACAGTTTGTCGTTATGGTCGTTTTTGTTATGATGTAAACCGCGCTGATTCTAAATAGCGCGGTATATAAGAAACTGTAATAAATAAATAAATGCTATGGAGATAAAGTTTCTAGATGAAATAAATGGCTGCTTCTTGGAGCAGTTGGTTCATTAACCGACAAAAGAGGGAAGCTATTTTGGACCTAGTTCTTATTGGAACATGGGATCTGGGGCAAGACATAGGGGTTTTGGGACCACTTGGCAATAGTGATCATAGCATGATCACATTTGATTTAATAAATGGAAAAAGGACAGCAAGGAAATTCATAGTACTAGCTTTTAATTTTCCAAAGAGAGACTATGATAAAATGAGGAAAATAGTTAAGAAAAAAATGAAAGGAGCAGCTGCAAAGGTTAAAGATTTATATTGAACATGGGTATTGTTTAAAAGTGCTGTCTTGGAAGCCCAGACTAGATGTATTCCACACTTTAAGAAAAGTGGAAGGAAGGCCAAAGAACTGAAAGCATGGTTTTAAAGCGAGATTATGGGCTGTTGTTGCCAAAAAAGCATATTTCAGTAAATGGAAAAAGGAGTCAAATGACAAACACAGGAAACAACATAAGCATTGGCAAGTTAGATGCAAGGCACTGATAAGGCAGGCAAAGAGAGACATTAAAAAGAAACTTGCCATGGAAACAAAAATTCATAATAAAAACTATTTCAAGTACATTTGTAGAAAAAACCTTTGAGTCAGTTGGACCATTGGATGATAGAGGGGTAAAAGGGGCATTAAATGAGGACAAAGCCATAGTGGAGAGGCTGAGTGAATTCTTTGCTTCGGTCTTCACTGAAGAAGATGTAGGGAAGTTACCAGTTTTGGAAGCATTGAAAGAAATATCAATAAGTCAGAAAGATGTATTACAACTATTTGATAAACTGAAGAGTAGCAAATCACCTGGGTAGCATACATCCAATGGTATTGAAAGAACTAAAGTATGAGATTGCAGAACCACTATTAGTAACTGTGAACTATCATTAAAATCATCTATAGTACTGGAAGATTGGAAAATGGCCAATGTAGCGCCAATTTTTAAAAAGGGTTCCAGGAGTGATCCGGGAAACTACAGATCGGTGAGCCTGACGTCAGTACCAGGAAAAATGGTGGAAACCATCATAAAGAATAAAACTACTCAACATGTAGATAGTCATGGTTTAATGGGAGAAAGCCAACATAGATTTAGCCAAGGAAAGGTTTGTCACTAATCTTTTATTTTTTTTTGAAGATGTGAATAAACAGGTAGACAAAGGTGAACCAGTTGATATAGTGTAGCTTCATATTCAGAAAAGCTTTGACAAGGTCCCTCATGAGAGACTCTTGAGAAATATGAAAAATGAAAATGTCTGCATGAGTGCCCCTGTGAGCAGCAGCGATCATCACACGATCACAGGCCAATCATAGCAAGCTCAAAGTCCTAAACTTCAAAAACACTGACTTCAATAAAATGGCCAAGTACCTAAAGGAGGAGCTGACAGGGTGGAAGGAGATAAGGGAAGTGGAATTGCAATGGGCTAAACTAAAGGTGGCAATAAAAGGGGCAACAGATAAATATGTAAGAAAAGTAAACAAAAACAGGAGGAGAAGAAAACCTGTTTGGTTTTCCAAAGAAGTGGCTGCTCAAATAAAGGCAAAAAACACAGCTTTGACAAAATTCAAACAGAGGAACACAGAAACGAATACAGGATCAAACTCAAAGAGACAAAAAGAGAAATAAGGATAGAAAAATCAAAGGCAGAGGAAAAAATGACTAAAGATGTGAAGTGTGGCGACAAAACGTTCTTCAGATATATTCGGGAAATTTTTATTTATTTTATTTATTTAGTCTCTTTTATACCGCGCTATTCAACATCAGTGTGGTTTACATGACAACAGAAAACCTATACGGTGCAGAAATCTGCTCCGCATTTACAATGAACAGGTGCTTAAATTTGGGTAAAACTGGGGTAACTATTTACATATAGGCATCACATCAAGTCGAATCACCGAGTAATCATGGTGTGTTGGTGTGGCGGTACTAGAAGGGGGGAGTGGTTAATGGTGCACAGTCATCCGGGTAGTGTTTGAGGAAGAGGTGGTACTTCAAAGCCTTCCGAAATTGTGTTAGGTTGGGGATTGCCTGGATGCTAGGTGGTAGGGCATTCCAGCATCTGGGTGCGCAGAACCTAAATGCCCTGCTTGCTGTTGTTGGGAAAGGAAGAAGATCAGAGGTGGACTTGCAGGACTCAGGAGTGCTGTGAACGGACTCGTGGAAAGTGACATTGAAAAAGCAAAATTGCTAAATGAATACTTTTGCTCTGTTTTTACTAAAGAAAGTCCTGGAGAAGGACCATCTGTGACTCCCAAATATAAAAATGGGAATGAAGTAGATACCTCACCATTCACAGAAGATGAAGTGTTAGAACAACTTGCAAAACTGAAAGTGGACAAGGCCATGGGACCGGATGGGATACATCCTAGGATACTGAAAGAGCTCAGAGAGGTTCTTGCAGGGCCGTTAAAGGATGTTTTCAACAGATCCTTGGAAACAGGAGAGATTCCTCAGGACTGGAGAATGGCTGATGTCGTACCTCTATACAAAAGTGGTGACAGGGAAGACGTGTCAAACTACAGGCCTGTGAGCCTTACCTCAGTGGCAGGAAAAGTAATGGAGGCACTCCTGAAAGAGCGAATAGTGAACTTTCTCAAAACCAACAGGATGCAAGACCCGAGGCAACATGGTTTTACCAAAGGACGATCCTGTCAAACAAATCTGATTGAGTTCTTGGACTGGGTGACCAGGGAACTGGATCGGGGCATGCAATGGATGTCATCTACCTCGATTTCAGCAAAGCCTTTGATACTGTTCCTCATAGGAGGCTTATCAATAAACTCAGTAGCTTGGGGACGGATCCCAAGATGGTAAATTGGATCAGAAATTGGTTGACTGACAGATGACAGAAGGTAATGGTAAATGGAGCTCACTCAGATGAAGGGAAGGTGATTAGCGGGGTGCCACAGGGATCGGTCCTGAGCCCGGAACTGTTCAATGTATTTGTGAGTGATATTGCTGAAGGACTCAACGGAAAAGTCTGTCTTTTTGCAGATGACACAAAAATTTGCAACAGAGTGGACTCCCCCGAGGGAGTGGTTAACATGAAGAAAGATCAACAAAAGCTGGAAGAATGGTCTAATGCTTGGCAATTAAGATTTAATGCAAAGAAGTGCAGAGTCATGCACTTCGGTAGCAGAAATCCAAGGGAAATGTATGCAATAGGGGACGAGAGGTTGGTGTGCACAGATCAGGAGAAAGACCTTGGTGTGATTATTTCTGAAGATCTCAAGGTGGCAAAACAGTGCGACAGGGCGGTGGCAAAAGCCAGGAGGATGTTGGGCTGCATACAAAGAGGAATTACCAGCAGAAAGGAAGAGGTACTTATGCCACTGTACAAGTCACTGGTGAGGCCTCACTTGGAATACTGTATTCAGGTATGGAGACCATATCTTGCAAAGGATGTAAAAAGACTGGAATCTGTTCAGAGGAAGGCAATCAAAATGATTTGGAGCCTGTGTCAGAAGCCTTATGAGAAGAGACTTGAAGACCTAAACATGTACACTTTGGAGGAGAGGAGGGACAGGGGAGATATTATTCAGACCTTTAAATACTTAAAGGGAAATAATGAACAAACAAACAAACCTCTTCCAAAGATGGGGAAGCTGTAAATCTAGAGGGCATAGCAGGAAGCTGCAAGGTGGTAAATTGAAAGGCAATGTCAGGAAATACTTTTTCACTGAAAGGGTGGTGGATGCTTGGAACGCCCTCCCAATGGAAGTGGTGGGGGCAAACACGGTGACGGAATTCAAAATGGCTTGGGACAGACACAGTGGATCCCTTTACAGCAACAGGATAAAATCAAAATAAACTGAACCATCTAAATTCTCAACAAATAAGGGTGTCCTACATAGAGTGGTGGGTTCACCCCTAAACAAAGACATGGGGAGGGGTGGCCTGCACGGAGCGGCAGGTGCAACTACTCTTGCCATCATACTGGGTAGACTAGATGGACCATGCTGGTCTTTATCTGCCATCACTTACTATGTTACTATGAAAAAACCATGAGATTGGAGGCAGTGTAGTATTGTGGATCAGGAACTGGTTAAAAGAGAGTAAAGCTAAATGGCCAATTTTCTTAATGGAGAAAGGTGAATAATAGAGTACCCCAGGGATCTGTCCTGGGCCCGCTGCTTTTTAAGTTATTCATAAATGACCTGGAAATAGGAATAACGAGTGAGTGATCAGATTTGCAGATGACACAAAATTATTGTTAAAACGTGAGAGGATTGTGAAAAATAACAAGAGGATCTTGATAAATTGGAAGACTGGATGTCCAAATGGCAGATGAAATATAATGTGGATAAGTGCAGTTATGCAGCTAGGAAAGAACAACCCAAACTATGATTACATGATGCAAGGTACCACCTTAGAAACCACCACCCAAGAAAAAGATTTAGGCGTCATAATGGATAATACATTGAAACCCTCTGCCCAGTGTGCAGTGGTAACCAAGAAAGAAAATAAAATGCTAGTAATGATAAGGAAAGGAATGGAGAATAAAACCAAGGTTATTGTAATGCCTCTGTATCGTTCCATGGTGCGACCGCACCTTGAATATTGTGTGCAGTTCTGGTCCCTGAATCTTAAAAAACATATAGCAGAATTTAAAAAGGTACAGAGAAAAGCAACAAAAATGGTAAAGGGGATGGAAGAATACTCCTATGAAGAGAGGCTTAAAAGGTTGGGGATCTTCAACCCAGAAAAAAGACGGCTGAGGTGGGATATAATAGAGGTGAACCAAATACCACTCTTCTCAGTTTTACCACTGCATGCTAGAAAACACACACTACTATTGATTGTTTGATGTGCCAAACCACTTTGATTTAATAAGGCGGTATACTAAATACTTCTAAATAAATAAATAAATAAATAAATTAATGAATGGAGTGTAACGGGTAAACGTAGATCGGTCGTTTACGCCATAAAAAAATAGAAAGACCAGAGGACATGCTATGAAGCTACAATGTAACCCATTTAAGACTAATAAGAGAAAATATTTTTTTACTCAACACATAATCAAACTCTGAAATTCATTACTGGAGGATGTAGTAAATGCTGGTAGTGTAGTTAGGTTTAAAAAAGGTCGGATAAGTTCCTGGAGGAAAGATCCATAAACCATTATTAAAGAGGACCAGGGAAATTCACTGCTTAATCCAGGATAAGCATTGTGAAATCTGCGTACCTTTTTGGGAACTTGCCAGGTACTTGTCACCTGGATTGGCCACTGTTGGAGATGGGATGCTGGGCTTGATGTACCTTGGTCTGACCCAGTATGACATTTCTTAACCCGTTTTGGACTAGCGTATGAAAGACCTAGATAAGACCTAGATAAGATTCTCAAGAGCAGAGATGTCTCTCTTCATACAAAGATTCGACTTGTTCAAGCCATGGTATTTTCAATAACATCATATGGATGTGAAAGCTGGACAGTGAAAAAGATAGACAGGAAAAAAATTGATGCCTTTGAATTATGGTGTTGGTGGCGAATACTGTGTATACCATGGACTGCCTGAAGAACAAACCAGTCGGTACTAGAGGAGATCAAACCTAAGCTTTCTTTAGAAGCTCAGATGACAAGACTTCGCCTTTCATACTTTGGACACATCATGCGAAGAGAGAGATCATTAGAGAAAGACATCATGCTTGGCAAGATAGAAGGTCAACGCAAAAGAGGAAGGCCAGCAATGAGATGCATCGAGACAATAACAGCAGCTACGGGTACCAGTCTGTCAACAATGAGCCGCCTGACTCAAGACCGAACACAATTTAGGATAGCCATGAATCGACTCCGACTCGACGGCACTTAACAGCAACATGTTTTACATACATAAGGTTTCCATACTTACTATTCAACTGTTTACTAATTAATGGTTATAAATTAAATGGAACTATGTTTAGCTATTATCGTTATGTCAAAAAGCGTTATATACAGATTTTTTATCTTTTATCTAGTTAGTTTAATAGGTATTCGAAGTTTGCTGATTTTGACGGTACTGGCGGCTCAACATAAAAAGTTCACAAAAAATAGTAAGTAGCTTATAATGCTGTAATAGCTACTATTTTGCAAATAAAAGTATTTGTAGACTTTAGAAAATAGGTTTAGATAACTGTAAGTTACTTAGTGTCAGAGTTATTGGTGCGTATATCGGCCTTGTATGTTTTTCATACGCTGGGCTAATATGTTGTTGAAATTGCTGTCAAGCATTCTGTTCTAGGTGTTTCAATGGTGCAATATCGATGCACTGCATCAGGAGTGTTTTCACATGTATCATATTCCGCCGTCAGAATGGACTGTTAACACACATTATTATGATATAATATAGTTTGTCAAATGAAAACTGCAGTTTCAATAGTATCATATAGTATGTTTATGTCAATGAATATTGGAACTGAATCCTATCTTTTCTGAAGACGGACAATATACTATATTGGACCAGTGTATGAAAAACATACACTATGTGAAACCTCTATTTTCTGCAAAGTTTTAATATTTTTTATTATTGCCGGTATTTCATAATTATTTGAGTGTAACAAATCTAATAAATCATCCAGAACAGAGAAAGAATATGCAAGCTGTCCAAAATGGGTTAAGTTTATGTAAAAATCTTGTGGCCCCAAACCCCCTGCTCCCTCCCAGAACCTTCACAAAGGAGTGGGAGCATTGCCCATGTGCTCCCATTCCTACACCACCATCTTGAAAAATGGTGGCACCTTTCCCTGTGTGGTGCATCCTGGGATGCACGGGCAGGGTCAGACTGCCATATAAGGTAGAAAATGCCATTAGGTGCATCCCAGGATGGACTGCATGGGGCCAGGTGCTGTCATTTTTCAAGATGACAGTGCAGGGGTGAGAGTCGTACTCTATTGGTTCGCTGCAAAGTGACGTACAGAGTTGATTGCATGTGACTTTGGCGTCAGCTTTCTGCATTGGCCATAATATGTATTAAGGAGAGCCATCCTATCCTCTTTCCTTGCACACTTCCTCCTTCCATTATTTCTCCCACTATGTCTGAGTGTCTCTCTCAATACCTGGGGACAGAGATTGGAGACTGAGAGCTAGACAGGAGCTGGCAGCCACCCCTGCAGTGCAATCCACTTCCAACTATCCCCAGCAGTTGTGTCCCAAGTTAGAAGGACAGCAGGCATAACAGTTTGCCCAGACCTACAGAAGCCAGCAGGGAGCATTCAAAATTATCTCAGGCTCTGCTAGGGTTGGGAATCAGTCAAGAATTGGAGCACAAATTCAATCAGGTGAGCCAAGAACATCTAGCCTGGGCTAGACATGGGAAATGGGAACAGCACAGGGCAAAATCAATGGCACATCTGACGCATTCATTCTGAATGTCCTCCTCTGCCTCTTCTGCGTTTGTGCCAAACATGCAGCCCTGTGGCAGTCATCAAATGAAGGGAAACCAGACATTACAGGGCCAAAGGAACCTGGAGATCTGAGTGTTGCTGCAGCCGCTGCTTTCCTCCACTTGGAAGTAGAATGATCAACTGCTTGGTTTTTGACTGAACAGTCCGGTTTTGGAGGGTCCTGTACACTGCTGCCCATACTCCTTGTAATAACCAATGCTCTTCTTCGATTTCTCCTTGACATTCTGGGTCTGATGGGTAAACCTCTAAGACCCCCAAAATATGAAAATGCATGAAAGACAAGTTTGACATTCAGGGAGAAATTCAAAATTAAGGTGGAGCTTTAGTGAAAAGAAGCTGCTACTATCACATTCTTTAGAGGCCCCTTCAGGATCTTTTATTTTAAATACATTTTTACCTCTGCCTCTCCATCCTTTTACAGACGGGTTGAATCCTTACTTATTCAGTACTTATGGCAACATCGTCAGCCCCGCATATCCCGCAAGACGAAGTCATCCAAGTCAGCCAGGGGCATCGGCTTCCCTGATTTTTATACTTATCACCTAGCTTTTTTGGCTCACTATGGCCTCCTTTGCTTGTGCCCCGAGGACTTCGGGCCAGATAAACCCACTTGACTCCTATTACAACAAGCCCTCTTGGATCCCTTTCCGCTTCAGGGTTTAGTTGACTCGTCCATCGGTGAACACATTCCTCCCTTAGCTCCAATTAGGGCCATGCAGATGGTTCTTTGGACCTTAGATGCTATGCAAGAGATGCTGTGGGCCAAGTCTCAGATGGTCTCCCTATGTCGCAACCCTCAGTTTCACATTGACAGGAAGGCACCCTCATGGATGGCCTAGCAGTGCAATGGCTTTTGGACCCTTGCTCAGGTATTAGAGGGGGGCAAATTACTTTCTTTTCCGGAGTTGCAGAAGTGGTTAAATCTTCCGGGTTTGCATGCCTTTTGATGGCAGCAATTATGTTACTGTATTTCACATTCTTAGATTGAGTTTGATGACCTACAGTCTTAACGAGGTTTACTGGGCTATGCTGAGTGGGTAGTGGAGCAAGGACATATAGCATCTCGCATCCACTGTCACCTTCAAGATGCCAACTATAAAGCTCATGCAGGTTTGCAAGAGGTGTGGGCCCATGACATTGGTGTATCCCTGAAGGGCACTCAGTAGGAACACTTTTGGTTGCATATGAACCATCCCTCCAGCTCAGCTAGCCTTGTATAGTCCCTATTTTTCATAGAACATCATGCCATCTGGACGCCTTGGAAGATGTGACGTGCTGGTTTGTCTGTAGGCAACCACTGTTGGCATTGTGAATCTGCTCTGGGTACCTTCCAGCACATGTTGTTCAATTGTGCTGTGATATAACCTTTTTGGCGGGCTGTTTGGGAGAGATTGCAAAATATTTTCCATACCTCTGCTGTACTAGTGCCAGACAAGATTTTTTTTGATCTCTCCAGATGGCTGATCATATACCTGTATCTCATTGTAAGCTCTTCAATTTATTAGTTGTCATTGGCCTTCAGGTGATCTTATCGCATTGGAAAAAATGTAACTCTTATTACCTTTCATTTTTGGTGGCATTCTATATGTTTGGTCCATAGATATGAGAAATGTTTAGCCATTCATGCCGGTGATGTGTCCTTATTGAAGATTTGGTCTCCACTTGTAGCCTTTCTCCTGGTCTCCTTGCCTTCTCTGGGTTAAAGATGTTCTCAGAACCGGATCTCACTTTCACAGAGCTACCCCACCGCAAGTCCTCTGTACCTCCTAACTTGATGGTTACTTTCCCCTAATTGGGTCTTTTTGTATTTTGCCTTATTTTGATGCTGTTTTTTTCTTATTTTGCTTGGTTTTATTTTATTTTGTTTGTTAATAATGTAACTAACTAAATAAAAAATGTGTGAAATAGATACATTTTTACCTAGAAGAAAATCCCGGTTCTACAAAATATTCTAGTCAATTTTTACAGATTTTCAGCTTAATTTTGTAATACTCAACACAGATTTTTGTTTTGGATATGCAGAATTGGGACTGGCCCGAGATCACCTCAACCCTGTTTGAGTCAGCCTCAACCCAGTTCTCGCTCCTCTCTTTCCTAGAGATATGAACACCTGGAAAAAATGTAAACATTTGGGAAGACATGTTTTTTCTCCAATTGTTAAAGGTATGTTTACTAAATCACATTAACTGCAAAAGCCATGCACTATCTGTTGGGCTGTGCACAGCATCCCCAGCAGATAGTGCAGTGACAATGCACATAGCAGGGCCAGGCAGCAGCGTGGATGCCCATAATGCCACCCATTGAGGTGGTGTCTGCACCCATGCTCTCTCCAAGTACATTATTGAGGGTCCTCAGTAAAGTATTTTTGAAGTTCACCTCAGTGTGGCCATGATTCTTCTTCTCCACTTTGTGCTTGGAATCTGCCCTCTTGCAGAGAACGCACTCTCTCTTTTCCTTGGTTTGCACCCATGCTGTCTGCAACTTTGATGCCCGCAGTAACCGTGTATTGCAAACATGCCCCCTCAACCTATTTCTTGCCCACTCTGGCAGTTAATACAGTTTGTGCAGGCAGTGCAGAAAATCTCCATGCTATCTACTAAGGTGGCCAGATAGTGCACACCATCTGCTGTGTTACAGGTAGCTCAGCTTAGTAGACATGCCCTTCACGTTCCAGATGTCAGAAGTGGAAAAATGAGAAATTTTAGAAACATTGAAAAAAAAAGTTTGAAATATTTTCTCCAACAATATCTAATTTACTTTTCAAGACATATTTTCAAAATATTAGTCTAACTAAGTGAAAAAGAGAAAAGAAATAGAGGAACCATAATTGTTTTTTTGCATGGCTACAGAGTCTGCACAGGGCCTCCATTGGGAGGGAGAGGGTCCATTAGCTAAGGGTCCAAGTTCTTCTTGGTCCAGGGAGAAAAACAAACCAAGTGTGCTCAGCAGAGCCATGGTGGTTGGTGTTTTAAAGAGGAGCGAAAAAGAGAAAAAAAACACAGCTACCCTTTGAGCTGAGAGCCTGCCGTTGGCAGAGGACAGAGCTGAGGGAGAGACATGCTGTCTGCTGCTTCTGTATCCCTGGAGCTGACTCAAGAGACTGTCAGTTGCAATGGAAGGAAGCGATTTGCAGCAGGAGCTGTGATGCCAGCTGACGGATGAGGTATGCATCAGGTGAACCCTGAGATGAGGGGGAGCTGTGACGGGCTGTGACATTACGCTATCCTCTCATTACTATTACTCTTGAAAATGCAATTAGTAACCCTACTCTGTCTCCCAGGCCAAGGAAAGCAATGGCTAGTAGCACATATGGTAGAGTGGGGCCATGTGCAGGCAACATGCCCGAACATGCCTAGGGCCACCTCTGGGCGTAAGGCTTAAAATTTGCCAAAGGTGCAAACACCTTGAACTGGCCCTACTGCCACCTAGAGATTTAAGTTCAGTTTCTAAATTATAGAAACATAGAAAAATGACGACAGAAAAAGACCACATGACCTATCTGTTCTTCCATGGTTGGATTTTTGTAATGAGCTTCTCTCAGCTTTATCTCAGAGACCTATCTACCACTTGCAAATAGTCCAAAATATAGCAACTAAGCTGATTGTGGGTTTAAGAAAGTTCAACCATGTTTCACCAGGGCTGATGCAGTTGCACTGTCTTCCGGTTCAATATTCAATTCAGTTTAAAATTTTGATAATGGTTTTCAAGGTACTGATACAATTAATTCATGATTACATTAAAATGATATTATATCATTCACAAGGGGTTCAGTTGTCGATTGGTCTAGGTGATTAGGGCTCCACAAATGTGGAATAAACTTTCTTTGGAGCTCCATGAAGAGTCTCGTTTTTTCAGCTTTAAGAAGAGACTAAAGACCTTCTTGCTACGCTTTTGGAGGGGTAATTAATTGGAGGAAATGATTGTCCTAGTGGTATTTTTATTGCTGGTTGTATAAGGTTGAGTTAGGAATGGGTGGAGTGTGGGTGAGATAAGAATTGTAAAACATACTTTGCTATATTGTATCTATTGTTTTACACTGCATGAAAAGGCTATGGATATGCATTTTATAAGTAGAAATAAAGTAAAATAAATAAACACTCTTTAGAATATAGGTTTCTAAGTCTCCTTAGCTTTTGAAATCCAAAATTGTGCAGAAAACCATTCATAGGAGAAGATCTCTGTGGGAATGAGCCACATATCTCCCAAGCTGGCCCAAAGATTTGATTTTCGGAATGAGAACAAAAATGCTGCAGGCCAAATACTTCCCAACAGTCAGCCAGCTATGTAGCTCAGGAATGTTTCAGAGCAGAGGCCTTTCTCACTGTCCCAGGTTTATGTGAAATTCTTATACTCTGTGAGTCCTGTTTCATGAGGAGTGTCTTCCATTTTGGGAGCATGAGAAAATTCTTTAGTTAGTATGGTCATTTGTCTCTTTTCAGAAGATGAAATTATGGCCCATTCATCTTCCGTCAGTGAAACCAAAAGCATATGCTTTGCAGAGCACAAAACACTGAAAGGTTAAGGGGGTTCTTAAAATGGTGGTGAGCCCAGCGCTTCCTTTCACAGAACTCTGAATGTGAGGGGGCTTTTTTGCTTGCCATTTGGTGTTGGATTGTTTCTTGATACCATTAAATGTAGTCATGGTTTAATGGATTTAGCCAAGGAAAATCTGGTCTTACTAATGTGTTATATATTTTTTGAAAGTGTGAGTGAACAGATAGGCAAAGGTGAGCCAGTTGATATAGTGTATCTGGATTTTCAGAAAGGCTTTGACAAGGTCCCACTTGAGAGACTCTTAGCAAAATTTAAAAAGTCATGGGATAGGAGGCAGTGTACTATCATGGATCAGGAATTGATTAAAAGATAGAAAGCAGAGAGTAAGGCTAAATGACCAATTTTCTCAATGGAGTGCTGGGCTCGCTGCTTTTTAACATATTCATAAATGACCTGGAAATAGGAATAACGAGTGAGGTGATCAAATTTGCAGATGACACAGAATTATTCAAAGTTATTAAAACACAAGAAGATTGTGAAAAATTGCAAGATAAATTATTATTATTATTATTAGTAGTAATAGTAGTATTTACCTCACGCCTTTCAAGGAGAAGATCAAGGAAGACTGGACATCCAAATGGCAGATGAAATTTAATGTGGACAAGTTTAAAGTTATGCACAGGGAAGAACAACCCTAACTATGGTTTTACGATGCAAGGTTCCACATTAGGAACAGCCACCCAGGAAAAGGATTCAGGTGTCACCATGGATTATACATTGAAATCCTCTGCCCAGTGTATAGCAGCAACCTAGAAGGCAAATAGAATGCTAGGAATCATAAGGAAAGGAATGATGGACCAAACCAAGGATATTATAATGCTTCTGTATTGCTCCATGGTGTGACCACACCTTGAATATTGTGTACAATTCTGGTTGTCATATCTTAAAAAAGGATATAGCAGAATTAGAAAAGGTACAGAGAAGAGCCACCAAAATGGTAAAGAGGATGGAAGAATACCCTTAGGAGAGGCTTAAAAGGTTAGGGCTCTTCAACTTGGAAAAGAGATTGCTGAGGGGAGATATGATAGAGGTCTATAAATTAATAAATGGAGTGGAATGGGTAAACGGAGCTTGGTGGTTTATGCCATCAAAAAGTAGAAAGACGAGGGGACACTCAATGAAGCTACAAAGTAGCCCATTCAGGACTAATAAGAGAAAATATTTTTTTCACTTAATGAGTAATCAAACTCTGGAATTTGTGACTGGAGGATGTTGTTAAAGCTGTTAGTGTAGCTGGGTTTAAAAAAGGTTTAGAGAAGTTCCTAGAGGAAAGATCCATAAACTATTATCACTGGTCAACACAATTTTTGTCACAGACCCGCTCTGACTGGTTTCATATGTAATTTTTCCCATTGTTTACAAATATGGTATCAGAATTTTTCTATCACCCATACTTCAGGAGTTATCATCTAGTAAATTGTGTACATTACTGTAAATTAGCCGTTACAGTTTTGTTTCAGTAAACAAAGGTTGAATACGAAAAATTCCATCATAATTATTATTGTATGTTGTCAGCCACTGTAGCAGCAAAGCGCAGACAAACCAATAATACCAGGAGTCTGTTCAGAAGGTCCAAATCATTTATTTGTGCACAAGTCTCGAACCAATCAATTTCAAAATGGCTGAGCAAAGTTTTCAAGCATTACAACAACTTTTATAGACTTCTGTTCCATTCTAGGTATAGAAAAACATTTCATTGGTCCCGGTAACCTCCCGTACCTCCCGTACCTCTTCTATTGGTCCCGGTACTGATAAGTTTATCCAGTTATGTCCCTCCAGTGGGCATGACACCTGCATACCCCCCTTCTAGTCCCAATTACAATGGTCAGTTCATCAACTTGTTACTTTCACACTTTCAAGGTTATAGAACCAATTTGTACGTGCAGAGGAGCTGGGCTCTGCAACTCATCTGTCAGCACTCCCAATTATTTCTTTGCAGATGTACTTTTTCTTATCAGTAACTTTTAAACATGTTTTTCTGTATTTTTCCATCTTTCAATACTGCAGTTCTGCTTACCTAAGCTAATTCAATACTTCTACTGAGTTCTATCTTACAATAGCAGCATATTGGGGGATGTGCAATCCTATATGCCTCTCCACAGGCCTCATTTACAGGTCAAGCTAGCCATGCTGGCCTGCTTATGTTCGGACACTGTGGGTCACAGGCCTGCACCTGCCACATTCCCCCCTTTGATTAATCTCACCCTATTACTTAATAAGGCGTGAGAATTAAATCACTTTCTGAAGAATCACATCCTGGCTAAAGGATTTCTACCAGGACTGGCTGTATATAAAGCCATGATTTTTGTTGCGGTCTTCCGCTCTACTGTACTATCAATAGTGTTATGAATGGAACGCATACAACATGGGATTAAACATGGTAATAAGAAGATAACAGCAACAAGGATTAGTACCAATACGATGAAAGTCTTAAATCCTCCCACCCATGAAAAGAGGTTAGCAAACCAATTAGGAAATTTCAATGAGTGCCACGTCTGTACTGGCACATAAGCATGTCTTTGCATATCTTTAGCAATTTCTTCAACTACTTGACCTTTATCATCTATTTTCAAACAGCAATTGGTTAAGTTCAGCTTACCACATACTCCTCCTTCAGCTGCTAACAAATAATCAAGTGCTAAGCGGTTCTGATATATCGCAGTGCGCATCTGTGTACTTTGTCTAGCTAAGAGCGTGAGAGCATGACTAGTTTCATTGGTTATTATTTCAACTACTGCTTGTAAGCGAATAATACGATTAATCATATAAATTGGGGTACGATAACCATACATACCATCATCATTCCAAGTGGCGGGTCCATAATATTCAATGATTCTTTCTGGTGGCCAATCATCACCTTGCCATTTCTCCCACTTGCCTATCTGTAAGGCCTCTCTCTTCTGTCTTAGTGCTCTTTTGTGTCGGTGGGTAGTGTATACTGGGTATCCTAATTGTTCTCCATGTTCAGTGTTTAACAGGAAGAAAGAAGGTCTGATGGTTCCTAAGACACACGCTCCTCCCCAGTGTGGTGGGAGTTGTGCATATGCTCGGTTTCCACAGATCCAATATAGGCCAGGTGGGGCCTGCCAGGCTTGGACTTTAGCAAGGTTAGTCCATAGACCTGCAAGTTCAGGAAATCTGGCTAATGGGTTAGGAGGTTCAGGATGTCCAATTCCTGACCACCATGCTGTCTTTGTGGTCGTAGCATTATAGTACTTCTGGCTAAGACAGACCAGCTGTCCTACCTTTTGGGTGAACTGGGGTCCAGTTCTGGCATAGCAAAGACGTCCAACGATTGAGTGCGCTAACACCCATTCACTGGTAGTCTTGTGTAATTCAGTCTGATTGTAAATCATGGAATAATTCAATTCTTGGGCTTCCCATGGCCACTGATCTCCCATTTGGGTTCCGCCACAGAAATAACAATCTGTGATCTTAAGACTAGATACTACTGCTCCGGCTAATTCTAGAAATAAATTCTGTGAGGGGTGAGGGATCTCAAACTTATTTACATGCATGGCTTCATAAAAAGTATTATGAAGATGATATTTAGATGACTTGTGGGCTTGGGTATTCAATCTGATATACACAATGGTCCCCGGATCTATTGCTCCTCCAGCAATACGTAAACCAAACTTATATCCTTGTTTCCATGCATGGGGATTGTGTATACGTAAGTGTAAGGGGTTACAAGCATCTTTCTGACATTTATCATTTGTGGTTGGCTTGGTTAAAGTAGCCATTCGTTTATCTATTTTCTCATCAGTTATACCAGTGTTCCAGGTAGCATAAAAAACACATCCCCAATACGGGCAATAGTAGTCTGCTGCTGGGGCAGTACTATAGCCTGGTTCCTTTTTACCTGTACACTTTCTCCATCCCGTGGCACCTTCTGGACACATATACTTATGGTCATTTCGATACGCTTTCTCCCATGTACCACAGGTGGAATAACTATCTCTATTAATAGCATTGCATGCATCAAAATTCAAAACAGCAGGTTTAGTAATGTCCTTAAGTGGTGGCGTTGCAGCTAATATAGGTCCATCTGCATCCTTCCATCTTATTTCCATCGTGTAATAGGATGGATTCTGATGCGGATTATAACATGTCTTAATTTTCCCATGAGTGCAAACATTTAGTTCAGTGGTGTTATAGATACACCGAGTTACTGTTCCCTCGCAGGTATAGTAAGAATGATAAAGCAAAGTCTGAGTTACTTTCAGTCCAATTCTAGTAGAAGTAATGCAGGCAGTGCATGGAGGTAAAGCATAAGTCTGTTCAAAACCTCCAAAGAAGGCAACCAAAGTAAAGCAAAAGTAAAGATGCATGTCGATGTTGATTGGAGTTCTTCTGAATCCTCAGCTTGCTGATCTTGATCACGACGATCTATTATTCTTCGTCCCGTTTGCTAATGAAGCAATTTAACGGGTGCTGAGTGTTGATTGAAGATCCTCAAGTTGTCCAGTACACATTGACCAACTTAGCAATTCAGTTGGCTTGTGGAGTCTGGCTTAGTCAGTGTAGTCTCAAAGTAGTGTGTCAAATCACACACAAATTGGGTTCGTTGAAACAAAACTATTGCTGCATGGAAAACAGCAATCCTCTTCGAAAGACTTGGCTACTGCAAAGCACTTGTGCTGAAGTGTCTATGCTGCTGGTTGCCGTCTCAGAGTAACTCGCAAGGGTACATCAGGGTGCTGTTCTGCTGTCCACTGCTCTGGTTCAGGATCGGCGGCGGGCTTGACTCTGCTGTGGTGGATCCAGGCGTCGATCTCGGCTACCTTTACTGCAGTTGGGGTAGACAGGATGACGGTGTACGGTCCCTTCCAATGGGGTTCCAACGGTGTCTTCTTCCAATCTTTTATCCACACCGAAGTACCAGGCTGGTAGGGATGCAAGGGTTCCGTCAAGTTGATAGGCAACTGGTCTTGGATCCACGTATGGAGAGTCTGCAGAACAAAACTAAGAGCTAGAAGTTCTTGTCTGGTTATTTCCGAACCAATTTGGGCTAGACTTCCTTTGATTCCCTGCACTATTGGTGGGGGTTTACCATACAAAACTTCAAAAGGGGAAAATCCTGTTGACTTTACAGGAGCTGAGCGTATTCTGAATAAAGCTATGGGGAGCACTTGGGGCCACTTCAATTGTGTCTCCTGACAAAGCTTAGACATTTGGGCTTTCAAGGTACGATTCATGCGCTCAACTTTCCCTGAACTCTGGGGTCTGTATGCAGTGTGGAGTTTCCATTGTATCTGCAAAGCTTTTGCTAACTGCTGAGTAACTTGGGAGACAAATGAGGGACCATTATCTGACCCTATTACTGCTGGAATTCCGAATCTGGGGACAATCTCTCTCATTAAGACTTTGGTAACTTCTCGGGCTTTCTCAGTTCTGGTTGGGAATGCTTCTACCCACCCAGAGAAAGTACAAACTAATACTAATAGGTAATGGTACCCATTGGCTTTTGGCATTTCGGTGAAATCAACTTGGAGGTTGTGCATGGGGGTCACACCTCTCGACTGAACTCGGGGTGCTGTAATAAGGCCTTGCTTGGCATTATTCTTGGCACAAGTTTGACATTGTCGTGCTACTGAAGCTGATATGGTTGTCATCAGAGGGATGTAGAAATGTGGTCTGAGTGCTTTTTCCATAGCACTCTTCCCATAGTGGGTGGCTTCGTGGAAAGCTTTGACAAAGGATGGTCCTAACAGTTCAGGAATTACTATTCGTCCTGGAGGTTGACTGCCCTCTTCTGGTGGCAGCTCAATCCATCCGTCTTTCAATACTCCATTTTCTTTGTCACAATAGTAGTCCAATTCTTTGGTGGTATATCGTGGGGTCCATAGATTCAAAGGTACTGGAAACAATGCTGCTTGCATTGGCATAGCTTGTGGGGCAATTTGTCCTGTCATAGCTGCTTGTCGTGCTGAGGCATCTGCAAATCTATTTCCTCGGGCAACTTCTCCTTTTCCTGCTTGATGTCCTCTGCAATGCATGACAGCTACACGTGTTGGGGCCCACACGGCATCAAGTAACATCAATATTTCGGGACCATATTTGACTGATTTTCCCCCGGATGTGATGAGTCCTCTTTCTTTATAGAGAGCTCCATGGGCATGCAGGGTAGTGAAGGCATATTTGGAATCTGTATATACATTCAGTATAAGTTTTTCTCCTAACAACAATGCTCTGGTGAGTGCTATCAATTCGGATTTCTGGGCTGATGTGCCTGAGGCTAGGGCTGATGATTCAACTACTTCGTGTTGAGTGACGACTGCATATCCGGCACAGCGTCGTCCATCAAGGATGAGACTGCTCCCATCAACATAATAGGTTTGGTCAGGATTGTCTATGGGCACATCTGTCAAGTCGGGTCGGCTGGAGAACACAGTCTCCATGACTTCGATACAGTCATGTTCTGGGAGTTCTTCACTGATGGGTATCAAGGTGGCTGGATTCAGGGCATGGCTCACTTCAAGTTGTATCTGTGGGTTTTCACATAACATGCTCTGGTACTTCAACATTCGGGAATTGGTGAGCCAATAATTTGCTTTTTGTTCCATAAGGGCAAGGACTGCATGTGGCACAGTGACTCGTATGTTCTGTCCTAGTGTGAGTTTGTCTGCTTCACTCACTAGTAGTGCTGTAGCTGCAACTGCTCTCAAGCAAGGTGGCCATCCTTTGGCCACAGGGTCCAATTGTTTCGATAGGTAGGCTACAGGTCGTTCCCAATTTCCCAATTTCTGAGTCAACATGCCTAAGGCATTTCCTTGTGCTTCATGTACAAACAAGTGGAAAGGTTTGTGGACATCTGGTAGTCCAAGTGCTGGTGATGACATCAATTCTTCTTTTAACTTTTGGAAGGCTGTATCCTGCTCAAGTCCCCACTCCAGTGGCGACTTTTCTTCTCCTTTTGTGACTTCATACAATGGTTTGGCAATTTGGGCAAAGTTGGGTATCCAAATTCGGCAATATCCTGCCGCTCCCAGAAAGGCTCTGACTTGCTTTCTGGTTGTTGGAGTTGGAATTCTACATACTGCTTCTTTTCTTTCTCTGCCTAATCTTCTGCTTCCTTGGGTGATACGAAAACCCAAGTATTTCACTTCTTTTTGGCATAGCTGTGCTTTGGCTCTGGAAACTTTGTATCCAGCTTCCTCTAGTAACTGCAAGAGATCTTTAGTGGCTAGTATACATTCACTTTCTGATACGGCAGCTATCAACAGATCATCCACGTATTGGAGAAGCACTCTCTTCCCCGGGGCTACTGGATAGCTTGAAAGGTCCTGATTCAGTGCGGCACTAAAGATGGTAGGCGAATTCTTGAATCCTTGGGGTAATCTTGTCCAGGTAAGTTGGCCCCCTCTTCCAGAGATGGGGTCCTGCCATTCGAATGCAAACAATATTTGGCTTACAGGGGCTAATCTTATGCAAAAGAATGCATCTTTCAAATCCAGTACAGTGAAATGGGTAGCTTCAGCAGGTATCAGTCCTAGGAGGGTGTAAGGATTGGGTACGACTGGATGTATGGTCTCAGCTGCATCATTTACTCTTCTCAAATCTTGCACTGGGCGATAATCATCTGTCCCAGGCTTCTTTACTGGCAAAAGTGGAGTGTTCCATGGGGATTGGCATACTTTTAGTAGGCCATACTCAAGCAATCTTTGTAGGTGGCGATGGATGCCTTCAATTGCGGCTCTTGGGAGAGGGTACTGTTTGACGTGCACTGGTGTAGCACTAGGCTTGAGGGTTACAATCACTGGAGCTATATGTTTGGCTAGGCCTGGGGGGCTTCCTTCTGCCCATACTCCAGGTGGTGCATCAATACTTTTCAAAGTTTGTTCAAAATAGGTGTCTTGGACAGAATCATCAATGTAATACCTCCATTCTTCTTCTCGGGGAACTGTCAGCAGCATTACTCCTGCTGACTTGGCTTGGGAATTTACTGTCATTTGCATTTCTCCTTGCTCAGAGAAAGATATCTGTGCTTGAAGCTTGGCTAGCATATCTCGTCCCAGTAGTGGCACTGGACATTCGGGCATGTAAAGGAATTGATGAGTTACTTGCTGTCCTCCCAGACTGCATATTCGGTTTTGAAGAAAAGACTTTGTGGCTTTGGCACCAGTTGCTCCTATGATAGTGACTGCTTTTGTAGTGAATGGGGCTATCTTTTTGTCTATTACTGAATGTTGTGCTCCAGTATCAACCATAAAGTCCATAATTTGGTCTCCTATTTGTATTCCGACCATAGGCTCCTGGAGACCTAAAGCAAACTTGGAGCCCGGTCTGTCCTAATCCACATCATTCTCATCATGGGCTGGTGTGGCCAATGCTTGAATGGTTCCTCCTCTCTCTCGCTGGAATTGTTCTCGATTGGCTCCTCCTCGGCTTCGGGGATAGCTTCGTCTTTCTTCTCGCCACTGATGGCTGCTGTCGTCATCATGCTGGGCGTCTTCGAGTTGCGGGCACGTATCTCTCCAATGTCCTTCCTCTCTGCAATAGGCGCATTGGTTCACGCCTAGTCTCTGGGTCCGGCCTCCGCCTTGACCCCGCCCTCTTCCTCTGCTCCTTCGACTAGGGACACCTCCCCTTTTCTGTTCCACTATGGCCGCAGCCAAAAAATCAGCTTTCTTCTTCATCTTTCTATCACATTCTCTCTGTCTTTCAGTATCACGATTCACATACACTTTATGAGCGACTTCCAATAACTGTGTTGCATTCATGCCCGCAAACCCTTCTAACTTCTGTAATTTGCGTCTAATGTCTGGTTGAGACTGGTTTACAAAAGCAGAATTCACCATACATAAACTTCCTGGTGCCTTGGGATCATAGGGAGTATACATTCTGTATGCTTCAGTTAATCTTTCATAAAAATCTGCTGGGCTCTCATCTATCCCTTGGATAACTCCTGTAACTTTGGAAAGGTTCATAGCTTTCTGGCCCCCCCTTCTCAGGCCTTGTAAAAAGCCTTGGCGAAAACGGGCTAGGGCTGTGGATCCTTCCTCTGTATTTGGATCCCATTGGGGGTCTTCATTCGGGAATTCTCTCTGAGCTGCTTCCCTACGGTCTATTATATTCTGCCCCTGTGCCGGAGCTGCAGGGTTTTCTGCCATCCATTCAATAGCTGCTTTTCTAATTCTTGCTCGTTCTTCTGTAGTGAATAGGGTGGTCAGGAGCTGACGGCAATCTGGCCAAGTGGGTTGGTGAGTTTCCATAATACTAGTTACTAATTCTGTCAGCTCCTGGGGCTTACTAGTATAGGAGGCATAATGCGACCTCCAATTTAATAAATCAGTTGTAGAGAAAGGGATATACACATAAGGTAGGGGTCCCGCTACCACTTCATCATTATCATTCTTTACGGGCACTCCCGGGACTTGCCGTAAGGGAAACAGTTTAGCTGCTATGGGTGTCTTTTGGGATCTAAGGGTTATTGTCGTTGCCTTTGCAGGAGTCACTTTCTTTTTCTCAACAGGTTTTGCTTTGGGTTTCTCTGTCACTGGCGTGCTAGTGCTAGTGCTGGCTTTCTCAATTATTTGTACACTTTCCTCATCTGGGGGATTCTCTCTTTCTCCTTCTTCAGTCTCCACTTCTGACTCGCTTTTTAGGTCCTCCTCTTCTTTTCCCGCTAATTCTTCCTCTTTCTCTTCTCCAGGAGGGGGATCAGGGGTTGGGTCCCGCCTCGGCTCTGGCCGTCTCTGGGTTTCTGGGGCAGGACGCCGGGCTACTCTTACTGGACCTGGGGTTCGGGGCTGCCTGAGAATTATTTCTGGGGAATCAGGATCTGCCAGGATGGGCTTCTTTCTGGCTTTCTTATCCTGCTCTTTCATTCTAGGCTGTTCCGTTTTCTGTCTAGAATCTGCTTTAGCTAACATTATTCTGCACTGTTCCTCATAACAGCGCTGCGCCCAGGGGGGCGGATCTTCACAAATACTTAACCAGGAATCTATATAGGGGTACTGGTCGGGGTGCGCTATCCGCACTCTACGGTGTATTGACTGAATAATCTCTACTTTGAACGTTCCCTCTCGGGGCCAGATGGGGTCTAGATCGGGCCACTCCCTAGTACACAAAATCTGCAAACGGGCTGCTGTCATTTTAATACCATAATCTCCTGAATATCCCTCTTTAAAATGTGCGATCATACATTCTAATGGAGTGTTTCTAGTAGACCCCGCCCCTCCCATTTCGATGTGTGTGCGCGCAACAACAGACAGAAGGGAAAAGGAGGGCGGACCGTGGGTAAGGGGTCCTCACGGCCCTGGAAACGTATAAGGAGTACAAATAACAAGACAAGACGACAATCGCTTCCCCCTTTTCGCGACCTGAACGCGGTCGCCCGGTCAGGAAATGCGCTACTCAGGGGTCCGCCTTCACTTGGTCCGTGCTGCCAGACCTCTCATTCACACTTCGTTCACACAATCATGCTAGCAACGTATCCCAGAATGCATTCGTTTCTATCTGTTCTGACTAGTCTTTTCCAATTTCCCAATTACAAAAAGGATGGGGGTTTCACCCGGCGAATTCCCATGCGGGGTTACTCGGCCCTTCCTTGAGAGGTGATCATGCTCTCTTACCAATTCCCAATATCTCGAGATTACAAATTCCAAAGTTCCAAGTTCCAATGGCAGTACTGCGCTTTCTATTTCTGTCTAGACCCAAAATCAAAACTATACTCACCGGATCCGGTCCTCAAACTTCCCAAGCAGGCGCATGAGTTGGACCTCGGACTCCCCTCACTCGGGTTCGAGGCGTTGACTCCAGCCGGGCTCGTCACCCGCCGAGGTCCGACCAGCTCCCTCCGATACAAGGGACCGGTGGCGCCAGGGAGCAGCCCTCGTCGGAAGGGCGCGATCCCGGCAGGACCAAGCCTATAGAGGCGGAAAGTCGTGGTATATTGCCCTATATACACTTTGATTCCACAACTTCCCGGCCAACGCACCAAGGAATATGTAGCAGCAAAGCGCAGACAAACCAATAATACCAGGAGTCTGTTCAGAAGGTCCAAATCATTTATTTGTGCACAAGTCTCGAACCAATCAATTTCAAAATGGCTGAGCAAAGTTTTCAAGCATTACAACAACTTTTATAGACTTCTGTTCCATTCTAGGTATAGAAAAACATTTCATTGGTCCCGGTAACCTCCCGTACCTCCCGTACCTCTTCTATTGGTCCCGGTACTGATAAGTTTATCCAGTTATGTCCCTCCAGTGGGCATGACACCTGCATACCCCCCTTCTAGTCCCAATTACAATGGTCAGTTCATCAACTTGTTACTTTCACACTTTCAAGGTTATAGAACCAATTTGTACGTGCAGAGGAGCTGGGCTCTGCAACTCATCTGTCAGCACTCCCAATTATTTCTTTGCAGATGTACTTTTTCTTATCAGTAACTTTTAAACATGTTTTTCTGTATTTTTCCATCTTTCTATACTGCAGTTCTGCTTACCTAAGCTAATTCAATACTTCTACTGAGTTCTATCTTACAATAGCAGCATATTGGGGGATGTGCAATCCTATATGCCTCTCCACAGGCCTCATTTACAGGTCAAGCTAGCCATGCTGGCCTGCTTATGTTCGGACACTGTGGGTCACAGGCCTGCACCTGCCACACCACAACCAAAAATGCTGAGTCATGTAGTTATAATATAATTAATTAACCGGGCCCCTTGCCCTACTGGTCCGGCTGATACAAGCAGAAAACGCTGAGTCATGTATTGGTATGCTTTCTGTTGCCGTCAGCGATTGTGGTTTGTATTGTTTGAAAAAACCCAAATCTGAATGGATGTGAGTTTGCGTTAATCTATTTCAAAAACAGCAGTTGGTTAATAAATATTACGGTTATCGCTTGTAGTTGTTTAACAATGCCTTGAAAGTGTGTTAATCGTCCGGATTCATTTTGCTACATTTGCAGTGAGGTTACTTTTAAGAAGCAGAGAAGACATTTTGCTTCGCTTGTTAAGACATGTTATAAGCTGTACTTTGGATGTCAAGTCGGTGACCAGGACAAAAACTGGGTGCCTCACGTCTGCTGTATTACCTGTGTCAGACTCCTAACAGGTTGGGTAAAGGGTGTTCGACACATGAATTTTGCTGTTCCAATGATCTGGAGGGAACCAAGAGATCACTTGACAGATTGCTACTTTTGCCTTACAAACATTGCAAAATCAAAACCTTCAAAAATGTAATGACACCAAGTGACATCAATAGTAAAAATCAAAACATGAAAAAGTGGCCCAGGAAACAGCAATCCAAAAACCCAAAACAAAACTCAAAAACCAAAAATACACAAAAGGTAACTTATTTTATTGTCGGAAGCCACCGGCAAGAGATGGGGAGGAGGAAAAGCTCCCCACTCAGTGACGGTAGAGACCTTTTATATTAAATACCAAAAACAGAATATAAACAGTGTAAATCACTTATCTGATAACTTGGTGAAAGGGCCGCAAAAATCCAAGCATGCAAGCAAGTTATCAGATAAGTGATTTACACTGTTTATATTCTGTTTTTGGTATTTAATATAAAAGGTCTCTACCGTCGCTGAGTGGGGAGCTTTTCCTCCTCCCCATCTCTTGCCGGTGGCTTCCGACAATAAAATAAGTTACCTTTTGTGTATTTTTGGTTTTTGAGTTTTGTTTTGGGTTTTTGGATTGCTGTTTCCTGGGCCACTTTTTCATGTTACAAACATTGCAGGCATTACTTCAAAATCAAAACACACTGTAAATTACCCAAATTTACCATCTGCCATGAGGCCTGAACCTCACTGTCTAGAATTGCCTGTGCCAAAACCTCCAGAAAATCTTACAGTGAATGAGGATGAAGAAGAAGAAGAACCAATGAATGCTGGTGATGTTGACGATGATGGCGATGCTGTAATGTAGGATCCAAGCTTTGCGGCATCCGGTTGCTCTTCTGAACCACATTTACTGGACCAAGGCGATTTGAATGATCTCGTCAGAGATTTGAATCTTTCAAAGCGACAAGCAGAACTCTTAGGGTCACGACTGAAAGGCTGGAATCTTTTTCAGAAAGAAACCAAAGTGTGCACTTTTAGAAATAGGCATACCGAGTTTGTGGATTACTTTGCCTTTGAAGATGGAATTGCTTTTTGTTGTGAAGTTAAATCCCTGATGGAAACACTTTGTCCGGATTATAGAACAGAGGATTGGTGACTATTTATTGATTCTTCTAAATATAGCCTAAAAGCTGTGCTTATCCACAATGGAAATATTTTACCATCAGTTCCAGTAGCTCATGCCGCCAATATGAAAGAAACTTACAGCAGTATGTATCTCCTGCTAACAAATATTAAGTATGAAGAACACAAGTGGAATATTTGTGGTGATTTAAAAGTAATTGCCCTCTTGCTTGGACAACAGCTTCGTTGGACAAAGTATTGTTGCTTTCTGTGTGAGTGGGACAGCAGGGACAGGAAAAATCATTACATCCGGAAACAGTGGCCAAAGAGAACATCACTAGTCCCAGGCCAGAAAAATGTTGCACATGACCTACTTGTGGAGCCAAATAAATTATATCTACCTCCACTCCATATAAAGTTGGGTCTTATGAAGAACTTTGTAAAAGCCATGGATAGAAGTGGACTTGGATTTGCATATCTAAGAAAGACATTTCCACGAATCAGTGAGGCGAAGATCAAAGAAGGGATCTTTGTAGGACCTGATATTAGAAAACTGATGAAAGATGAAAACTTTGACGATCAGTTGAATGAAACTGAAAGAGCTGCATGGGAGTCCTTTAAGACTGTTTGCCACAACTTCTTAGGAAATAACAAGGCAGACAACTATGCAGAATCAGTGGATACTCTACTGAAATCTTACCAGAAACTGGGATGTAACATGTCTTTGAAAATGCACTTCTTGCATTCACACCTGGATTTTTTTCCTGCAAATCTAGGAGCAGTCAGCAATGAACATGGGGAAAGGTTTCATCAGGACATTTCGGTAATGGAAAATAGGTACCAGGGCAAGTGGAGCCCCAGTATGCTTGCAGACTATTGTTGGACCTTTAAGAGGGATGTTCTTGAGGCACAATACAGCAGAAAATCATATACAACTACCTTTTAGAAGACATTACGTTACAATATACATCTAATGTAAATATGAGCAACATAGTCTAAATTTAAACTACATGTCACTCAAAAACGTTACGTGATGGAGAATTTTTAAGTACATATCCGAGTTCGTAACCAAAAACAATACTAGAACCAGCCATTTTCTTTTCTGTGACAGAAAAGTTTTTGGATTTTGTTTACCAGTGAGAAGACCCAGGAAATCCACTGCTTACCCAAGAATAAGCATTGTAGAATCTGTGTACCTTTTTGGAAACCTGTCAGGCACTTATGACCTGGATTGGCCACTGTTGGAAACAGGATACTGGGCTTGATGGACCTTGGTCTGACCCAGTATGGCATATCTTATGTAAGGGGAAGGTGAGGACTTATTCTATGGCTCCCCTGTTGCCACTTTTATCTGCTCAGATGACAATGGATTGATTTGTTCTTACAGGACCTGGTGCTGTTTGGTCCAATGTCTCCGTTACTGGAGCAGGAGACCTTATTGTATTCATGCAATGTTTTCTCTGTCTAGCCACACAGAGGGGGTCATTAAACACCGTCTGCCAGATTTGCAGCTGCCAGTAGCACCTATTGGAAGAGGTTTTGTCTGTATTCTTCTCTCCAAGTTTGATTTTTTCATGTATTCTAGTGACCAGTGGAATGTTTCTTCTAAGCAAAGCTATCTATGACCCCGATCAGCGTGTCTATACTGGTGCTCATAACCTCTAGGATAAACTGGAGGCAGTGTCAACATTCGCACTGTTTTATGCCCATGCATGTTAATTCCAGGCCTCACCAAAAAATCAGTCCTGGCTACACCACTGAAGCAGGGGCTGGCTTCTTGGGGTTTTAGTTTAATTTTTGTCTGTGTAAAACTGTTTTTAGTTTATGGTAATTTATTCCCTACTCTGAGGCTCTATCTGTATTCTGAATGTGTGACCAAGGCCAGGTATTCTGTTATCATGGAGTTTCTGTATAGGGATTGGTAGTAATCGGATTTGTTCGGTTTTCTGAATGGGTATATGGATGTTCAAGGGTGTATTGCAATATTTATGGTGCTGCTTTTTTTCTGGGTAGGCCTCCTGTGTAGGTTTTGGTGAACTAAAGAAAGACAGAAATAAGTCTGAAGGATACCTGTTCATGAGAGCCTTGTAAATAGCACTAGAGTAAAACCTCTAAAAACTCAACACAATCCGGGGTAGAGAAAATATAATAAGAACCCAATTATAAAGTCTCATTGCTTATTGTAGTGTGCAAAATGAAGAAATAATGGATAAGAGAGACAACTTGTCTTTGAAAGTTCAGACTCACAGGACTACAAAACGTTGAAAGGAAACCTCGGAGAACCGACTGGTCCTTTTAAAACCCAGCACTGAACCTTGCGCCAAAAGTAGAGTTCAAAGGTCAGCATTAAAACCCACTCAACCTGAGAACATAGTATCCTCTTTAAAATCCTTTCATTAAAGCTGCAGTACTATAAGACCAAATTTGCATGACTGTTTGGAATCTGCACTCATAAGCTGTGTGGTTAAAAGTAGCATATTGTTGCACGGTACACCGAGTGACAATGCACCATTCCTATGCTGGTATGCAGTAGATTCGGAACTCCCAAAGGAACCCACTGCATTGCACCCTTAGGAAGTCACATTTTGGATCTTGTATTGATCTGTGAAATGTGTAGCAACCCGGTTTCCTGATAACTCATATACTGATTGTGGATACACAGTGGATGAATAAATAACAAGAATCGTGTACTGCCTTAAAAATAATGCAACATATAAAAGCTTAAGAATCAATAAGAATGCGTGTATTTAGATAAATATATAAATAAATAAAATAGCGCCTGCCCTTAAAACAGAGCACAAAAAACAAATAATGTACTGCTAAACCCATTAATAAACATCTTTTAAAAAAAATTGGCCTAAAGAGTAGGCTGTGTAGTGTTGTAGCAATCTCATTTTGAACGGGCTTAAAAGTGACACAATATAGTGCTAGCTGGTGTTAGCCTACACTAAAAAATATGGGCACAAAATAGGTCTAATGGAGCCCCTTAGTCTAATGGTCAGTTGGATATGAAAGTACATCCTAGTGCTCCGAACAACAGTGCGCCATTTCTAAAGTGAATAATGTGCAATAGGTTCAAAAGTTTCAAAGGGATTAACTACAATATGGCCCATAAGAACTCACATTTTTTAAGGTTGAGTTAATCTGTAGCTTGTAACAACCCATTTATCTAATAATTTGTGTGTTGGTGAGGGACAGGGCAGGTGAATAAATAATTTAAAAATTAAAATCATATGCTGCCTTATAAGCAATACAACACAAAAGAATGCACATGTAAAAATAAAGAAAGAAATAAAGAAATAAATAAAATAGCGCTTGCTCTTAAAACCAGTGTATGGAGAACTTTCACTAATGGTGTACTGCTAAAACCATTAAAACAATCACTAAAAAAAAATCGCATACCATAAGTGCAAGTCAAGGTGTCCCGTGGGGTGAAGAAATAAAAGGAACTCACCAAATAGAACATGTGAAGACCATATATTCCTGCGAGACCAAAAACTACATGTGAGTACTTAAAAATAATAAAACCACATATGGAAAAGTAAATACTAAAAATCGATCCGACCCCCTTTTAGTTCTTGTTTATTCATTTTTGAGTCATGTTTTATTAATTCGTTTTTACTATTTATTTTGGATTTTTTAAATTTTTGAGGCCTGCACCCCCTGGGTTTAATAAAAGTCTGCTGACCGCCTTTTACTGCCCGGCTCTTTTTGTTAATTCCTTTTTGGGAACTTGACAGGTACTTGTGATCTGGATTTGTCACTGTTGGAAATAGGATACTGGGCTTGCTGGACCTTAGTCTGACCCACTATGGCATTTCTTATGTTCTTATGTTATATTCAGGTGTGGAGGAGTAGCCTAATTGCTAGAGCACTGCCTTAGTAATTACGAGACCAGGGTTTGGTTTTCACCGGCACACCTTGTGGTCTTGAGCAAGTCACTTAACCCTCCATTGCCTCAGAAGAAAAGCCTGGCAATCTACTTTCGGTCACACTGCCAAGAAAACCCACTAATTGCTGGTTTACCAGGAGTCAACATTGACTCGAAGACACACATTGCATTGCATTTCTCTATGTTATGTTCTATGTTCTTAATTATGCTCTGCATGAAAACAAATGCAAATTTCTACAATTTATTTTCAGTCTGCTAGTCAATGCTTCATGCAGTGCCTCTTCTTTTAGTGTTCCCTATGTAACTGTTTCATCCCAATCATGATTTTATAAACAACTATTGTATTGTCTCTCGGTTGTCGCAGTAATCTAATAACATAGTAAATGACAGCAGATGAAGACCAGCATGAACCATCTAGATTACCCAGTATGGTGTCTAAGCTTGTACCTAAATAAGGTCACAGAGGGAAATAACCAACATAGAGCAGCAGGTACAACCTTAGCCACCTTATAGGCCAGACTAGATGTATCATGCTGGTCTTTAACTGCCGTCATTTACTATGGCCCAGTATTTAAAAACAAAAAATTGAACTCCTAAATTTAGGCACCTAAGTAAGGCTCTTAAATTTGTGCTCTATTTTCAGTCACACTTTGGAGGCTAAGTTTTCAGCTAACAATGTATCCTAATTTAGGAGCTTGACATTTATGTTCCTAAATTTAGGCCTGCCATTCATTTGCCTAGGTGCCCAGTGCTGAAAATCGGTGCTAAGCTCCTAACGTCTTTTCCTCACCCTAAATCTGACTCATTGCACTCGGCCATAGTAAATTTTCAAAGAGGCCAATTTAGGAGCATGCTGTAACTCTCAAAGTTAGGAGCATAAATCCTTTGAACATCGGGTCCTATATTACTCTATTACTATGCTAACTGAGAGGTGATAGGATTAGGTTTGTATCTAAACAAAGGCACAGAGAAAGGAAGGTAAGAAAGGCAGAGGGCAATGAACTATGAAGAGAAACAGACTGACCACGAACTCTCTAGCAAATCTCCAACACTGATCACTCCTCTACAAACCAAGCCCCCAAAAACACACTATTCTCTGTTTAGGTATTATTCATGCAACAATACAAAAAGAGAACCCAGTACAGTGAAGACCACCTTGGAAAAATCACACTTTTTTTGTCGGAGAAGCCGTCACAGTGCAGAGGACGTCACCTCTCACCACCGCAGCCCATCCATTTTATTTTTAAATAAGAGCCCTATAATAAAGGACAACGTATTAAATCATAGACGGATTAGCACTTTACTGAAAAGGCGGAAATAAAGAGTGTTCCACCAAGCAAAATTGACGACGTGTCACGTTTCAGGGATCCAATTTCTCCCCTGCTTCAGGTCAAGTCGCTGTGGATCAAATTGCCGTGGATCAAAATGCCCGCCACGAAAAGGAACGCCAAGAGACAGTTCTTATAATGACGTAAACCACTACCATATGGAACAAGATCTCCAATCTCAGGAGAGGAATGAAACTGAGGAAGCCAATCAAAGCTCAAATGGGAGGAGCCACATAACCAGGCTGACCCATCCAACGACTGATTAGCGAATGGTGTGCCAGTCCAGTTGGGAATTAAGACCAAGAGGGTGGACCAAGTTAAGAGTGAAAATCCACTTTTGCTCTGAATTTTGTAAACGTTGAATTCTGTCACCGCCCCGTGGATTGAACGGCACATGGTCCAATACCCGCCAGTGAAGATCCTCCAAGGTATGCAAACAAGATAAGCAGTGTTCAACCAACGGAGCTGAAAGTGTACAAGTCCGCAATCGCGAGGCATTTTCACCTAAATGTGTTTTAAAAGGGCGAGAAGTACATCCAACATAGTACAAATCACAGGGACAGATGATCAGGTACACAACATGGTCAGAGATGCAGGTGGTGTGCCACCGAGTCGTATAATGCTTATTGGTCCGCGAGTCCACCCAGTCTAAACCTGAAATAGTCTGAGAACAAAAATGACAAGTATTACAAGGATAGTGACCCGGGTCAGGATGGCCAGAAAGTGGGCGATCTTCCTTAACCGTTGTCTTCACTAGAAGATCCCGTAGGTTTGCTCTACTTGCTCTACTGTACTGGGTTCTTTTTTTGTATTGTTGCAAGGACTTGCGGACCTGGTTGGGTATTTTTGTATCTTTGTTGGTAGGTATTATTCATAGCAGGTGCAAAAGTTACTGTCCACTTTTGATGATATAGATGCATTCTTATGTTATTGTCTACTATTACTAAACAGTTGTATAGCACTACAAGACGTACGCAGTGCTGCACAGACACATATAAAAGTCCCTGCTCATCAGAGCTTACAGTCTAGTCAAGACAGTCAACACAGTAGCTGTATATATAGAACACATCTAGGGGAATGGTAAGGAAACACATAGGAGATTAGGCGAATCAAGATCCAAAAGCGACAGCAAAGATGTGGGATTTGAAAAGGGATAGAGATGAAGCCTGACGTACAGACTCAGGTAGTTTGTTCCAGGCATAAGGAGCAGCAAGGTGAACGGAGCGAAGTCTGGAGTTAGCAATATAAGAGAAGGGCACACATAGAAGCAATTTGCCAGAAGAGCGGAGTTCCGGAGGAGGGGTGTAGGGAGAGATAAGAAAGTGAATGCACTTCTAGGACAGCAGGAGAAGTTTGAACTGGATGCGGAATCAGATAGGGAGCCAATGAAGTGACTTGAGAGGAGGGGTAATATGAGCATGACGAGGCTGGTGGAAGATTAGCTGCACAGCAGCAGAGTGTTGAACTGATTGAAGGGGAGAGAGATGATTCAGAGGGAGACCAGCAAGGAGTAGATTACAGTAGTCAAGACGGGAGGTGACTAAAGAGTGGATAAGTGTCTTAGTAGTGTGTTAAAAAAGGAATGACAAATTTTGATGATGTTGTAGAGAAAGAAATGGCAGGTTTTAGCTATCAGGTGGATGTATGCGGAGAAGGAGAGAGAGGAGTCAAAGATGACCCCCAAGGTTGCGAGCTGAGGAGATAGGGAGGAGTAGAGAGTTATCCACAGAGACTGAGATAGAAGGAAAGGGAGAGGAGGGTTTAGGGGGGAAAATAAGAAGTTCAATTTTGGCCATGTTGAATTTCATGCGGCAGTGAGACATCCAAACAGAAATGTCAGAAAGGCAGGCAGAGATTCGGGCCTGGATAGCCAGAGAGATTTCAGGTGTAGAGAGGTAGATCTGGCAGTCATCAGCGTAAAGAAGGTACTGAAAGCCATGGGAAGAGATGAGCGCACCAAAGGACTGGGTATAGAGAAAGAAAAGGAATGGACCCAAGACAGACCCTTGAGGTACAACAACTGAGTGTGGGATAGCAGCAGAGGAGGAGCCATCAGAACAAACTTTGAAGGAGTGATGGGAGAGAAAAGAAGAGAACCGGGATAGTAGAGAGCCTTAAAACCAAGTGAGGACAAGGTGTCAAGGAGAAAGTTGTGATCAGTATCTATTTATGTTCCCCCACTACACTCCCATTCCCTGCCTAAAACATGACCCTTTTGTAGTGTGCACTTCTTCGTACAATTTCCAATATGTTTATAAGACATTGCTGAGTGCATACCCCTGTAAATATGCATGTGAATGAAGGGCACGATATTCAAAGGCTATTACATGGTTTACAGACCTGTAAACAGTGTCAATGCTGCTGAATGGGGTATTCAGCGGCAGTAACATGGTTAGTACCACTGAATATCTCTGACTAATGCTGATACATGCCCCGATACTAACTGCTTAGCATTGGGGCGTGTTGGGGGTGTTCCGGGTGGAGCGGAGGCAGCGCCAGTCGCTAACCGGGCAGCAGTGATATTGCACCACTGCCCAGTTAGCACCCACGTGGAAAAGATAGGTGCAGCAAAAGCTGGCCTATCTTTACCTGTGAGAGCTAATTGGGCGGTGGCTTAATACTGCTGCTGCCCGGTTAGCTTCTGCGGGTTTGTAGACTATGCAGCGACTCCAGATATTCAATGCCGGGGTCGCACATGACCCCGGCATTGAATATCCAGGGTTAAAGTTCAGCAGCGACGGCTATGTGCTGAAGCACCACATAGCTGTCCCAAGAGAATATGAGGCCTGAAATCTTTACATGAGTACTTGGCATATAATCGTTATAAAATTACCTCATTTGTCTTTCATGATGTCTAGTGGGTCATTTGTTTGCTGTATCTATGTGTGCCATTTTAAGTATAATTTATTATTTTTGTGATGATTGTGTATTGCCTTGTGTAATCTTGGCTGAAAAGGAGATTGATAAGTCTTTGAATTTAATTAAATTAATGTTATAGATATTTCAGTGCTAGTCGGGTAGAGATGACTTGAAGAAAACATACAAAACTCTTTGCTTGTTTGGCCTTACCTGAACCCACCTCCTGTATGTGCCAGGCCACTCCAGATTGCTCATCCTCGTTTCAGGAAGAATCTCCTTCTTCATTCCTTTTTTTTTGTGTCATCTTATAAACATAATGCCCTCATTGTTGCCTCTTCTGTAAGAGTGAAATTGAAGATCATCTGCAGTACATTTCCAAAATTATAGCCCCAAAGAAATTTGGCATCACAGACTGAACTGCACTACTATACAGCATGTACTTGGAAAATACGCAATGTGACAAAATAATTCAGTCATAAAAGGAAGAAATTTAAGGCAGAGGAGTTTAGGAGTAAGCTTTGCAGCCTAGAAGAATTGTATTGGTGGTGGTGGGTGGGTGGGTGGGTGGGGGAGTGTTGGGGGGGGGGGTGAAGCATGCAGTTTGGAGATAGCTGGTAACATTGTACAGGACTGCAGATGAAGACCAGTATGCTAAACCTATGGAGTGGAGTGGATTAGCTTAGCATGGAGTGGAGGAGTAGCCTAATGGTTAGTGCTCCGGCATGCATACCAAGAAACCAGGGTTTGATTTCCACTAGCATTCCTTGGGCAAGTCACTTAACTCTCCATTGCCTCAGAAAAATCCACATTATCAATGTTCCTGTTTAAGTAACAATTTAAGCCACTTTGACTGAAATGATAAAGTGGTATTAAAAAACCCTGTAAAATAAATAAATCCTGGCTGCCTAGTAAGGTGGTTGTACCTGTTTCTCTGTGCAGCTCACCCCCCTCTATGCCTTGGTTTAGGATTGTACCTGCCACTCCATGCCCGCTACCCCCTCTATTTGTTGAACTATAAAGATATTTAAGTTTGCTTTGATTTTATCCTCTTTCTATAAAGGGATCCATTGTGTCTGTCCCATGCCATTTTAAACTCCATCACTGTTTTGGCCCCACCACCTCCATCGGGAGGGCATTCCAAGCATCCACCACGCTTTCAGTGAAAAAGTATTTCCTGACATTGCTTTTAAGTTTACTTCCTTGCAGCTTCATGTTATGCCTCTAGATTTACATCTTCTCCATCTTTGAAAAAGATTTGTTTGTTCATTAATACCCTTTAAGTATTTAAAGGTCTGTGTGATATCTCCCCTCTACCTGCTCTCTTCTAGGGTATACAAACTTAAGTCTTCAGGTCTCTTCTCATACGTCTGCTGGCATTGGCTTCAAATCATTTTGGTTGTCTTCCTCTAAACTATTTCAAATCATTTTATATCCTTACATCAGATATGGTATCCAAAACTGAAGACAATACTCCAAGTGAGGCCTCACCAATGACTTGTACAGGGGCATTAATACCTCCACCTTTCTACTGGTTATTCCTCTCTGTATGCAATCCAGCATCCTTCTGGCTTTGGCTACTACCTTGTCACATTGTGAGATCCTCAGACACTATCACTCTGAAACCCTTCTCCTGGTCAGTATACACCAATCTCTTGCTCCCTATCGCATACGATTTCTTTAAATTTCTGCATCCGAAGTGCATGACTGCACTTTTTCGCATTACAACTTTTGTAGATTTCTTCCAGTTTTTGTAGATAAGAATGTCGAGAGAGCTTGAGCCTTTAGACATAGATTGTATTGCTCACGTAATATAGCTTCCTAGGAGACTTTTTTATGAACATGGAATAAAGCTATTATGAAAATTATTAAGCAAAATTCGACACAGCAGCTTCACAGCGTAATGAAAGAGGCTTTTCAAAATTGTTTCCAGCAGTGGCAGGAACACTGGAGGAAGTGTTTTTTATTGGATGGGGACTACTTTGAAGGAGACTGAGTGCAATAACTGTCAGTGTTATACTTATGTTATTGTACAAGTCTCAATACTTTTTGATCGCACCTCATATTATAGGCACTTGTATTCCTTTCATCTGCTAGCTTCGGGCAAGGAAGTCGAGCAATGCATGTGGATCAAGAAATTGCCTAGTCTAAATGAAGATTCAGTAAAAGCTTCTGTAGCAACCCTTCACTCTGGAGGAAGTGTGCCTGGCAATTGGGAGCCTCAAGAGTAACAAAGCTGCAGGTCCAGGCGTGCCGCTGGCAGAGTTTCGTGAAAGTATACAAGCACAGTTAGGGCCTATTTTAGTCAATCTTTAATGCTGTCCTGGCACAGAAGTCTTTGCCCTTATCTTTTTATCAAGCAGTGATCTTGGTTATCACAAAGGACAGGAGAGATTATGTAGTAAGTACAGGCCTATTTCCCTTTTAAATATTAACTATAAAATATTTATGAAGATTTTGAGCAATCACATAGAGCATTTAGTGCAGTCACTGATTCACTTGATCAGACAGGCCTTATGAAGGGGTGACACAGTTCTGAGAAAGTGAGACATCTTGTTAATATTTTGCATGCAGAGAGGAGTCGGGGCTGTACATGGTTTTATCTCTTGACCATGGAGAAAGCTTTTGGTAAAAATGAATGGCCTTCTGACAGTTTAGGTTTGGAAAGAATTTCTGTAGTGTCATTGTGGTAGTGATGAATGGTTACAGAGCAGTTTAGTTTAGGAAGGGACACCCAATAGGGATACCCCTGCCTCCTCTCCTGTTCACATTGGCTATAGAGCCTTTTGCGGTGCAGTTGAGTGAAGCTACAGTACTTAAGTTCTAGGGATCATAATAGGGGAACATCATCAAGTCATATTGTTTTGTGTGAAGACCCTGGTGCTTCTCTTCCACAGGTGGTGAGATTAATTCAGGAACCTGAACAGGTTTCACAGTTAACTGGCAAAAATCAGTACTTCTGCCTTGTAGGACTTGAGTAGGGGATGGGTCTACATCAATCTTTCCAAAACTGAAGTCCTGTACGTCACCAGAAATAATAATTTTGTTCCACCTAACTCAATACCGCTCCTGAACGCCAACATAGCTGTAAAAAAGGAGGTAAAATATTTAGGAGTCATTCTAGACCAGACCCTAAGTATGGAATCCCACGTCAAAAACATAGCAACAAAAATACATTACAAATTAAAACTATTAAAACAGCTCCGGCCGCTTATCCACCAACAAGATTTCAAATCAGTTATACAGTCAATTATCACCTCACACTTTGACTTCGCAAACACCATTTTACAGGGCCTATCAAAACAATCCCTCAGATGGTTACAGTTAGCCCAAAATGTTGCAGCCCGCTCAATCTTAAACATCAGTTCAATAGAAACATAGAAACATGATGACAGAAAAAGACCACATGGCCTATCTAGAAGACCACATGGCCTATCTAGTCTATCTACGCCCATTTTGTATGATCTCCACTGGCTTCCTATTAATAGCCGTATTACACATAAAATACTGGTCACCACATTCAAAATAATCTATAACATAGCACTAACCTTTCTCAACACCCTAATCTCTACTGAAACTCCAAAGAAGCCAGTACAAACATAAACTGAAATTTCCAAAAGACTTCAGAAATGCCATAAAACAAATAAGAAAACATTCTCACACGTAGCCCCAGTACTCTGGAATGAGCTCCCTGAGGACATTAGAACACAAATTGAAATCAAATCATTTCTAAAAAAACTCAAAACATTCCTATTCACCTCTCACTATGGCACTCAACCAACCCATAACACACAAACTATATCCTACATAGACCACGCGCATAACAGAACAAATGGTGATCAAAACACCTAACCAGAGTTATTAGTAATGTATGGACAGAAATACCCCTAACTTTGGAACAATGCAGAAAATGTACATAAAGCTTGTATAAGCTTGTGTGAGCCTACTGTTAAATGTATACACTGATATGTAAATAGTTATAATAGTTCCATGTATCTGAATAACAATATGTTCATTGCATTATTCAGAATTTGTTCTTTGTAAACCGCGATTGATCATATGGAAAGAATGATATAAAAATGGTTGTTAAATAAATAAATAAATAAATTAGAGGGGACACAATGGAGTTTCTGGTAGTTAAGTTTACATATTTGGGGGTGGTTATGCATAATGATTTAATTGCTCTTATTTATACTGAATTATAAAAAATTCGAGCAATTTGTAAAGTGGAATTTGCTGGAATGGAAAGAGATGTCGGTTTAGTGGTTAGGCTGCATTAATGTCATCAAGATGTTGGTATTCCCAAAAATGTTGTTGATGTTTATGCAGCTTCCGATTAAGATCCTGCAGAGTTTCTTCATGATCTTGCGACAGGAGTTTGCTGGATTTATCTGTCAAAGGAAAAAGGTCAAGCATATGATACACCATAGTTACTTACCCTAGATCCACGGGGGGTACTGTTGTTGTGCATGTTTGTGTGTTGTGAATTTCTGGATGGTGAAGGATTACCTACCAGGGGCGGGGGGGGGGGGGAGGGGGATAGACACAGCTAGAGGCACTTTGATAGAAACACTTGCCTATTGCTGCTTTTCTCTTTCTTTCTGAAAATAAAGACTGAGGGTAGATGACATCCTTTCTTGGGGACCCTGTCAGAAACAGACCTGGTGGAGGGGGGGGGGGGTTGTTCATATATGTGCCTCATAGGAAGTGTCGGAGGAGCCATGAGTGTGTGTGTTGGGGGTATGTGGGGGGCTGCATGTGACTGTGTGAGCTGGAAAGGTCAGGGCTGCAAGTGTGTCAGGCTGCATGTGTGTTGGTGTGTGTGTGAGAGTTTTTGAGGGTACATGTGTGAGCGTGAATGTGTGATGGGAATGTGTGTGTCGAGGGTGCGTACATGTGTGTGAATATGTGTCATGGGGAGTATCGAAGGCTGCATGCATGCATGTGTGTGTGACTCTCTCTCTTTCTCATAACCCCCCACCTAGGTTTCCCCCATTCTCTTTCTCCATTTCTCTTTCATACCCTCCCAGCCTTCACCCAGTCTCTCTCTCTCTCATAACCCCCCAATACCACCGCCAGATTCCTGCCAGTCCCTCTCTCTCTCTCATGACCACCTCAGGCTTCCCCCATCCTCTCTCTCTCTCTCATTCCCCCTCCTCCCCCAGGATTCACCCATCTCTCTCATCATAACCCACCACTTCCAGGTTTCAGCCAGTCTGTCTCTCTCTCATACTCTCCCCCTTCAATATGCTTCCCCTTTCATCTCCCCATTCATACTCATTTATACTCTTCCTTGGCAGTCATGTTCCCTGGCCCCATAGTCCTATGAAGGGAGCAGTCCTCTGCAGTCCTTTGAAAGAGGTTATATGCTCCCCCCCCTCTTCAAACCATACGTCGATGTCTCCACGTCCAGGGCGTTTGCATTGTGCCATCTCCTTCCAATCTGGAGGGAGGGGTGATAGTTCGCCCGTCTTTGTAGGTTTGAAGGTGGTGGTGTCTCGCCCAGACCTCCTCTCACTTCCATGTTTCATGCTCTTGGTCCCCCAGTTCCCGACTTAGGCTTAGGCGCATCCTCTCAGTCTTTTTTTGTGAGTTGAGCCCTCTAAGCTTCGGTACCAACAATTACTTAGCCAAAACCGCCAACAGGGCACTACAGTTCAATTCCAGGTCCCTTTCTTGTTCAGTCAGCTGGCAAAGTGTCCACAAATGCCTTGAGCGCTGCTACTGGCTCAAGTTGGGACTGGTTCTCGTAGGTGATCCTGACTCGTGCAGGAAACTGCAAGGCAAAACGTATGCCCCGTTGCGCCAGGCCAGAGCAGTAGGGGACCATGGCTCTGTGGCTTTCCACAATCTTTGAAGAGTAATCATTGAAGAATAGCACTGACTTCCCTTTGTATTTCAAGGTTCGCTTTCCTCTATATAGCGCCATGAGCCTGTGTTTCTCTGCAAAGTTCAAAACCCGTGCAATCAGTGGTCGTGGTTTATCTGTATTTGGTCTGCGTGCTCCAACCCTATATAGGAGGGTTTAAGAGGGATATCCCCTTAATCCCACCGTGTTTATATCCCCTTTCAAAGTGAAACAATGTAGAGTCCTTTATAGGCCATTAGTTGTGTCTACATGTCTTGGTTTCCAAAATAGCTGTGATACGTGTATAAGTTCCAACATGTATAAATTGTGCGTGTGTTCTAAAATGCAAGAATTTATACGTGTAAGTTTCTGTGGTTCCACCATCCATTTTCCTAAAATTTGTAAGATTTGCATGTGGATATATATTTTAGAAGTGGCTCCACTTTTATTTTCTAAAATAACCATCATATTTTTGAACATATTTAGACAAGGAAGATCTTGTCTTACTAAGCTGTTATTTTTTTTGAAGGAGTGAATAATCAGGTGGACAAAGGTGAGTCGGTTGATATTGTGTATCTGGACTTTCAGAAAGCCTTTGACAAGGTCCCTCATCAGAGACTTTTGGCAAAACTAAAGAGTCATGGGATAGGAGGCAGTGTACTACTGTGGATCAAGAAATGGTTAAAAGATAGAAAGCAGAGGGTTGGGCTAAATGGCCAATTTTCCCAATGGAGAAAGGTGAATAGTGGTGTACCCCAGGGATCTGTGCTGGGTCCGCTGCTTTTTGACATATTCATAAATGACCTGGAAAGTGGAATAAAGAGTGAGGTTATCAAATTTGCAGATGACACAAAACTATTTAAAGTTGTTAAACCCCAAGAGGATTTTGGAAAATTGCAAGAGGATCTTGATAAATTAGAAGACTGGGCATCAAAATGGCAGATGAAATTTAATGTGGACACGTGCAAAGTTATGCACCTAGGGAAGAACAACCCAAACTATGGTTACATAATGCAAGGTTCCACATTAGGAACCACCACCCAGGAAAAAGATTTAGGCGTCATTGTGGATAACATGTAAAAACCCTCGGCCCAGTGTGCAGCGGCAGCCAAGAGAGGAAATAGAATGCTAGGTATCATAAGGAAAGGAATGGAAAATAAAACAAAAGATGTTATAATGCCTCTATATCGTTCCATGGTGAGACAGCACCTTGAATATTGTGTGCAATTCTGGTCGTCGTATCTTAAAAAGGATATAGAGATTAGAAAAGGTTCAGAGAAGAGCCACCAAAATGGTAAAGGGGATGGAAGGATACTCCTATGAAGAAAGGCTAAAAAGGTTAGGGCTCTTTAACCTGGAAAAGAGACGGCTGAGGGGAGATATGATAGAAGTCTATAAATTAATGAACGGAGTGGAACGGATAAACATAGATCGATTGTATACGTTATCAGAATATAGAAAGACTAGGGGACATGCAATGAAGCTACAGGGTAAACTATTTAAGACTAATAAAAGAAAATATTTTTTCACTCAAAGTGTAATCAAACTCCGGAATTTGTTACCGGAGGATGTAGTAAAGGCTGTTAGTGTAGCTGGGTTTAAAAAAGGTTTGGACAAGTTCCTGGAGGAAAGGTCCATAAACCATTATTAAGAAGGCACCCAGGATATCAATGCTTGACCCAGTACAAGCATTGCGGAACCTGTGTCTTTTGGGGAAACTGCTAGGTACATATGACCTAGATTGCCCACTGTTGGAAACAGGATACTGGGCTTGATGGACCTTGGTCTGACCCAGTATGGCATATCTTATGTTCTTAACATGGTGGTCTCCACGTCTCATTTCCGCCTTTCCCATTTTATCTAAAATATGCCTTCACACATATATGAAAGTTAAATGGCAACCATACCACTGAATAGTGACTTTAGCAGTCCTCTATATTCCCTTAAACTCTTTACTGGCACAAATACAAAATGCATACCTAAAGAGAGTGCATAGAATTAGGCAAATGCCTGATTTAGGGAATGGATTTATCACCATTTCTTTTAGTAATTCATCACAGAGTCCTTACATTCTGGAAGCCTATTTGGGAGGTCCGGGGAGGCTAAGAGCTTTTGGCTTTTTTGGCTAATATGGTGTGGATGGCAGGGGTTCTTGTTGGGATTTTTGGAAGGGAATTCTTCTGAAGTTATATTAATTTGTTGTTACATTTTGCTTTCAGTAGTGTGGGAAAAATTGGGGAGGGAGTATACTCACTGTCATACGCTTCTGTAGTTCGTGATATGGCCTGTTTCACTCCTTACTGAGAGGAGGAGGTGGGTCAGTCTGTATTCTATTGATGTATTTTGTTCTGGAGATTGCTTTGGTCCAATGTTTTGGGAAAGCAGAACAGAAAGACAAATGAAGCTTTGCAACAAGGAAACATAGGATGAGGATGAAAGGGGAATAGACTCAGGAGTAATATTCTTTACGGAAAGGGTGGTAGATGCATGGAATAGTCTCCCAGTGGAGGTGGTAGAGATGAGGACAGCATCTGAATTAAAAAAATCATGGGACAAACACAGAGGATCTCTAAAGGTTAAAAGGGGACTGTTGTAGTGGTTGATATGGAAGGACAGACTAGATAGGCCATGTGGTCTTTTTCTGCCATCATGTTTCTATGTAAATGAAATGAAATTAAAAAGATATATATATACCTATATAGAATATGTTGTTTTGAAACAAAACTGTGTCAAAAATGGAAGACAGACTAGTGAGTATGATGTAAAAACTTGCTAACAAGGGTAGAAACATAAGAGAAGATGACAGAAAGCATTTTTTGTAGTAGGCAGAAGGGATCTCTAGGATCCATTTATCTTTCTCGTACCTTTCAGTGCCAGAATCTATGTGAGCTATACCACGAATGGTATAAAATGCCATAAATAAACCTTTTCAATTTATATCTAGAGTCTTATAGACCTGAAAGGTAACTATTTGGCCTTGATTTTGGAATTGGACCTATGGAAGTCTCAGGCTGTCAACAGAAATCATATTTTCTTGTTAGGCTTCAATTCTCTGGCAGGTTATATGAATGTATGTCTTTCTTTGTTATATGTATTTAGTAATTCATTTTGATAACTTGCTTTCCTTGAAGCATTTCAAAATGAGGTGCAGTCTAAAGTTAGATAAAATGCATCATAAATAACAGTAATGTAAAAACAAATACAGTGCAAGACTACTCACAAACAATTGGAAGAGACATAACAAGTAACCATATAAAACACATAAGGAAGGTAACCCTTAAGAACCAGCTACATTAAGAGGCATGTTTACTAAACCGCGTTAGCTGCTACCGCAGGGCCATCTCCTCTGTCTCTAAAACAACCTCATCCTCGTTACTGCCGCACTGTCTCCTCTCCACCCCGCACTCTTCTACTCCTTTTCTCTTTCAGAGATATCAACCCCAACCCTGGCCCCCCTAGACTTTTGTCAGACTCCCAGAACAGAACTTCACGCATCAGCTCAAATATTATTCATTTCCCTCTCCTTTACCCTTCCTCTCTCTCTTTCTCATGTGCCTTGTGGAACACACACTCCATCTCAAATAAACTTGCCTTTACTTATGATCTCTTTATCGCTAATGCTCTCCAACCTCTTGCTCTAATTGAAACCTGGCTCTTCCCAGAGGACTCGGCATCAGCCACTGCTCTCTATTATGGTGGCTATCAATTCTCCTACACGCCTCGTCCCACTGACCGTGGTGGTGGTGTTGGACTTCTACTCTCTCCTTCCTGACAATTTCAACCTCTCCTTCTGCCTCAGTCTCACTCCTTTCCTTCCTTTGAAGCCCACTCCATCTGCCTTTTTACTGCACTACCTCTCCGGATAGCTGTTATTTATCGACCTCCTGACAAGTCCACCTCTACCTTTCTCACTGACTTTTACTCATGGCTTTCCTTCTTTCTGGATTCATCTTCCCCCTCCCTTATTCTCGGGGACTTTAACACTCATGTTGATAACCTCTCTGACCCTTGTGCTTTAAAGCTCCTCATCATTCAACCTCCAGCTTTGCTCTACTGCCCCTACTCACCAGTAGGACCACTGCCTCGACCTTGTATTCATCTCTAATTGCTTACCCTCAAACCTCTGGACCTCGGTTCTTCCATTATCGGACCATCACCTGCTAAGTTTCACTCTTCATCACTCACTGTCTCAACCTCACCATGTCTCCTCCAACTCCTTTAGAAATCTTCATACTATTGACCCTTTGGCTCTCTCCTCCACTGCCTCATCACTTCTTTGTCATCTGAGTCTATTGATGAGGCAGTAGCTTCCTCTAATGCTGCACTCTCCTCTGCTCTGGATGCTCTTGCTCTGCCCATGCCACGTCCTGTGAGGCGTACTGTACCTCAATCCTGGCTGTCTTCCACTACCCCCTATCTACATTCTTGTGACCCTTCAGATGAGTGCACTTGGATCAAATCCCGCACCCTTGTGGACTTCCTACACATCAGATTAATGCTTGTCTCTTTCCAGTCAGCCATAGCACCTGTCAAACAAGACTATTATGCCCATCTGACTAATTCTCTTGCCTCTGGCCCTGGCCGTCTCTTTATAACTCTCAACTCTCTTCTCAAGGTGCCTCTGCCTCTGACCCCTCCTTCCCTTTCTGCCCAAACACTGGCTGACTATTTCCAAGACAAAATCCACAAGAACACACTCCAATTCCCCACAATGTCAGCTACTTCCCCTCCTCTCCCTCTCCCTCTTCAATTCCATCTTTCCTCTGCTACCTCTCTTCCTTTTTTATGATCTCTGAGAAGGAAAACACACACCTTCTTTCCTCTTCCAAACTCACCACCTGCTCATCTGATTCTACTCCCACCCATCTCCTAAGCTCCATTATCTCCCCTGTTGTCCCTTCCATCTCTCATATTATCAACCTATCGCTCTCCACTGCAACTGTCCCTGCAGCCTTCAAGCATGCTGTGGTCACACCTCTCCTCAAGAAACCCTCACTAGACCCTACCTATCCTTCTAACTATCGACCCATCTCTTTCCTCTCCTTCATTTCTAAACTACTTGAATGTGCGGTTCACTGCTATTGTCTCAATTTTCTCTCCTCTCAAACCAACCTGGATCCTTTACAATTTGGCTTTCGTCCTTTACATTCTACCAAAGCGACTCTTGCAAAAGTCTCCAGCAACCTGTTCCTGGCTAAATCCAAGGGCCTTTACTTGATCTTTATTCTTCTTGACTTTTCTGCTGCTTTTGACACTGTTAACCACAACCTTCCCCTTGATAGCTTGTCCTTGCTTGGTTTTAAGGACTCTGTGCTATCCTGGTTCTCGTCTTATCTCTCCCATTGCTCTTTCAGTGGATCCTCCTCTACTGCTATCCCACTCTCAGCTGGTGTACCCCATGGATCTGTCCTAGGTCAGCTCCTTTTCTCTTTCTATACCCACTCATCTGCACTCATCTCCTCTCATGGCTTCAGTACCATCATTATGCTGATGACTCCCAGATCTACATCTCTTTACCTGAAATCTCTCTGGCAATCTAGGCCAGGATCTCTGCCTGCCTTTCTGACATTGCTGCTTGGATGTCTTACCGCCACTTGAGAATGAACATGGCCAAAACTGAGCTTCTTATTTTTTCCCTTAAACGTTCCTCTCCCCTTCCTCCTTTCTCAGTCTCTGTGCATAATTCCCTACTCCTCCCTGTCTCCTCAGCTCGCAACCTTGGGGTTGTCTTTGACTCCTCTCTCTCCTTCTCCACACATATCTGATAGCTAAAACCTGCTGTTTCTTTCTCTACAACATCAACAAAGTCTGCCCATTCCTTTCTGAACATACTATTAAGATACTTATCCATTCCTTAGTCACCTTCCAACTAGACTATTGTAACCTACTTCTTGCTGGTCTCCCTCTGAATCATCTGACTCCCCTTCAATCTGTTCACTCTGCTGCGTAGCTAATCTTCAACTAGCCTCATATTAACCCTCTTCTCAAGTCACTTCATTGGCTCCCTATCCATTTACACATCCATTTCAAACTTCTCCTGCTGATCTATAAGTGCATTCACTCTGCAGCTCCTCACTATATTTCCACTCTTATCTCTCCCTACACCCCTCCTTGGGAACTCCGCTCTTCTGGCAAATTGCTTCTATCTGTGCCCTTCTCTTTTATTGCTAACTCCAGACTTTGCTCCTTTCACCTTCCTGCTCCTTATGCCTGGAACAAACTACCTGAGTCTGAATGTCAGGTGTCTTCTCTGACTCTTTTCAAATCCAGGCTGAAAACTACCTCTTTGCAGCTGCTTTTAGATCTTGAATCCCGATCTTCTTTGTGTTCCCTTACCATTCGCCCTAGATGTATCCCATGTCTACAGTTACTGTGTTGACTGTCTTGACTAGATTGTAAGATCTGATGAAAAGGGACTGTCTTTTACATGTGTTTGTGCAGCGCTCTGTACATCTTGTAATACTATACCAATTTTCAGTAGTAGTATTAGCAACATGAAAATCTTGCCCGGCAGTAGCAGTAATATCTGCATTTCGCATGTTGGATTCAGGGGGAGATGGAATCAGGGCGAGGAGTAGGCATGCTGATTTTTGGCAGCCACTGCATGAAAATATTTTACGCGATGGTTGCCATAAATGGCTCAATAACAGCTGCAGATAACGCAGTGGCTGTCTTAAATAGTTGCAGTCCTCCCCAATGCCTGATTGGGCTGTCTCCACAACTTAACAACATTGCCGGTGACATGGATGTACCGATCCGTGGCACCAACAAGGCAACCAGTGGGCCCCCCCCTTCAGCACAGATCTCCGCCAGACAGCTCCCGATCCTCTTAGGAAACTGTTTGGGTGGTATCAGGACACCCACGACAAAAGAAGAAATCCCGACTAACCAGTTGGGCCTCCTCCCTTTCTCTCATCTCCCCCAATCTACCTGAAAAAATCCCAGCTAGTCAGTCAGGCCACCTAACCCCTCCTTCTCCCGATCAAAAGAAAAATATTCCAACTAGCCAGTAGGGCCCCCTCTTCCCTTCAAACCAATCAGCCTAAGGGGATCCAACCCCCAACACCGCCTCATGCCCTTAGCTTTACATCCCTGGTAGTCTAGTGGCCGTCGGGGGCAGGAGCGGTCTTCTCTGTTCCTGTGCCCATCAATGCTGTGAAACAAAATGGTGGTGATCATGCGGTGTTGCACCTCTAGCACCCTGACACTAGGAGACAGCTCTGCGAGAATGGCACCATTTTTGTTAGTACTACTGCAGAGGAGTGGAGCAGAGAGGACAGTCACCATCTCATAATAGACATGCAGAGGAGGTGCTGGAAGAAGAGATGCAGCAACAAATGGACATGGAGGAACCGGTGGGGGCAGGACTCCTTCACCCCTAAGCTTTGTGGACACCCCAAGGCCCACAGATGGACATATATGGCTGGACTCTGGTACTTTCACCCCCTATCTGGGGTGCAAGGGGATCCTACTGAGAGTGCTGGGGAGGGGAGGGGAGGAGAGGGAGAGGGTGAGGAGGACAGCACAGAAGGCTATGCTGTGTACCACATGCCTTATCTGTGGTGCAGCATGACCCCTCTATGCCCGTGTAGCTGGTACCCCACCATGAAATCTCCCTGGGTCTTGGTGAGCCAGGCCATCCAACAGGAGGTGCAGCAGGTGTTTGGTGCCATCAGCTGGGTCCAGGACCTCATGTTGGGACATCTGAAGGGAATAAGGGTAGAGTTGCATGCCCTTTATAGTCTGTACAGCAGCTGCTGGCATGCATCTCTGCCCTTATTCCATTAGCACACGGGGGGTGGGGGGGGCTCTAGTCAGGGGAGGGGGTGGTTTGTACAAATAGTTACAATGTTTTGTGTGATAAAGGGAACATATATGTTGGGAACATAAATGTTTCTTTGTTGGATTATTTATACGCTGAATGCACCACACTACACTGTGGGAGCCTGTGGCAGGTACACAGTGGGGGCTGATAAGGACACAGCGTAGCCACTTGGGATGTGCATTCATGCCAAAATGTTTTCATTCCCAAAACAATACTGACAAATCTAATAGTTCCAGTATCCTCCCCACTGCCATCTTGTCACAGGAAGATCTCAACCTGGTATGTTTATGGTTGGAAGGCAGTCATCTTGCAGAGGGGACAACACATCTCCATAGGGGGCAGGCTTTAGGCGGACTGCTCTTATCTCTGCTATTTCTGGTGAGTTGCCTTCCTGTAACCTCACTGGCCAAAAATGTGGTGTGGAGCCCTCTAGGAAATGCAGGGTTGCCAAATTACCCAGCTCCATAGGTGATATTTTGAGCCAGTCCTTGATTTCTGGCACTCATTCTGAAGTATTATGGGACCTGTAGCACTGATTCTAAAGGTAAAATCAGGGACTACAAATACCATATTGCATTGCAATGCAAATTTAGAACCAGAACTGGCAAAAAATCTCACTCCTGCACCTGGGTAACTTGGCAACTCTGGAAATGCAAGTTGGATCAATTGCCTTGAGAAATTATAGACTCATTCTGTAGAGTTGTACTCCAAAGATTTTACTTTTGCCATGTTCTTGTCCTAGAAATTATGTGAAATCACATTAAATAACTATTTGAGACATTTACCAAGCCTTACCCAGACCCAGGTTCATCATCACAGACTGGACAACCAGGATCTGGATTAAGCTTGGGTGTTTTAGCTGCCAGAGACCTCTAGTAATCATTCAGCTATGTTTCTAGTTTCAACAGCAGCAGCTACACAACCTCTTTACCATTATTGCCCTGAAATGCAAATTTGTAACAGCTAAAGGAAAAAAATGCCTACATATTTGTTACCTATACAAAATAAAATGAAAAGAAAAAACAAAAACCCTGCAGACAACACAGGACACATAAGGTTACAAAAAGTGTTGTTTGTAAAACCCTAGTAGCCACCACATGGGAAGAGGAATGGGTAATGTGTAGGGTGCAAGGAACATGACCAGCATAGTGGCTGTGAGCTAGGAACCAGGTCCCCCAGGTGACACCCACATGCAAATGTGTGAACCACACTGGAAAGTTCATGTGACTCTCCCAACAAATAGGCCTACCACTTCCCAATGACTTGTTTCCAGGAGCTACATGACACTCACCTGATCAGAATGGGAACATAGATGGGATAGTGAGATGTGTTCTCAACAGACATAATAGCTCACATAGATGGTTTCATGGGTCTGCATGATCCAAGGCCTACACATAGCTAAACATAAACCCTAGCTGCAGATAAGGCACCCAATGCTACACATGATCCTTGGGCAGTGATACTGCTGATATACAGCACCAGCTAACAGGTCATGTGGATTGACATACAAAGCCAAAAAGAGCCTAGCCACACAACCTACTGCGCATGTATGCTACTGCCAGGAAAGAGAAAATGTAGGAGGACGTGCTGGACACAGATCTGCCAGCACAGGTATAAACCTACAGATGGCACTGGATAAATGTCCGTTTTGTTCTAGTGACATATATGCAGCAATAGTCTGCATGCTGGTCAATCCCATGTGATGGTCACTATATTGACATGCAAAAGCAACATGTGTATCTCTCACCATGGCCCTCATATATACAGGGCCTGTGCTATTATGTCCCACTGTTTGCAGTGTGAACACAGGCAACCCTCACACAGTTGCCAGGTCTATGTTGACTGCTGTGACTTTCCTTGGCCTCCAACTGTCCATGGAAAGTCACCCTCTCAACAGCTGCCATCAAGAGAAATCTCACAATTAAAGAAGTCAGAGCGCAAACGATGCAAAGTAATACAGCAGCATGACATTTTTGCCGCGTACAACACAACACGTCTAGCAGCCCCATCTACAGTTAGTAAAGCATAGCTGCCACAACCACACAGAAGAGTATTTGCATACACACAGGAGCTGCTGCCTATGAGTCCCACAGTGGAAGAAGCTCCATATAGGGATTCAATGGCAAGAATAATAGTTATGGGATGCATACAGAAACCCTCCTAGATCAATAAAGCTCTTACCTATTCTTGAACTAAAATGATGTCAGTGAGGACATGCATATAACTGGTTTTGAAATCAGGTCTGCAGATGTCTATACTACATTTTGGATGTGGGGGCGTTTAAACCCTGAACATCTTGGACCCACCCATTTAGACGTGCTTAAAATCACAGCCGCACGTCTGACAAACCGATTTTATAATGCCTTCAGAAAGTGTCTGCTGGTATACTGGGCTCACAAAATATAATTCACAAAATCAAAAATGCAAATTTAATCAAAAATACTAAAAATCTACAGTAAGTTCAATAATTCATTAATTGAAGAAGCATCAGATGCTTATAACATTACATGGAACTCAAACAGTGGATTTGTAGGCACCAATGTATCTTGTGCCTTACCATCTTACAGCTTCATCATCGTTCCAAATATCAATATTAATATATACTCATAATTGACTCTTCCGTCATAGTGAAAAATCAAAACAATCCAAAAATGTATATACATCACAATAAAGAGTGCCAGAAATCCAAACTCCAAAATAAAAACAAATGAGACTCACAAAATATAATTCACAAAATTAAAAATGCCATTTTAATCAAAAATACTAAAAAACAATCATCGATAATTCATTTGAAGAAGCTTCAAATGCCTATAACATTATATGGAACTCAAATGGTGGATTTATAGGGGAAATAAGCAATAGGGAAGCAGAATATCTGCTATCTTTTGGATTGTTTTGATTTTTCATTATGGCGGAAGCAGCCCATTATGAGCATATTCTTGTGTATATATTAATATTGATATATGGAACGATGCTGAGGCTGTAAGATGGTAAAGCATTAGATACATTGGTGCCTATAAATCCAGCATTTGAGTTTTGTATAATGTTATTGCCATTTGATGCTTCTTCAAATAATGAATTATTAATGTTAGTCTTTTAGTATTTTTGATTAAATTGGCATTTATAATTTTTGGAATTATGTTTTGTGAGTCCCATTTTTTTTTGTTTTGGAGACTTGGATTTTTGGCTCTCTATTGTGGTGTATATACATTTTTGCTGGTGTATTGGTGCCATGGCCCCAAAAGCCAAAACATCCTTCCGTAAGAATAATTCTTGTCCAGGGGAGGTGGAGATGCTGATCTGGGATGTTCTAGCAAAATACCATATTCTCTTTGGTCCCGCAGGTGCAAAGGTTAGTGCACACCATAAGCAGCATCTATGGCACTCTATCTGTGTTAAGAATGCCATATATCATAGAAACTGGAATATAGAAAAAGTGAAGCACAAATGGAGAAACATGAGATGCCGTACCAAGTGCAAGGGAGTGACTGAAGCTACAGATGGGTAGCCTCTAGTCCTCACCAATTTGGAGCAATATGTCCTTGCCACTGTTGATGAAGATTCTGTCACTAGTGTTGGAAAATTCAACAGCTCAAGGGCTTCCTAATCACAAGCCGAGTGATGCATACCTGCAGGACACATACCTATGTGTCAGAAATGTTTGCATGCCTTTGCAATGATATATTCACTGGCAGTAACTCTCATCCCTATGCAGCCATTGTACATGGGGGCTCTTGCATTGATATTCCAGAATTCGTTAGCAGAGAATGTAGTAAAGCTATTAGTGTAGCTGGGTTTAAAAAAGGTTTGGACAAGTTCCTGGAGGAAAAGATCCATAAACCATTATTAAAGAGGACCCAGGTAATCCACTGCTTGCCCCAGTACAAGCATTATGGAACCTGTGTGTCTTTTTGGGAAACTGCTAGGTACTTGTGACCTGGATTGGCCACTGTTGGAAACAGGATACTGGGCTTGAGGGACTTTGGTCTGACCAAGTATGGCATATCTTATGTTCTTATCTTCTGATCTTTTTATGTTCCATCTGCCACATGGCTCCAGGCACTCCAAGACTGCCATAGCCAGTTTCAAGATGTCCTGCATTGTTGGGTCAACTGGATATATGTAGATTTATGTGGATGGGATGGCCTGGACAGTCATAGTGACCTTGGAGCCTTGCAGGTTGGCTCCTTATGACGGCACATAGTTAGATGGTAGGGCATTACATTGTGAGTAGGCAGTTATGGGTGTAGCAGGCTGGAGAACATACCTGTGGCTAGTATCAATGGATTGCCAGTTCTGTCCCATCCCCAACAAATCCCCCCTCCAAACAGCAGAGGCTTTATTAACCACACTTCTTGGGCACTTTCTCATGTACCTGCTTAGTGGTCTTTTGTCATGTCCTATCCTTCCTGTGCATTCTGGGTTTGTAGAAATGGCGCCACAGCTGCACCAAGAAATTACCTGTTTAGATGGCACAGCCCTATGATAGGATAACTGTATCACTGTCAGTCTCTGTTTTATTTTGTCTACCTCTTAATCCATAGCCAAGATGCTCAGGATACCGGTAATGCAGCACAGCAATGACACCAGGGCCAATGACAACTCACCAGCAGGATCATCCCTCAGACACAGCTAGGAACATCAATAGAGGCTATGGTCACCCAAGAGACACCAGAGGAGCAGCTAACCAGAGGTGCTATGGAGGTAGAGGAATCCAGACACAATGATGTGCATGACCTGGAGGAGATGGAGGGTGAGAAACACATGGGTGAGGATGCCATAAACCACTACTACCACCATTGTCCCCTTTCAGTGACAGTGACCTACCTGCTGATAATGTGCATTCGGTGCATGAAGAGTGTAGCTGTGCCACCAGCAAGAGGAGCCAACATCTTTTGCGCTACGAAGAGAGGCTGCTTCACCATAATTCTGAGTATCTGCAGAAATGGTTCGAGCAGCTGGACATCATAGAGCAGTCCCTAGAGGTTCAGAGGGAACAGAGGGATTTTATATAGGCCTTCTGAAAGGAATGACAGGACTCCGTCATGATCTGAGGGAGATTTTCAGCCAGCACCCATGTGCAGCCTCCACCCAGTGCACAGGGCAGCACCTCTGTCAGCTCACCATCTGCCAGCTACACCTACACACAGCAACATAGGTAGCATATGGCAAGCAGTCACTTATACTACCCAGCACAACCCTCCACCGGGCAACATACTGGAAGCTCAATCCCATGGCTCTGGCCCCAGTCCACACTTCTCAGATGTCCACAGTGGCAAACAAGGGGAGGAGTAGAGGAGGAGAATGATACCCAAAGTTGATTTGACAGCAGTGCTGTGCCCTCTACTGCCTCTTGCTGTCCCTTCAGTGCAGACATGGGCAGGACGTAAGGGGTAGGAGCACATGGGGAAAGGGGAGGGGGAGGAGAAAACATGCAACCTAGCTCCCTGGGAACCATGTCAGGTGGCAGGGTGTGTAACGTATCCACATGCCATGGCAGTTTTTATGCCACCTGTATGGTCATCTGGCCTTTGACACCCCATATTTTGCCATTGTTTCCTTGGAGAGGAGAACATCATGATGCAAGCAAGCGAGGGAGGGGGGGGGGGATAGATAACCGTGGGACTGTTTGCTGTTGTGTGCTGGGAGGGGGCAGTGAATTATAGTGATGGGTGTGATAGGGAGCTTGTGAGTTAGTGTGGTGAGTGATAGAGGTGGGTGTGATAAAGAACTTGTGAGTGAGAAAGGGAAGTAGGTGATGGGCTCAGATGTGCAGTGTGAATGTGTGTTTGTGTGTGAAGTGGGGTTGGTGATGGGGAGGATGGGTACATGTATCTGTGCTTGTGTGTAGTGGTGCCCTTTATTGTAATAAAACACTTACCTTCATATGAAATGTCTCTTGATTAGTTCATTTCTGGTTATCTGGCCTTGCCTGCATGGCCTTGCTCTGTCTTCTCCTGGCTTGGGGCTGAACTCTCCTCACTATCTGTCTTGACAGGTAGGTCTTCTGGTGGTATGGGTTGTTGCCTCCCCAGTGCAAGGTTGTACAATATGCAGCAGGCCATTAAGATCTTGCACATGCTGGTTGGCTGTAGAGTAGCTCACCTTCAGATCTGTGCAGGCATCGAATACGGATCTTCAGCTGACCAAACATTCTTTCAGTGATTGCTCTGGTGGTTCTGTGGGATCAATTATATCATCCTCTGCCTTAGTCCTGGGTGCCATGATTGGAGTCATGAGTCAGCTTCTTAGAGGATATCCTCTGTCACCTGCAAGAGATGTGGGTAGTGTGGACATTGAGGAGGTATTCAAATGGCTCTGGACATAGAAGTGTCTTGGCTTCTGATCTATGTGCAGCAATGCTTACTAACCCTTGCCAGGCACAGTTTCAGGTCCATGGATGTCTGTGGTTGCTGGCAGCCATGTCCCTTCCTCCTCCCCATGGGTGACATTACATTCGATCATCTCACATTTCTGCATTCACTGCATCCTTCCCTCTCTACAGCAGGCATGGCAATAGCTTGACATATGAGAATGCACTGTGACACAGCGACTGGTCTATTCTGTAGTGGAAGTGGCTACAGTTGACAGGGGAAAGCAGTGGTATAATATATGGTAAGCAACCGAGAATTCACTTTCTCCACTTGCCATGTTGTACCTCTTGCCAGTATATGCTTCAGACCCCCAAATATGTTTACTAGGCAACTGCCTATGTTCTCATTGTATGGACCCAGGAGCTGTTCTTGGCTGCCCTTCTCCTAGCACTGCTTACATGTGGTCCTGTCCTTTCACAGTTCAAGGGTAATCATTCTATGGGAGTCCTCAGGCATTTCGATGTGGGTAATAGAGGTGGGATATACCCTGCTCTCCAGATGTAGTGCTCATCACTCTTGCCAATAAGCTGCACATGACCTCCTTTCTCACAGCCTTGTTACTTGCTCTGCTGTGGGTACATTCTTCTGGGGCTGCTGCAAGTTTCTTCTTTTTATATCTGCTGCACACACTGGACACCTGTTGCCTAAGTTTCTGCCTGCTTACCTAGGAGTCAGCCTCCAGTGATTTGTCCACTAGTGATGTGCTCATATATACTTGACTATGACAGGATATAGCAATCATGGCATGACCTTGGGAAGTGTGGAAAGACATCAGTTCTTTTGCTCTGGGCATTTGACAGCATCCATGTTTTCTACCCACCACCAACACCATTGCAATTCTACCACCAACATGCAGTTCTCTGTGTGGCACAGAGACACTGACAGACAGAAAGACAAGATGGTGACAAACAGTCACTGCTACTCTGATTTACACCTCAGACCACTCACACACCTCTCCAGCATGTCAACACACACTGGCATACCCGCACTCCTGGTATCATGGCATGGGAATGGACAGGCACAAACATCAACAAGCAGGCTATGGGGGGTACTGGGGCATGTGCAGCTGCAGGGAACAGGGAGGAATAGGGTGGTTGAGGAGTAGGGGTCAGCAATGGGAAACAAATTGGTACAGTAAGCGCTGCTGAGGGGGGGGGAGAGGAATACACAGCAGAGACAAAGAGAGTTCACTATAAACAGTGCTCGGTAGATATGGACAACAGGCACACAATCTCTCACCAGTACAAACTCTTCCAGTCACAATCAGTCACCATGGGCATTAAAGTCCCTTACCTATTGGTGATTTATAACAGGTGTAGAGCTTCCACACATGGCACATCCTGGACACTATGAGGGGCATTCTGTGCTGGCTGTCCCCCCCTGTACAGCTGATCACAATCTGGCCGTACAGAAATAGACTTGATTCTGATCCCTAGGGGGGGGGGGGGGCTAGATGTGTCCACGGGATCAGAATCTGGTCTATTGACTGGATGTGCAGGCCGGGCCCTGATTCTGATAGGCCACACGTCCAGCCCACATACCCAGCTAACTCAGCTATGCTCCTGAATGGAGCCGCGGTGCCATGGCATCGTGTCGCCATTGAAGAGCCATTCAGGAGCTGCGATCCCTTGCTGTGAAAAGCAATCTTCTTTCCCCGCAGCCCGACCCCCAATCTGGCCTTCCATAGCCAGAGTCGGGTTGCGGGTATCCCCCTGCACCCCTCACCTTCTGTCTTTGCCCGGTGCCACAGTCCCCCGATGTCCAGGGGGACTTATACCACCTCTTATGGATGCAATTGAGATATCAGAATTCATGAGACTTTGGCTGGGACAGCAGAGCGACTGGCCCCTTGAGTGTGAGGCATCGCAGCAAACCAGCATAATTGTAAGTTTGTCACACTGCCTCTGTGGAGCTGGTCAGGGTTGGGAGGTGCATTGCGGCAATGTGCCACACGATGGAGGTGCCAGCATGGGGACGCCTGCCCTGGGTGACTGGGAGGACTAGGTACACTACTGTATGAAAGTGAGGTGGATAAGCAAATGTATATGAACAAGAATGTTAGTGTAGAACTGGCAAATCTGAAGGTAGACAAAGCCACGAGACCAGACAGAATGAATCATAGGACGTTAAGGGAGTTCAGAGAGATTCTGGAGTATCCAATGAAGGATGATTTAATAGCTCTTCGGAGACTGGAGTGGTTCCACACCACCGAGTAAAGCAGATGTAGCCCCTCTTCAAAAAAGTGGAGAGAGGAGGCCGGAAACTACAAGCCAGTGGTGAAGGAAACTACAGTAAAGTATCTGCATTGCGATGGGCTGCAGGATCTGTAGCAGCATGACTTTACCAGAGGCAGATCATACCAAGGAATCTGATTAACTTCTTCAGTTGAGTGACTAGAGTATTAGGTCAAGGATGCTGGATTTTGGCTAAACCTTTTTTACTATCCCATAGCAGACCATGAATAAACTGAGCAGCCTGGGTGGAGTTGCAATAATATTTGGTCTGTTTACTGAATCCCCTACTGTAGATGTCACTGCCTGCCCCTGACTGGTGCTATGGTAGAATCCTGCCAGCGTTCAAGCAAATATGGCAGCCTCATACAGGTCAGTATTGAACTGCGGTGGTTAGCGTTTTTTTAAAAGCCAGCTTCCATGCTTAGACTTAAAAACGGATATTGAGAGCCAGTATCCTGATAGTAGCAGGTGCTGAATATCTGTATAGAGCATTCAGACCTGGCTTCTATCAATATGCAGTACTGTAGCAGCGATTTTCAGTCTGCTATATAGACAGACATGATCTAAATAAAAATGAAATAAATCAATATGACTAGCAATTTAGGGCGGTTTTTCTCATCCTAAGTATCTCCATAGAGGGCTGAAAATCACCACTATACGAATAACTTAGTGCCTCAGTTCCATCCTCAGACGGTCCCAGCGCTATCAGGATAGTGAGGCCGAATAACGATCTGGTCAGTACATATCCAGCAGGTGCTGCTAATGAGCTATGTGCCTTTGAATATTGACTGAATAATACATAGGCTCATGTGGCAAATGAACCCAGAGAAATCATTACTGACAGGATTATAAATCATAGACACTGAAATAAACAGCACAAACAGTGGGTGACTTCTTTCTGGATTTTACAGTATAACTTGCGCAAGCTCATGATGAGGTGATCAGACTGTGAACTTAATTCAGTTTCCAATCCCCCCCCCCCCCCCCTCCATCCTAAATCTCTTAAATGCAATCATGGAACTTTTCCGGGAATTATTACTGAGGTTCACTAGAACTGTAATTTATCATGAGATTACTTTTATGAATTCTTTATAGTAAAGTACTGTAGTAGCAAATTATGTGCCTGACGAAAGGCCCATCTATTTAATTTTTCAACTGTGTATGCAGAGGAACTTGCACATATCGTCTTCCTGAATAGGAGGAAAGTTCTGCACGTAAGTTTAAAAGCACCGACAGACAAAAGGTCGGGCAGGAGAAGGACGAGCAAGGTTGGAAGGGTTTCTCATGCCTCACCAATTGCAAGAAAGGAGGCAGAATTTAGCCCAGCGGGGAGTGTTCCCCAGACTCCACCAGCTGAAGAGAAGGAAAGTGGAACTCAAAAGGTTTAGCATGGTTGGTGGACTTCCAAAGGCCCCGCCAGGTGAAGAAGGGGATGAGTGGGAGAAACAGTGAGGCTAGCAACAGGAGGCATGGCTGGCTATGGACACAGAGGGTTCATGCTCTGAATCTACCTATCAGTGCCATGAATTTCAGGTAGATACAAAGGTCAGTTCTCTTGACTACTTAGACCTCTCCCCTCAAGCCAGCCTGCAGGGAAAAGGGGGAGGGGGCTGGAAAGAACAGATCAATTGTCTGCTTTGCTGTGTTCACACTAGTATCACCTCTCCCTTTCTGCCCCCCTGTTTCAACAAACAACCAACAAACCAACCAGAAGTGGACAGTATTTTGGATACAATGTCATCTGCATCTCTATAGCTTAATAGTTTGCTTAAAAAATTGAATAATATACCTTCATCAAAAAGATCCCCTCAAGGACCATCATGCAATCTGAGTTAGGGCACATTAAATGATGTTGCTGCCGCAAACACAGATATAATCATATATCCCAAATGACCATTTTTGAAAAAAATATGCAATGCATATAAAATTGGTACTTATTCCAATGATGCTGATGCATATCTGAACTTGGACCAAGTTCTGATTCTTCCCTGCATCAGGGGAGTCAACCTCTTCGCCTTCTTTCTAAACATGCCACCATTGTGTTTGTCAAGCATTAATCACCCCACTACTTGACTTCTGCAATCCCATATACCTGGGTTTAACTAAACAATCTATTAAGCCTTTGCAACTTGCGCAAAACACTGCCGCACGGATTATTTTTGGATTATCAAGTAGTGAGCACATTACTCCCATCATGAAAGAGCTTCATTGGCTACCCATAGCGTCTCGGATCAAATATAAAACAATCATTTATATTTTTAAGATCAAGCAACACTGTTCTGCAGAATGCCTAAATTCTCTTATTCAGTCAGATATAAGCAATAGACCAAGAAGAAGAGGTTCTTCCAATAGATTCAGCACATCAAATGATATTAGAAAATCTCGTAAGGAGACATCAGAGAGGGCATTTTCTTTTGTGGCGCCTAAAATTTGGAACTCTCTACCAAGTGACTTAAGAGCAAATCAAGACCTAAAAGACTTTAGGAAGCAGCTGAAAACTGTTCTGTTTACTGAATACTACGGTTTTTAGAAAGACCAATCATATATATATTGTATAATAGCTCACACTTTAATATAGCTCACAATGTAGATAGTACAGTTGTTTCTTTTACACTATATCCTATTTTCAGCAAACTATGTATATATTTTCATTGTTCATTTTCACCTTCACTTTTTGTACTTTTGTTTGTCTTAACCGCTTTGATTATATGATAAAGCGGTATACAAATCCAATTAAATAAATAAATAAATAAATTGTGCAGGTCATCTGCCCAAGGAAAGCCAGAAATATTTATACATATCACCATGATGTCAATCATGCACTTTTGAACAAGTCAGCTTTAGTCCTTCAAAACAATCACTCAGTTGCAAGAGGCTGTGTCTTTCAGGTAGCTTCATGTAACCTAATGTTCAATGTAAACTATTGAAAATCACAAACTGTGTTCCATGTGATGTCTTCGTTCAAGCCACTTGAGCGAGGAAGTCCTCATTCTAATGATGGAAATCTTCTCTTTGGATTCAGAGAAGAATAAGAATTCCCCTGCTGGATTCAAGTCCATAAAAGGAGTATTCGGAGAGTCCCTGAGAATATTCTGATGGGGGGGGGGGGGTGGATTTGGAGCCACAGGAAGACTGTGTGCTGAATAAAAGTATTTGTGACTGTTTAATTTTATATTCTTTCCAACCCAAGTGAATGTTGGAAATAAATGATTGTTGTGGACATAACTCACAGGAATGTACCTTTTATCAACTGATTATGATGTGCCAAGTGCTTCTGTAAAATGCTTTCAGATTAATATTTAAAAACCATTCAGAGTATTTGAGCAAGATGGCAGTGTGTGGAGATTTCTGGTTGGAGCTCTGCATGCCCTGAAGCTGACTCTCCCTTCCCGCTACATGCTGAAGTGGAAAGTTAAGCATCTGACCAACCTTTCGAGGTCTAGTGTGGGAGATGGAGTACAGCCTACCTTGGACAAGTTTGGAGTCCGACAAGTGGTGGAATTGGTAATTGCCCTGGACAGCTCTGGCGTAGTTTCCCCGGAGCAGAGCACCAAAGGGGCGTCTCTAAGCCCCGAAGAACAGACTCTTCCCCGGCAACCCAGAGCTGCTCGCCCAGAGGGAAGAGTTCTCCTGCCTGCGAGTGTTGTCACTGTGCTGGAGATGGGGGAGTTTTTGGGCTCCCCCCTTGCTCAGTCTTCCCCCAAGGTTCCAGGCTGGAAGCAGCAGAGGGGAGGTAAACCTGAGAGTCAGCATATTGGGGAGAGTTCTGGAGTTCCTTCAGGTGGTAAGAACTCATCAGCTATCCTTTTGGGAATGTGTGATTCCATCAGAACTCTTGATGTGTCCCTGACTGCAGTAACTTGAAGCAAAAGTGTATTTGTTGACAGGATTTATCTCTGCTCAGAAAGAGGACATTAACTAGCACACTGCTAAATTTGAGCAGTTGGAAGAACAGATGGGGGAGCTGAGGGCAGTTAAGGAGAGTATGGGGCTGTGGAGAATGCTAGAATACCTTGAGAACCAATCCCAGAGGAACAATCTCAGGTTCTTGAGCTTCCCCCCAGTCCTCTTTGCTCAGCCCAGTGGAGATGGTGAAAAAGTACTTGGTGGATATCCTGGGCTGGGTACTGGGTATTCTTCCTTCTATAACATGAGTATTCTATCTGAGCCCTTCTAGTGGTGTTCCCGGGACCTCTGTTTGTAACTCAAGACCAATTGGACCTGATAGGTTTTCTGGAAGGGTCTAGCTTTATAGGTACTTACACATCTTAAAAGACAGGAGGTGCTTTCAGGTGAAGCTCATTACCCAAATCAGTCATACATTAAGGACCTGAGATTAATTAAGCTTCAGGTGAACAAGGTATATTAAACGTATTAGGTACAGTTTTATAAGTATAAATATCCATAGCAATCCTTAATAAGTAAAGAACTTAAAGATCTAAACACAAACTTAAAGCTAAGATGCAGACAGCAGCCCAGCAGCGAGATGGGGGCATTCCAGTCTTTTGCATTGAGTGTCACATGTATGATTTTCTCCCAGTTGGTGAGAGGTCTTACGTGTGCACTAGGGGAGACAGTGGTGCAGAGATGAGGGTTTTGGATTTGTTAGGAACTGGGGAACATTCTGGGGAAAGGAGGGGCTCTTCTGAAGGGATGGGCTTCACCTTAACCGGGATGGAACCAGGCTGCTGGCATTAACCTTTAAAAAGGAGATAGAGCAGCTTTTAAACTAGATAATAGGGGAAAGCCGACAGTCGCCCAAGAATGGATGGTTCGGAAGAATGCATCCTTGAAGGATACTACCAAAAGTAGAGAGGTTCCAAAAAAGAATAAAGTAGCCCAAATGCCCTCGACTATGGAGCAGACAGAGCTTAAAGATCCCAAATTACCCATGTCTACCAATAGCCAAATTAATATGAATAAAATACAATCTCTAAAATGCTTGTATGCAAATGCTATAAGTCTAAAAAATAAGATGGGAGAGTTAGAATATATAGCACTAAATTAAAGGTTAGATATGATTGGAATATCAGAGACATGGTGGAAGGAGGACAACCAGTGGGACACTGTGATACCTGGGTACAAACTATATCATAATGATAGAGCTGATCAAATTGGTGGAGGGGTTGCACTCTATGTTAGAGAGGGCATTGAGTCAGAAAGGATTAAAGTTTTGCAGGAAACAAAATTTTCTGTAGAATCTCTATGGATTGAAATTCCATGTAAAAAGGGGAAGGTGATGGCAGTGGGGGTGTACTATCGACCGCCTGGCCAGAATGAACAAATGGATGATGAAATGCTCAAAGAAATCAAGAAAGCTAACAAAAGTTACAGCGCAGTAATAATAATGGGTGATTTCAATTACCCCGGTATCGACTGGGTCAGTGTCACAGCAGGACATGCTAGGGAGATAAAGTTCCTAGATGAAATAAATCACTGCTTCTTGGAGCAGCTGGTTCATGAACCGACCAGAGGGGAAGCCATATTAGACCTAGTCCTTAGTGGAACACCAGATCTAGTGCAAGAGATAAGGGTGTTGGGGCCACTTGGCAATAGTGATCATAGCATGATCACCTTTGATTTAATTAATGGAGGAGGGATAGTAAGGAAATCCACAGTACTACCTTTTAACTTTCGAAAGGGAGACTATGATAAAATGAGGAAAATAGTTAAGAAAAAACTAAAAGGAGCAGTTGCAAAGGTTAAAGACTTACATCAAGCTTGGGTGTTGTTGAAAAATACTATTTTGGAAGCCCAGACCAGCTGTATTCCACGCTTTAAGAAAAGTGGAAGGAAGTCCAAAAAACTGCCCGCATGGTTTAAAGGTGAGGTCAGAGAGGCTTTTGTTGCCAAAAAAGCATCTTTCAGGAAATGGAAAAAAGAGCCAAACGACTAAACCTGGAAACAGCACAAGCACTGGCAAGTCAAAAGCAAGGCATTGATAAGGCAGGCAAAGGGAGAATTTGAGAAGAAGCTTGCTGCGGAAGCAAAAACGTGAAATAAAGACTTTTTCAGGTAATTAGTAGCAAAAAACCTGTGAGAGAGTCAGTTGGTCCATTAGATGATAGAGGTGTTAAAGGGGTAATAAGAGGCAACAAGGTGATAGCGGAGAGACTGAATGAATTCTTTGCTTCAGTCTTTACTGAGGAAGATGTAGGGATGTTACCCATGACTGAAGTGGTATTTAAAGGTGCGGAAGAATTGAAGTAAATATCGATACATCGGGAAGATGTATTACAACTATTAGATAAACTGAAAAGTAGCAAATCACCTGGGCCGGATGGTATACATCCAAGGGTGTTGAAAGAACTGAAATATGAGATTGCAGTAATCTGTGAACTATCATTAAAATCATCTCTAATACCTGAAGATTGGAGGATCGCCAATGTAACACCAATTTTAAAAAAGTGTTCCAGGGGTGATCCGGGAAACTACAGACCGGTGAGCCTGACGTCAGTACCGGGAAAAATGGTAGAAACAATCATAAAGAATAAAATTACTCAGCATGTAGATAGTCATGGCCTAATGGGAGACAGCCAACATGGCTTTAGACAAGGAAGATCTTGTCTTACTAATCTGTTATGTTTTTTTGAAGGTGTGAATAAACAGGTGGACCAAGGTGAGTCAGTTGATATAGTATATCTGGACTATCAGAAAGCCTTTGACAAGGTCCCTCATCAGAGACTTTTGGCAAAACTAAAGAGTCATGGGATAGGAGGCAGTGTACTACTGTGGATCAGGAACTGGTTAAAAGATAGAAAGCAGAGGGTAGGGCTAAATGGCCAATTTTCCCAGAGGAGAAAGGTGATTAGTGGTATACCCCAGGGATCTGTGCTGGGTCCACTGCTTTTTGACATATTCATAAATGACCAGGAAAGTGGAATAACGAGTGAGGTTATCAAATTTGCAGATGACACAAAACTATTTAAAGTTGTTAAAACCCAAGAGGATTGTGGAAAATTGCAAGAGGATCTTGATAAATTGGAAGACTGGGCATCAAAATGACAGATGAAATTTAATGTGGACAAGTGCAAAGTTATGCACTTAGGGAAGAACAACCCAAACTATGGTTACACGATGCAAGGTTCCACATTAGGAACCACCACCCAGGAAAAAGATTTAGGCGTCATTGTGGATAACATGTTAAAACCCTCGGCCCAGTGTGCAGCGGCGGCCAAGAGAGCAAATAGAATGCTAGGTATCATAAGGAAAGGAATGGAGAATAAACCAAAAAATATTATAATGCCTCTATATCATTCCATGGTGAGACTGCACCTTGAACATTGTGTGCAATTCTGGTCGCCTTATCTTAAAAAGGTTATAGCGATTTTAGAAAAGGTTCAGAGAAGAGCCACCAAAATGGTAAAGGGGATGGAAGGATACTCCTATGAAGAAAGGCTAAAAAGGTTAGGGCTCTTTAACCTGGAAAAGAGACGGCTGAGGGGAGATATGATAGAAGTCTATAAATTAATGAATGGAGTGGAACGGGTAAACGTAGATCGATTGTTTACGTTATCAGAATATAGAAAGACTAGGGGACATGCAATGAAGCTACAGGGTAAACTATTTAAGACTAATAAAAGAAAATATTTTTTCACGCAACGTGTAATCAAACTCTGGAATTTGTTACCGGAGGATGTAGTAAAGGCTGTTAGTGTAGCTGGGTTTAAAAAAGGTTTGGACAAGTTCCTGGAGGAAAGGTCTATAAACCATTATTAAGAAGGGACCCAGGAAATCAATGCTTAACCCAATACAAGCATTGTGGTACCTGTGTCTTTTGCGGAAACTGCTAGATACGTATGACCTAGATTGGCCACTGTTGGAAACAGGATACTGGGCTTGATGGACCTTGGTCTGACCCAGTATGGCATATCTTATGTTCTTATGGAGATGGCGACTGCTCGTAGCACCTTGTTGGCAACTTTCACTTTTGAGCAGGACAAAACGTAAGTTTTGCCCTTATACTTTAGGCACAAGCAGGAACAGTTTTTTGTTTCAGTTATCCATATTTTTCCTGATTTTTCTAAACAGGCTTGACGTAAGGAATTCTTGGCCTTTTGGCCTCAAGTCCTTGCGCTAGGGGGAACCTGGCTCTTGAAATGTCTTGTTTTGTGCTATGTTAGTTTTGAGGGCAAAAATTCTTTTCTGATCCTAAACAGCTCCTTGAACTTATAATTTAATTGGAAGGGAAATCAGGGGCAGTAGTGGGGGGTTACATAGTGTGCGCTCTGCTGGTAGTGTAGAGTTCACAGTCTTCACAGCGTTTGTGGTCTATTTCCTGTTCTTTTTCCTATCTTGCCTCAACATTTTGAGGTCGAATTGGCAAAGAAGTTATGATGTTTACTTTGGTTATTTTCTTACATGTAATTAACAAGTGTATTTTGAATTGCCAGTTTTATATTGGAAATTTGGATAAATAAAAAATATTTAAAAAACTAATTGAGAATTTTTGTTTAACAAGCTGGCTGAATAAACATGGACAGCGCTCACTGCAGCTGTTCTATGGAAAGTGCTGATATTCAGCAGCGGCTTACATTAGGACAGCAATTTTTCTGCCCTAACTTAAACCACATAAAAATTATGAATAGTGGCTGAATATCCCCATTATTCATTTAGCTGGGTTAAATGCCGGAACAGTACGGGAAAATTTTCAGCAGCACTCTTTGAATAGCGCTGCTTAAAGTTAATGGATAGAAAGGGTTTACTCGTATAGTGTCGACAGATAAGTCTCTTTGAATACTAGCCTGTATAATTTTGGCATGACACATACTGGAGTGACTCAAGCTCTAAGAGCCCCTGTTGGACCCCCTTCCCCCCCACTAAGGAGCCCCAGGAGGTACATGATGGCTGAACAGCTCTGATGTGCCCCCTTGTCTTGTTGAGAGACGGAAACGGGTTTACAATGTCTCACCATAGTTAAGAGATTCATTTAAATACTTGTCTATGGGTTTTAAAGCTTTCCGTGGCTGAAGTCCAGAATATTTAAGAGGGAAGCTTACTTTATATGAATTATGCAGAGGTCTGAGGTCTGCTGAAGGAAACTTACTTCAGCTCCGTCTGTCAAAGCCATTAAACTACTGGGAACTCTTAATAGGGCCGTTTCATACAGTATGTAGGACCATTACTGTGGAATGCACTACCAAGAGACATAAAGCTGGTGGGAAATTATTTATCTTTTAGGAGACAAGTGAAGTTAAGAATCTGCTCGTTAAGTACCTTTTCACTTGTGTTTTTAAGTTTTAAGTCATTTTAGTGTTTATATGCTACTTGGCACTAGAATTTTATATAATAATGACATATAGTAATTTCTGCGAATTATAAGTATTTATAGCACATTAACTGTAGTTATACTTTTGAATTTTAGTTTAAATATTTTATACTGATATGAACTAGACTGTAGCAGAGTGGGCAAGTAGGGAGGCTGTCTTAGGTACCAGGCCTGAGAAGGGCACCAATTTTGAATCAGTCTGTTAGTCCTCAAGCATGCAAGTCTTAAAGGGAAGAGAAGCAGAAAAACTCTCCCCTGTCCATGGTGCCATTTTGTAAGTGACTGCGTTAGGTGTAAAGAGCTTCTAGAGTTGGGAGATTTGGGTTTAGCTCATGCCTTTTTCAGTAGCAGCTCAAGGAGAGTTACATTCAGGTTCAGTAGGCATTTCCCTGTCCCCAGAGGTCTCACAATCTAAGTTTGCATCTGAGGCAATGGAGGGATAAGTGACTTAGCCACTGCTGCCCTGTTGAGTGTATCTTACTTTTTTATGAAAAAATATACACTTTACGCCCAATTTTCAAAGGTATTTACACGGGTAACTGCCCTAGTTACCCATGTAAATGCCTTAACAGAGAATTTTCGAAGGCACCTACATGGGTAGTGCCTTTGAAAATTCCCTGGTTTGTTCCTTACGAGCCCCAATGCTATGTAGTTAGCATCCGGGCATGTTGAGGGGCATTCAAAGGATGGTGCAGAAGCTGTCCGTGTAGCACAGATTTTTGATGATACACAGTTAGTGCTCTGCACATTAAACATAGGCGAGGGAAACCAGGGCATATGACCCTGGCATGGAAAATCCAGTTTAGGCGGGATGATCAAAATCGGGACCTTCGTTCCAAACCTTGCCCTAGGAATGCCTTCCCTACAGTGAGTGAAAGTACATGCAAAATGGTACTATTGGGTCAATATTCAGGGGTGGCTGTGAGCTTCTTTTTTAAAATACTGACTGCAGCATTAAAAAAATACATAAATTCAGTGCCGCTATATCAATAAGTGATATTCAGTTGTGTGCAATAGCTATGTGGTTCACTTTAGGAGAGCTTGTTTTCTTGCCTACCTTAAACTTGGTTCTATGGTGACAGCTGAGCATTCTGTCTTTGCTCAGCCCTAACTCTGCCCTGGCATTGTCCTTATAATGGTGTGGGGCTTAGATGGATCTTTAGCAGCACTCAAGGGCCATGGATATGGGATCTATGGAGTCGATATTCAGAAAGGGACGTCCATCCCTGCTATTCATGGGGGTTATTCTGTGCTATGAATAGCAGGGATGGATGGCTCAATGGGACGTCCATCCCTGCTATTCGTGCCTTCACCTGGCCACCACTATCTTCCATGCTGGTTGTGAGGGGAAGGTGGAATAACTTCCCTGGACGTATTTAAATTGTGTGCCCGGGTCGCGGATGGGGCAGGGGTGGGCCAGGGGACATTCCCTGCAGCCCGACCCTGGCCTTATGAGGCCAGATTGGAGGTCGGGCTGCAGGGAATAGGCAGTTTTTGCCAGCGGCCGGCATCGCAGCTTTTAAATGGAGCCACAGAGCCATGACAACCGGACGCCATGGCACCACGGCTCCATTTAAAAGCCCTGACTGAGTTAGCCGGGCTTTTCATGTACGTGCAGGCCGGACTAAATTGCATTCCCAGCCTGCACATACATGACGGTTCGCAATTCTGATCCTGCAGGGCTAGACATGCCCCGCAGGATCAGAATCGCGATCCCCTCTGTGTGTCTGGTTCAGACTGGACGCACAGAGGAGATCTATGTGCGGGATGGAATCGGGCCCTAAAGGCATTAGAGTTGCTCACATAACAGGGTGCTGGTTATTGCGGTTTTCATAATTATAGCATAATGGAAGTCATACCTAGGGATTTTGAGAATTTGTGTAATTTTGTTTTTGTTGTTATATTAACAATAATATGAATACTATTACATTAACTTTTGTTTCACCACCATATGGCTGTCAATATGTGTTACAGCCAATAAAAATGCCAACAATTACCACAATTATCGACTTAGATCCAAAATAACAATATTTGTAAAATTAAAACATTTCTGTCCAGTCAGAGCCCCATCCTCCTCTAAAACCCACACATCCATCCCTTCCCTAAAAACATAACACAGTAACTCTCAGCATCCTTTCCATTCCAATTACTGTACATCCACTTTGAACAGATAGTGGAAATAAATAAATGCAAGAGACTGTGTAAAGTTGAAGGTGAGAAGCCAGCTAGCTCCAGACCAGCTTCCTGGGACTGTTTTGCTATTGGAACCACATGGAGTTGGGTGTTCACTATCCATCCTTAGTCCCTCATCTAGAATGAAAGGAATTGGTGAGTCAGAGGGTCAAGTATATCTAATTTGTCTGCAAGAGGCTGCTGGAGTGAAACTGAACCATTCAGCTTGCCTGTTATCCCATAAACGTAGAGTTGGGTCCAGACTTATTTCAATTACTTGGACAGAATTCTATGCTTTGGAAGACAGAAAACTAGTCATGGGATTATGCCAGGTTGTCTGCTTTGATGTTGGTAATGCTTAGCCGACAATGGTTTGTCCTGTGCTTCCCTCTCAGACTTTGAGCTTTTCCTGTTCTGTGCTGATGGAAAATCTCTTTAATGTATAAGGCTTTTGTTTATCTGGAAACTGAAGATTAACCCCTGGTATACCAGCTTTAAACCTTCCAAGGGTTTGCATTGGTCTGAAGAGAGTGTGTTTCTACTTTGAAAATGGCTAATTTACAAAGGAATGCAAACAGTCTTTGGATGGGAAGCATGATTGCTCCAAGAACTTTAACAGGCGATATTCAAACTTCCTGACAAGGTGTACAGTTCTTGTACCTAATTTTCAAAGAGAGTTTGTGCATAACTTCACCTTGAAAACATCTAGGGGTTTAAAGTACTTGTAGGTTGCATCCCTCTTTCTTGTATGGCGGAAACAAAAGTGTGTCTGACTAAAAGTAAATGTTATGGACTACTGTGTAGACATTCAGGTAGATTGAGAGAGGGCAATTTTTAGTTTTCATGCATAAATTGCTGTTTTGCTAGACAAATGGCTTTTAAAATTGCTGTTTTAATTACTTCATCTATCATGCATGGAAAATCAGGTAGTATTTACAAGTGTCCTTCTTATAGCTAGTCTGGACTGCTGGATGGGAATTTTAGAAGAGATGTCCAAGTCTCTTCTAAAATCTGGGACGTCTAAGCCAGAACATCTGAAAAAAAGCAGGCAGATCCAGGTGCAGACATAATCTCACAAATGTAAATGTGCCCAATATGGACATCTGCTGGAACGTCTACATAGACATCCCCAGAATAGCATCTCATAGCCTGGACATCTAGACTAGTCTAATAGTTACAGTAGTGGGTTAGGAGCAGGCCAACCAGGATTCATATCCCACTGCTGTCATTCACAGAGTACTGGGGATGATGGCATGCTTACTTCTCTACACCCTCTGGATGTTTTTCAGCTAAAATGAGTACTTTTCAGAAGCTTGTCCGTGCCTGCAGAAGGTCTAACATTGGATGTGATGCTGAATGTCCATGATGTTTCTGAGATCAGGGGACAAATTCTGAGTGCAAGGCCACCATGTCTACCAGAAATTTGCATCTGGTGCCTGGGATTTTTCCCCCCCTAAATAAATCACGATAGTGGGGTAAGAACCCTTCTGTCTGTCCACAGGAGATTGATCCCCACAGGCAGAATAAAAGGGGATGACTGTGATGGCGGCCTCAGTGCAAGCTGTCTGCCTGTGGGTATCCGATCTCCCATGGGCAGGCAACTTACATCGGCCTCATGATCACAGCCATCTCCTTCTTTTCTGCCTGCGTGAGATCAGATCCCCATAGTCAGAAGAGACAAGGAAGGTCAGGATCGCGGCCTGCAAGGTAGAATTAGAGAGCTGATGGGGCAGCAATTTAAAAAAAAATGGTAAGATGGAGGAGGAAGGGGGAGTAAAACTGCAAAAACTTAAAGGGACAGTAACAACCAAACAAAAAAACAAACAAAGAGGATGAGGGAATGTAGGGCTGGGAGTGCTAGGGGGAGGGAGAAGGGAGATAGTCTTGAAGGGGAACAGACAGTGGGGAGATGCAAGGTGTTGGGATGTTTAAGGGGATGAAATCATGGGGACAAAACACCCACACAATCACCCCACACCACTCACAGGCACCCTACCTACGAAGGACAGACATGCATCCCAGCTACACACTACGTACATGTGCACACATATAGGCACCTCACCTCTGTACTGAGCACACACACACATGGGCACCCTACCTCTGCACCACACACAGACTCCCCAGCTCTGCACCCCACCCACACAAAGGCATCCACCTCCACATCCCATGCACAGATAGGCACACCACCATTACACCATACACTCACATAGACACTTGCTATCTAAAGATGTCACGCAGTGCAAGAACTCTGGCGCTGGTCTCATGAGACTTGAGAACATGAGACCAGCGCATATCGACAGAGAGATTCCAATAAAGACAAACGTAACCCAAATGCTCTTAAGTACAGAGCAGACAGAGCTTAAAGATTCCAAATTGCACTGTCTACCAATAATCCGATTAATATGAATAAAATACAACCTCTAAAATGCTTGTATGCAAATGCTAGAAGTCTAAAAAATAAGATGGGAGAGTTAGAATATATAGCACTAAATGAGAGGTTAGATATAATTGGTATCTCAGAGACCTGGTGGAAGGAGGACAATCAATGGGACACTGTGATACCTGAGTACAAATTATATTACAATGATAGAATAGATCAAAGTGGTGGACAGGTGTGCTCTGTGTTAGAGAGAGCATTGAGTCACACAGGACTAAAGTTTTGGTAGAAACAAAATACACTGTAGAATCTCTATGGATAGAAATTCCATGTAAAAAGAGGAAGGCGATGGCAGTGGGTGTGTATTATCGAACACCTGACCAGAATGAACAAATGGATGATGAAATGCTCAAAGCAATCAGGGAAGCCAACAAATGTTACAACACAGTAATAATAATGGGTGATTTCAATTACCCCGTTATCGACTGGGTCAGTGTCACGGCTGGACATTCTAGGGAGAAAACTTTTCTAGATGAAATAAATGACAGCTTTTTGGAGGAGTTGATTCATGCCCTTCAGCCTGGGCGATATATTAAGAAATTGCATAAACATGAACAGACAAGAAGGGAAATCATTTTGGACCTAGTCCTTAGTGGAACACAAGGTCTTGTGCAAGAGAAAAGAATGTTGGGGCTACTTGGCAGTAGTGATCATAGCATGATCACATTTGATTTAATAAATGGAGCAAGGAAATCCAGAGTACTATCTTTTAACTTTCAAAAGGGAGACTATTATAAAATAAGAAAAAACAAAAAAAGCAGCTGCAAAGGTTAAAGATTTACATCAAGCATGGATGTTGTTTAAAAATACTATCTTGGAAGCTCAGACCAGCTATATTCCATGCTTTAAGAAAAGTGGAAGGAAGTTCAAAAAACTGCCAGCATGCTTTAAAGGTGAGGCCACAGAGGCTGTTGTAGCCAAAAAAGCACATTTAAAAAAATGCAAAAAGGAGCCAAATGGCAAAAACTGGAAGCAACATAAGCACTGGCAAGTTAGATGCAAGGCAAAGAGAGAATTTGAAAAAACGTCTGCCATAGCAGCAAAAATGCAAAATAAAAACCTTTTCAAGTACATTCGTAGCAAAAAACCTGTGAGAAAGTTAGTTGGACGATTAGATGATAGAGGGCCAAAGGGGCATTATGAGGGGACAAGGCCATAGCGGAGAGACTGATTGCATTCTTTGCTTCGGTCTTTACTGAAGAAAATGTAGGGAAGTTATCCTTGACTGAAATGGTATTTAAAGGTGATGCATCAGAAGAATTAAAAGAAATATCGATAGACCAGGAAGATGTATTACAACTATTTGATAAACTAAAGAGTAGCAAATCACCTGGACTGGATAGTATACATCCGAGGGTGTTGAAAGAACTTAAATATGAGATTGCAGACCTACCATTAGTAATCTGTGAACTATCATTTAAATCATCTGTAATACCTGAAGATTGGCAATTGGCCAATGTAACGCCAATTTTTAAAAAGGGTTCCAGGGGTGATCTGGGAAACTACATACTGGTGAGCCTGGCATCAGTACCGGGCAAAATGATAGAAACTATTATAAAGAACAAAATTACTGAACATGTAGATAGTCTTGGGGGTATGTTTACTAATCGGCGGTAGCGGCTTCCATGCGATAATAGAGCCGCGGACCCATTGAAGTCAATGGGGCCACGGCTCTGTTATCACATAGAAGTCACTATGGTGGATTGATAAACATACCTTGGTTTAATGGAAGAAAACCAACATGGCTTTAACCAAGGAAGGTCTTGTCTTACTAATCTGTTATATTTTTTTGAAGGTGTGAATAAACAGGTAGACAAAGATGAGCCAGTCGATATAATATATCTGGATTTTCAGAAAGCCTTTGACAAGGTCCCTCATGAGAGACTCTTGGCAAAGTTAAAAAGGCTTGGGATGGGAGGCAGTGGACTATTGTGGATCAAGAACTGGTTAAAAGATAGAAAACAGAGGGTAGAGCTAAATGGCCAATTTTCCCAATGGAGGAAGGTGATAGTGGAGTACCCCAGGGATCTGTGCTGGGCCCGCTGCTTTTTAACATACTCATAAATGACCTAGAAATGGGAATAATGAGTGAGATAAGTAATCAAATTTGCAGATGACACAAAATTATTCAAAGTTCTTAAAACCCAAGAGGACTGTGAAAAATTGCAAGAGGAACTTGATAGATTGGAAGACTGGACGTTGAAATAGCAGATGAAATTTAATGTGGACAAGTGTAAGTTATTCACCTAAGAAAAAACAACCCAAACTATGCTTACACGATGCAAGGTTCCACATTAGGAACCACCACACAGGAAAACCTTTAGGCGTCATCGTGGATAACATATTGAAACCATCTGCCCAGTGTGCAGCAGCGGCCAAGAAAGCAAATAGAATGCTAGGAATCATAAGGAAATGAATGGAGAATAAAACAAAGGATATTAGCATGCCTCTGTATTATTCCATGGTGCGACTGCACCTTAAATATTGTGGGCAATTCTGGTCACTGTATATTAAAAAGAATATAGTGGAATTAGAAAAGGTACAGAGAAGAGCCACCAAAATGATAAAGGTTATGAGGAGAGGCTTAAAAGGTTAGGGCTTTTCAACCTGGAAAAGAGACAGCTGAGGGGAGATATGATAGAGGTCTTTAAATTAATGAATGGAGTGGAACGGGCAAACTTAGATAGATTGTTTACACCATCAAAAAGTAGAAAGACTAGGGGACATGAAACGAAGCTATAGTGTAACCCTTTAAGAATAATAAGAGACCATATTTTTGTCACTCAATGTGTAATCAAACTCTGGAATTTGTTACTAGAGGATGTAGTAAAAGCTGTTAGGGTAGCTGGGTTTAAAAAAGGGTTGGACAAGTTTCTAGAGGAAATGTCCATAAACCATTATTAAAGAGGACCCAGGAAATCTGCTGCTTGCTCTAATACAAGCATTGGGGATCCTGTATATCTTTTTGGAAAACTGCTAGGTACTTGTGACCTGGATTGGCCACTGTTGGAAACAGGATACTGGGCTTGATGGACCTTGGTCTGACCCAGTATGGCATATCTTATGTTCTTATGAGAGGAAACTGGGGGTGGGGTGGGGTGCACGAGGAGGTCACAAGCACCTAAGATTTTGGCCTGGCTCATAAATCCACACAAAAATTGTCAAGGCCTGGTCTAGCAGATCAACTACAATTGGATCTGTCTGGCAGGCTATGTAGAGTGTACAGTAGTCTAGGAATTAAAGGATTGGTTGGGTCTGTGAGGTTGACCTAGCTGAATTTGTTGGCAGACAACTTAAAATTAGAAGTCATAAACTGAACTTAGACAATATGGGGGACATTTAACAAAGGACATCTATGTCAAATTGGGGACATCCAGGACGGAATGTGCAGAAAACCCCCAAACATGTCTGTATTTCCAGCAGATTTTAGGAATATAGACATCCCTAAAATTGGTCCATGCAGGCAGCCATAAGAACATAATTTAAGATATGCCACACTGGGTCAGACCAAGTTCCCATCAAGCCAGTATCCTGTTTCCAAAATTGGCCAATCCAGGTCACACGTTCCTTTCAGGTTCCCAAAAGGTATTCCAGATTCCATGCTGCTTATCCCATGGGTAAGCACTGGATTTCCTCGATACTCTTTCATAATGGTTTATGGACTTTTCCTCCAGGAACACATCCTTACTTCTTTTAAATCCAGCTACATTAACAGCTTTTAGTACATCCTCTGGTAAGAAGCTCCAGAGTTTGATTATGCATTGAGTGAAAAAATAGTCTTACATGTGCTACATTGTAGCTTCCTGATCAAAAAATGAAAACATCATTCCACTACGACAACATCAAGGGTAACTAGATATGGAATCCCATAATGTCCATCTGATCATTCCACTTATGCAAGGGAGAAAAGAATCTCAGTAACTCAAAAACACCAAAATGGCTTACCAGAGTTGCTGCCTACAGTACAAAGACAAGGCAGAACTTATCAAGTCTTAGGTGTACAGACTTCACCATCATGGATCCTGAAAAACTCCTTATATGCCAAATCTTAAAGCATTTTAATAAATTTTAATAATCCATTTTTAAATATTATTTGAATTATTTTCTCATTGCTACTTCACGGCAAACCTTCACTTTCTGAGAGCATGCAAAGAGGTTCTTTCCAAATGAAATGCCTAATAAGCCACGTTTTTCAATGCTACTCCGCACTTGTCTGCACTCATCTAAAGAAATTAGCTGCACCAGCAGCAATGTCCCAACACCACCGCAAGACGCCATCAGGAGCGTTGATATTCACCTAAGGCTTGATAAGTTCTGCTTTGTCTTTGTACTGTAGGCAGCAACTTTGGAAATCCGTTTTGGTGTTTTTGAGTTATTGAGATCCTTTTCTCCCTTGCATAAGTGGAATGATCAGATGGACATTATGGGATTCCTCATCTAGTTACCCTTGATGTTGTCATAGTGGAATGATGTTTTCATTTTGTGATTTGGGTCTTGCTTCATTCTGTCAGTGGCATTTTTGTTTCTGACATTGTAGCTTCCTGGCATGTCCCCTGGTCTTTCTACTTTTTGAAGGAGTAAACAACTGATCTACATTTACTTGTTCCACTCCATTCATTATTTTATAGACTTCTATCATATCTCCCCTCAGCCATCTCTTTGTCAAGTTGAAGAACCCTAACCTTTTAAGCCTTTCCTTGTAGAGGTATCCTTCCATCCCCTTTACCATTTTGGTCACTCTTCTCTGTACCTTTTCTGATTTTGCTGTATCCTTTTTAAGATACGGTGACCAGAACTGCACACAACATTCAAGGTGTGGTCACACCATGGAGCGATACAGAGGCATTATAATTTCTTTCGTTTTATTCTGCATTCCTTTCTTTATGATTCCTAGGATTCCATTTGCTTTCTTGGCTGCGGCTGCACTCTGGACAGAGGGATTCAGTGTATTATCCATGATGACATTGATGTCCTCCTTAGTAAAGAGTGAGGCAGGGACATCCATCTCATGCATTCTAACTTAAGGGGACATCCAGCGGCATAGAAAAATGAAAAAAAAAAGAGCCCTCATTCCCTGTTTGTGTTCGTTGACATAAAATAAAGGGGGTATTAGAGTAGCCCTTTCTCCACACCCTGCAGGTGTTCACCTGACAAATCAAGAACTTTTCAGATGCCTCTTCATGCCTGGAGCAAGTATAACCTTAGGCGCTACTCTGGACATCTAGGACATTTGTGAGATCAGGCGGGGATGTCAGGGTTCTTGGGAACATCCAGACTGTCTCTGCCACACCCCTGTTCAGACGTGAACGTCCTCGTGCTAGGGATGTCCACAGAGCTGGCTTATAAAATGGCTCTGGAGATCTCCATGCTTTGGACAATTGTAGATTTATATGTATATTTCCAACCCTGTTATCCAATGCATTCTGCTCGTATAGTTTGATGTATTTCCTAATAGGTCTTTGTTCCATGTACACCGCTTTGACCTAGCGAAAGGCGGTATGTAAACACAGCTAAATAAATAAAATCAATCTCTATGCCCATTTTCAGATGTCCAAAGCACAAAGAGGGCTTTTAAAATTCCACCCTATAGAATCAGTAATGACAAACAATAAGGGGTATGTTTACTAAGCCCATGGGGCTGCAGCTCCGATACCTCACGGAAGCTGCTGCCACTGCCTAGTAAACATACCCCTAAGAGTGATTTCTTGACTGCTATCTACATAGAAATGGGATATGATATGATGTGATATTGATGCTTGTTAATTTAGCAGTTTTATAAATAAAGCTGCAATCCTCAGAGGTCGGCTGGATTGTTGCGGCAGACTGATGGCGGCGAGGTAGCCAGAAAGGCCAAAAAGGCCTGGTAGGCTAGATCTTGAGGCCTTTGGATTACTCAAAGCCTTGTGCTTAGAATGGGAAGGGAGGAGGCAGGATTTGAGTTAAATAGGACATCTCTTATGCGTATCTGCTCTAGATGTGGGGTACAGAGGAGGAAGATGACCAAATAGATCTTGGGTAAGGAATAGTATTACAAATTGTCATGCTGTATGGTTGGGTGCTGGGATTTATCATTAGCAGCATGGATGAGAAAAAGTAGGCAGACCTGACGAGACAATAGGTCTTTTTCTTCTCCACTCTACTGTGTTACTGATACAGTAAGACTGATATTTACAGGAAAAACATTTTAATTCTACATAAATGAAAGCAAAAATGATCTATGTAGAAAAGCCTTTTTTGGAGCCTAGATAAATAACTTAAATTGCCTAAATGCTACAAGTTTCAGGAAATAAGGGAAAAATCATTCAAAACAATTAGGTTTTGTTAATCAAAGACCAGGGTGGGATTTTTTTTTCACAGAACCATGGTTATGGGGCCTTTCTTGCCTTTCAACTAAGCCTAAAGCAGAACTTGTCCATAAATTAAAAACACACCATGCTCTAGCAGAATTATTTCTGTTCTATGGAAGATTGCTCTTTTAGCTGTAAAAATGTTGCAGTTTAGATTTTAACTACCCCTGTCATTTTATTTTATAACCGTATATTTGCTTGAAACCAATAAAAGATTATGACTAAGAAATCTGAAGAGTGATGTTACCTGTTTTGCCCAGTTACACATAAAGCCTTATGTCAAGAAACAGGTCTGAAGAGAGACTTTGTTTTTTCTTGTTAGCAATGGGTATAGCAACAGAGGATTCATCTAGCCTTAATGGACTTTGTGGGAGGCACAATTCACACATTTCACATGACTTTCTGTCACCTACAGAGAAGAAAAGCCAAAGTGAACGAATGTGATAGGCATAGTCAGCAGTCATTCTGAGTGGGGGACACTATATATACCAGGAAGAAAAATTTGGACATAGGGCACGTCAGGATAGCTGCAATTTGTGTCAGCTCTCTCAGCTGTGTGTAGAACAATCTAATTTTTTTAATTTAGCTCGTGCTTTTTCGGTGGTAACTCAAGGCAAGTTGCATTCAGGTATGTTAGGTATTTCATAAACAGCATTGAAAAGCATTTACTGTTGCGTTAGTTACTTCCGATTTACTCCCACTAATTTATTTATTTTTACTCATGCTGGTTTTGTAAAGCCCATGCATGTTTTTTGCAAGCATCCCTCTCATACTGTAAGAAGTGTCCATCCTAGCTTTGTGTGTGCCCAGAGACTTAAATTCTGCCCAAGCAGCCCCCAGCCCGGGCAGGAATAGGGCCCATATGGCAACACAACTTTGATTTGTTTGCCGTGCTGTCTCCGTTCTAGGCCCTAGCAGCTGTTAGCACCTGGACTAAAGTCTCATGATAGCAACTGCACATCGATACTTTGACCCAGGAGAAACCCCTGCCAGGCCTGGGATGGAGGCAGCATGACAAACAAATCAAAATAAGTTTGCCATGCAGAAGGGGAGGCGACAATGGGGGGCCCCCACTAGAACTTTCACCACTGTGTGTGCCCCATGTTGGGCATACTCAGGGCCTGCTTCAGTAGTACTTCCTCCACAGCGGTTTAGAGTCCTCATGTTACCAGCTACAGTTGAGGCTCTTAGTAGCATGGTCTATGAAATGTGGGAGAATATTTTCCTAGTTATCCTTAATGCCCAAGGGTGCACTGGTTAAGTAGAAACAAACTAGAATTTGTTTTTAATACTTAGCTTCCGATTCAGATGTTGTTGTGACGTGGCATTTTACAGATGACATTCGAGTGCAATCTGGGATGTCCAAGCCAGTACATCTGAAATAAAAGCAGGTGGGTCCAACTTCAGGCATGATTTCAGAACCTGGACATCTGAGAATAGCCTAATGGTTAGAGTAGTGGGTGAGGACCAGGGAAACCAGGGTTCATTTCCCACTGTGGCTATCATTGTGATTAATCAGAGTAGTGGGGACGATGGAGTGCTATCTTCTCTATGCCCTCCGGATGTTTTACAGCCAAACAAGCACTGTCTGGATGCCTATTCGTGTCTGGAGCAGGTATAAACGTAGATGCAGCAACTCCAGATGTCCAGGACATTTCTGAGACCAGGTGTTGATATCCTGGTTGTTGGGCGCTCCCGGCCATGCCTCCACTGTGCCCCCATTCAGACTTGGTCATCCACAGACACAACTTTTAAAATGTCTCTGGAAATGTCTCTAGGGTCTAGGCCCATTTTCAGACATCCAAAGCATGAATAGGGCTTCTAAAATAACCCCCTTAGTCTTTTAAAATGCGGTCTATGGTGACCTGCCATCTCTGTTGAATGTTGTATTACTTCGTTCTGCTATTTTATAAGGAATTTTAATTTCTAAAGATTATTTATACTGCTTTTTCCACTCTAGTTTTGGCTTTGTAATTTCATCTTTGATATTGTGTGCCTGTCTTGAGCTTTTGGGGAGGCGGTTAAATAGAAATTAAATAAATGACACTCAGAAACTCGGACATTGTATGCTTAAAGCAGTACTTTCAGAGAATAAATCCTCAACTGCTAATCTGTGAACATGTTGTAGAATGAGTTATGCAGAAGGGAATGTGAGTATCCTTTCAAAGATCTGGAAACTATTTTGAATGTCTCTGCTGGGAGTAACGAGGCAAGTACCTGAAATGAGTTTTAGTTGTATTGATGACATATGCTCTTCTTCATTCACTCTCTAACATAGCTTCTCTTGCCACAAGAACAACTTTTTTCTTTCAGATCTGGTACAGCAATTCCGCTTCTCGGAAAGTGAGTGAGCTTGGATATTGTAAAATGATGACACGACTCTTTCCAAATTTATTGGAAGGATTAGATACTTTATCATAGTGGTACTACTAGTTACTTTCAGATATAAATATTCTTAATTTTTGACAGTATTTTCTGTATCTTTGGTGATTATTCTCAGCTTTTTTTCTAATACAGCTATAGTTTAAATATTTTTATGGGCTCAATTGTTTTCAGGCCCCCAAGCGTGGACAAGTAAGAGGTTCCCTCCAACGACTAGCAGTATTTGTTTACCAATTAAACATGCCTTCAATACTAGCCTTCAATACCCATTGTCCCTTAGGTCTAGAGGGAGCTAGTTCATCGAACACTATCAGGATAGCTGTCCATTGAACCACTTGTCCCAGGACAGATGCTAAATAATTTTGTATCAGCATCCAATATTGATGTACCTTCTTACAGGTCCACCACATATGTTCCAGATCTGCCATCTGGGAACCACATCTCGGGCAACCACTGCTATTGGTTAAACCACTCCAAAAAGCTCACTTAGGGGGAAAATGTGCACGATGAATCTCTCAATATTGCAAGTCACGCAGACAGGCACCATTTACCAGTTTAGGGATGTGTAATTTATTTAAAACTTTTTATATACCATTTTTCTACGATTCAAGATAGTTTTCATGGAACTTAAAATAACAGTGTAGATACAGCTGTTGTACAGAGAACAAGAACTTTTTGATGGTTAACAGGCATATATAGCAGTTAACTATAACTTTTTACATATTTACAGGGGGGGTGTTCGGACAGGCTGCTAGATATGAAGGGGAGACAGGGGAGAGGCTAGGGAAGAGGAGGAGGAGGAGGAGAAGCTTTGGGGTGGGGGGGTCATGGTGAGGTAAATGCTGAGTAAGGAGCTTAAGTTGCATTATGATGGTTGAGATTAGGGGGCTAGTGCAAAGTATTCTTGAAAGAGGAAGGTTTTGAGCCTTTTGCAGAATTCAGAGTGGTCGGAGCATCCTTGTAAGTCAAGTGGGAGGGCGTTCCATATGGAAGGGGCATAGAGGGAGAAGGTTCGGTTGCAGGTGGATTGTTTGCTCCTTTTCTTTTGTGCTGGTATGTTTAGGATGTTTGCAGTGGTAGATCTATGTGCTCTGGTAATGTATGGTTTAGAGGGAAGGGCGAGTAGGCAAGTAGCAGATTCTTTGTGTATGGCTTTGTGGATCAGTGTGAGGGTTTTGAATTTAGGGAGCCAGTTGAGATCTTAGAGGACAGGGGTGATGTGGGCTCATTTTGGGCGTGTTGGTGATAAAGCATGCAATTGTATTCTGAGGCATTTGGAGGGGATGGATACTATGTTTTGGGAGACCATGATATATGAGGTTGCAATAGTCAAGGGTTGGGGTGGTTAGGGCTTGGCAAATGATATGGAAAGAGTCTGGATTTAATAAGGGGTGAAAGTTCTCAGGGTTCTAATTTTGGTGTAAATGGCTTTCATTGTTTTTCTTATCTGTTTCTGGAAGGTAAGGTTATGGTCAATTATTAAGCCAAGATATTTGACCTTGTTCTTTACTGAGACTGTGTAGTCACCGAGGACAAGCGATGTCAGGGGAGAGTAGGACAGATTGGAAAAATATGAATTGCTGCTGTTTTAGCTTGGTTAATGATAAGGCTATGTTGGTGGAACCAATTTCTTATCTTAGTAAAACAGTTGGTCACATTGGTGGAGTTGGCATAGTTATGTTGAAGGGGGTGAAGAACATAATGTCATCTGCACATAACTGATATTGAATATTGTGGTCTTGAAAGATTTTGCATATGGGTTGGAGGAAGATGTTGAAGAGGAGGGCAGATAAGCTGGAACCTTGTGGAACTCCTTGTGCTAGGGGGAACTGTTGTGAGGTTTTTCACCAATTCGTACCTGTTGAGTCCTGTGTTCAAGGTAGAAGCGGAACCATTTTAGGGTAGTACCTCTAAGGCCGATGTCATGAAGTCTGTCCAGGGGTTGTTCATGGGGAAGGGAGTCAAAAGTGGATGATATGTCGAGGAAGATTAGTAGACAACCTTGGGTAGGTGTTTGGGTGAAGGTGATCACTGAGTCTAAAAAGGACGTAATTAAGGTTTCCACACCATGGTTCCTTTAAAAACCATGTTGGAAGGGGTCAAGGGGGGCATGGTCATCAATATAATTCTGCATTTGAGTTTGAACAATCTTTTCAGTTATTTTTGTTAGGAGAGGGATACTCGATATCGGTCTGTAGGATGCAGGTATTGCGGGGTCGAGTTTATTACCTTTTAGGATGGGGCGAATCAAGCTCTTTTTCAGGGGTGTTGGCATGATACCAGAGAGGAGGGAGGCTTTTACTATGGATAGTATGTAGGGGATAAGAGTTTCCTTGGTACTTTTTATCCATGTGACTGAGCAAGGATCAAGAGCAGAGGTGGATGCATTGAGGTTTTTGATGACTGTGATTATGTTGTCAAGAGATGGAGGGTCAAATTCGTTCCAGGTTGTTGCTGGGCTTGTGTTAGAAGTAGGGGAGTCTGAATGGAGGCTATCGAGATGGGGCTAAGCAGTATTTGGAGCAGAGGAGGTCTGCTATGGCCTGTGGGGATATTTTTGGATACATCTCCTCTTGTGAAGGTTCATTTAATAGAGATTTAGTGATGGAGAATAGTTCTCTAGGTTTGTTTATGGAGCACATTATTACATTTTCATTGTATTCTCTCTTTCGTCTTAATGTTTCAGCACAGTATGAGTGGGGAGTGGTTGGGTTCCACTGACTGTGTGGGAGAGGTAAGGGGGTTGGTAATAATCTTAATAAGTCTGCAATTCGGAAGAGTTTGGTATAATTGAGGATAGAATAGAAATTTGGTAGTGGATGGAAATCTGTGTGAATGGATTATAGGGATTGGGTTTATTATGTTGTGTTTCACTTCTAGTGTGTTAGAAAGTAGAGCTGAGATAATGGATAGTGTTAGGAGGTGAGTCCACATGGTTGTGTGCCAAGGCTTGAGGGACTCCATGTTGGGAGATTGTGGTGCGATGAGTCACTGGGGTGGTTACTTACAATTCCAGTTTAGATGGAGTTACAGAGATGGGGTTAAGGGAAGATAACCCAATTGGAGAGTCCTCTATGTTGAGAAGTAGATAGGACTGGGAGGAACTGGTGTGAAAGTGAGTCACAGGTGGTAGTCTATATAGTGATCGGTGGTTAAGTGTTATTGAGAGATACTTGATGTGTGCTCTAATTGGTCAGTGAAACACAGGAGTGAGGAAATAAATTGAATTTGAGGATATTCAGAGTATGGAAGGTTGCAACAGCTAATGTAGGTTGATTTTGATATGAGGGATCAGGTTAATTTACATGTTCAGTAGTAATGATATACAATTACAGCAGTAGGAAGACATCGAGTCAAATAGAATGTCAGTTAATTTTCAAGAAAGTTTAGGCGAGTATGAGATGATACTATAGTAGCTTCTAATTAGATTAGGTAACAGTTGAGTCTTACAGATAGTCTCCTGATTAGGCCGGAACTGGCCTACACAGTACATGCAGGCCTGCTTAGCCGCAATTGGGAGAGCCGAGGTGGAGAAAGTCCAGGTGCTGAGAGGCTGCTCGTGCCTGCTGGCGCTCCTTTCATCCGGTGAGAGCTGCTGATTGTTTTGAAGGGCTGCGGTTATGATGATTGCGTTGTAGTGGAGGTATCAGGTTCTATCATGGAGGGGTTTTTCTGTTGGTTTAATGATCCCGCCTCAGTTCCCTGCCTAAGGGCTACGCCAAAGTGCCCTCTGGCGAGTCCCTCAGATGTGGGCCTGCCTGGTGCATGCTTCTTTTTAAAATTTGCCTGCAAAGTCCCGATTGGGCCTTGACAGGGGGAGCAGGAGGGGCAAGCAGCACTATCCATATAGAGGGTAATTTCATAAGAAGCTGCACAGGCTATGCACATTTCTGAGTGCACTGATGCGTGTAAGTCAAAGCATTCTATAACTTACCTGTGCCAGATGAGGCCATCCCTACACTCCGCCCAAACACTGCCTCCATGCACGGCCCATCCAAAGTTACACAAGAGTAACATAGAGAGAGTATCGACTGGCCAATATGTGCACAAATCAGGGAACTGTTGGAGGAGCTTCTTTGGAAGTTACTTTGACGTCTTTGATGGCCTAGTAAGATCTCATTGGTCTGTGTGGGGAAGGAAAGCTGAGGGTAGAGTCAGGAACAAAGAGCAGAGGGAGTTCACTGGGGCAAGCATAAAGGTTAGCATGTAAAGTTAGCATAGAGATTAATAGTTCTGATGGATGGACATACTGGATAGGCCATATGGTCTTTATGTGCCATCATGTTATGTTTCTATATAACCTAGTACAGTCATTGTGCAATACAGTACATCTGTAAGCAGTATCGTACCTAGCCCTGTGTGAGCGGTGCAGCCACACAGGGTGCAAAAGGATTAGGGGCACATGTCAGGCTGCTGGCTCCAACCTGCCCCCCCCCCCCCGCATTGCCCTGCTGCTGCCGCCACTTTTTTGTTTTCTCGGAGGCGGCGGCGGCAGCAGTAGTAAGGCAGATCCGCGTTTGTAACGCAGATCGGGACCCTCCTTCCCTTCTCTGATGTAGCTCGCGTCAGAGGAAGGAGGGAAAAGGCCAGCCATTCAAACGCAGGACTTTGCAATTCAGCATTTGAATGGCTGCCACTAAGTGCACATGTCCCTTTGAATATCAGCCTGATTATTCCCCACCTTCATTGTTGCAGAGGGAGGACTTGGGTTATTGGCCTGGAATTCTGCTTTATTGTAGAGGATCAATCCCAAGGAGCACAGGAAACTCAGGTCATCTTGCCATTCGTGGGGAAGCAAGCCTCCAGCACAAAAACAATATGATCCCACTGGCAAGCAGAGCAGTTTTTAAATAAATGGACGTGGCTGAAGCAATAAGAGAGGACCAGGGTCCGATGTTGGCAGCTATAGGCAAGACCAGAGAGCAGTGGGGAGGGAAGGTTTCTCCCCCAGAGATCATAGAGCATGCAGAATCAGGTTTCTGTTTAGTCCAGGTTTTTGGTACCTTCAAAATTTGCTGCCCTAAACATTTGCAGAGTGTCCAAATTACCCATTTCCAGGAGTGAGATTTTAATCCACTCCTGGATTTCTGACAATCTCATTCTAATGCATTCTGGGACCTGCAGCACTGATTCCAATGGGTAAAATCAGGGACTACAAATACCAGACTGCATTGCAGTGCAAATAAAACCAGAACTAGCTTAATATCTCACTCCTGGTGCTGGGTAACTTGGACATTCTGCATTTGCCTATATTGCCTATACCTAAATCCAGGCCTGGGAAGCACAGCAAATACCGGTCACAAATCATGCACTTAGAAACAAAATAACCCAGGGCTGACGCATCGGCATCTACTATTAGGTGAAAGTAGGGTCATCCAGGAGTCCCATCCAAATTATTTCTCTATTTAATAAATAAGTATACCTAAAAAATGAGCACCATTTGATGGGGTACATGTATGCCTACTTGTCTCCAAAATAGTAATATGTGCCTATTTTATGAGAGTGAATGCTGCCAAATATGGAGCACTGCCATGGAAGTCAAACTTTGCCCTTGGGAAGGTAGAACTCCTGGTAAAGGAGATTACAAAGAGTACAAGATATTCCATGGGGCTAATTCTGTCAAGATGCAATCATATCTCACAAGCAGAAAGCCTGGAAGGTAGTAATATGTTATAAAATCAATGCCACCTACTACTACAACAACCAGTGCTGTAAGAACCTGCAATAGAAATAGAAGGACCTATGCAAGAAGGCCAAGACCAAGCAGGTTGCAAGGGCATATGAAGGGCAATTGAGTTAGGTGATCCTTTCCCAGATCAAACATCAGAGCATAAGAACATAAGATATGCCATACTGGGTCAGACCAAGGTCCATCAAGCCCAGTATCCTGTTTCCAACAGTGGCCAATCTAGGTCATACGTACCTAGCAGTTTCCCCAAAAGACACAGGTTCTACAATGCTTGTATTGGGTCAAGCAGTGAAATCCTCGGTCCCTTTTAATAATGGTCTATGGACCTTTCCTCCAGGAACTTGTCCAAACCTTTTTCAAACCCAGCTACACTAACAGCCTTTACTACATCCTCCGGTAACAAATTCCAGAGTTTGATTACATGTTGAGTGACAAAATATTTTCGCTTATTAGTCTTAAATAGTTTACACTGTAGCTTCATTGCATGTCCCCTAGTCTTTCTATATTCTGATGATGTAAACAATCGATCTACATTTACCCGTTCCACTCCATTCATTAATTTATAGACCTCTATCATATCTCCCCTCAGCCGTCTCTTTTCCAGGTTGAAGAGCCCAAACCTTTTTAGCCTCTCTTCCATCCCCTTTACCATTTTGGTGGCTCTTCTCTGTACCTTTTCTAATAACGTTATATCCTTTTTAAGATACGGTGTCCAGAATTGCACACAATATTCAAGGTGCAGTTGCACCATGGAACGATACAGAGACATTATAATATCCTTTGTTTTATTTTCCATTCCTTTCCTTATGATACCTAGCATTGTATTTGCTCTCTTGGCCGCCGCTGCATGGAGGGTTTTAACATGTTATCCACGATGAAATCTAAATCTTTTTCCTGGGTGTTGGTTCCTAATGTGGAACCTTGTATCGTGTAACCATAGTTTGGGTTGTTCTTTCCTAGGTGCATAACTCTGCACTTGTCCACATTAAATTTTATCTGCCATTTGGATACCCAGTCTTCCAATTTATCAAGATCCTCTTGCAATTTTCCACAATCCTCATGGGTTTTAACAACTTTAAATAGTTTTGTATCATCTGCAAATTTGATAACCTCTTGCATGGCAAGCAAGACCCTTTTCCAGGTCATTTATGAATATGTCAGAAAGCAGCGGACCCAGCAAGATCCCTGGGGTACTCCACTATTCACCTTTCTCCATTGGGAAAATTGGCCATTTAGCCCTCCCCTCTGCTTTCTTTTAACCATTTCCTGATCCACAATAGTACACTGCCTACTATCCCATGACTTTTAAGTTTTGCCAAACGTCTCTGATGAGGGACCTTGTCAAAGGCTTTCTGAAAGTCCAGATACGCTATATCAACTGACTTACCTTTGTCTACCTGTTTATTCACATCTTCAAAAAAAATGTAACAGATGAGTAAGACAGGATCTCCCTCGTCTAAAGCCATGTTGGCTGTCTCCCATTAAGCCACGACTATCTAAATGTTCAATAATTTTGTTCTTTATGATGGTTTCTACCATTTTTTCCAGTACTGATGTCAGGCTCACTGGTCTGTAGTTTCCCGGATCACCCCTGAAACCCTTTTAAAAAATTGGCATTATATTGGCCATCCTCCAATCTTCAGGTATTACAGATGATTTTAATGATAGATTACAAATTACTAATAGCAGGTTTGCAATCTCATATTTCAGTTCTTTCAACGCCCTTGGATGTAGGGCTGCATGGTAGATGGTGGGAGAGCCAGAAGAAAGAAGGGGGGGGGGGCTTAGATGAAGGGGGACAGCAAGCAGCAGTCAAGCAGAAGATGTGTTGACTGAGGGCAGGGGGAGAGGAGGAACCTGGAAGTGCACCGTCCCCAGTGAATGGGGATCGTGCTCATACCTGCGGGGATGAGTAGGGAGAGAGATAGAAAAGCAACCAAGAGGATGAGGTACAACTTACTAGATGGAAAATACCATGAAGACATAGTGAGAAGATGAGAAAAGAGGCTCAGAGTCAAGCTGCCCCCAGAGCCACCCCAAGGAGCAGGACCTGCTTGTTGGGCACATGCTGTCGTGGCGCGAAATGCCACAACTGTTGCAAATAAGTAGAGGCGTCTGGTCACATGACCGGCGCTGCACAGTATTGGCTGGCAGGGATATAGCTCAATGGGGAAACCTCTCCTGAGCCCTGTGAATTAATTAGAAAGAGGGGAAATCACATAGGCACAGCAATATCATAACAGCAGGGTGAGTAATGTGCATGCATTTAATGACCATTATCTGCCACGGCAATAGTTCACGTGTGGTTAGATACCGTGAGTTGACTGCAAGGAGCAGCACATACCTATTCTAATTCCTTATCCATTTCATGCTGTGCACTTAATACTGGAATTAGCATGCCTTAAGTATCAAGCCACTTCATTAACTGTTAGTGAGGCCATGTGCGAACAGCATACGCTAATTTCCAAACAAAATGCTTAGTGCACTTTAGTAAAGGACCCTCTATTCAGGAAAAGCAAATCCAAGTCTGCGTGCAATTTTTCCTTAATTAATAATCTAAACAAAACTGCCAGCCTTGTTTTGCTTTAATTACTGTTACAAACTAAATGAAAGAACCTGTGGAATTTTGCACCCAGGGCCGGCTCATCCACTAGGTGAACTAGACGGTTGCCTAGGGCAGCAGATTCTGGTGGGTAACATCTAAAGTGGCAGCTGAACTGTTGCTTCAGCGCCACAGTGGGCTTTAAAATGCCCTCAGTTACAGCCTGCTGCCCCTGCCCCTTTTGAATGTGGGCAGGAGCACAGGCCATGAGCATGCATGCACATGGGCAGTTTAAGGCTTGACGCAGCCCTGAAGCAGTAGTTCAGCCGCTAGCACTTCAGTGCAAGAAGAGATGAGATGGGGGGCGGCGGGGGCTCCCTCTGAATCATCTCTCCCCTTCAATCTGTTCAAAACTCAGCTGCGTAGCTTATCTTTCTCCAGCTTCAATTTGCTTATAGCCCTCTTCTCAAGTCACATCATTGGCTCCCTATCCATTTCTGTATCCAATTCAAACTTCTCCTACTGACCTATAAGTGCACTCATTCTGCTGCTCCTCAATACCTTTCCTCTCTTATCTCTCCCTACAACCCTCCTCGGGAACTCCTCTCTTCTGGCAGATCCCTTCTATCAGTGCGCTTCTCTTCTACTGCCAACTCCAGACTTCGATCCTTCCACCTTGCTGCTCCTTATGCCTGGAACAAACTACCCAAGTCTGTATGGCAGGCTTCATCTCTGGCCCTTTTCACTTATAGGCTGAAAATTCATCTCTTCAAGGTCGCTTTTGGATCCTGATCTACTTAATCTCCTATGTGTTTCCTTACCATTCCACCTGATGTAGCCTTGTCCTCAGCTGTTGTGTTATCTGTCTTGTAAGCTTTGATGATCAGGGACCATCTTTTACATATGTCTGCACAGCGCTGCGTATGCCTTGTAGCGCTAGACAAATGATCAGTAGTGATGGGCCGGCATAATCTGAGGAGGGTGGCACGGAGGGTCTGCCTAGAGTGGCAGAAACCCCCAGGCCACCACTGCTGGCACCCAGTTTGATTAACTGCAACCAGATTAACTAAAAATCATAATGATGAGAATGACCAAGGAAGAGGCGCTTTCAAAAACATTGAACTCTAGTGTCTCCTCAGTAATAAAATAGAAATAAGGACAAAACAAAGAAACCCCAAATTTATTTGTTCTGATTAGGAACGGAGCATCCCTGCGATGTATAAATCAGCAGATCCTCCCCCCGTGTCTAGCATCTTGCCTCTCCTTCCCTATCATCCTGCCTGCTGGGCCTGCTGTCACCACCACCTTACCTCTGCTCGGGCCAGTAGAAGGCAAATGAAGGCAAATGATACCTCTGCTCGGGCCAGTAGAAGGCAAATGAAATCAGCGCAGCACAGGCCCATGGTTCTGCATTGCCACGTTCCACCCTCTCAAACGACTAGGGCTGGTGTTAGACATGCAGGGGCCCAGGGCAGATACTGGAAAGGGGGCACCCAAAACTGCCTGCAGGCTATGCCTCTTCAGCTTAAAGCAGGCCTGCGGCTCTCTGTGGCATTGCCCTGTTCGTCAGCCCCTAATGCTGGCCCTGCAAATGACTTCTTTTAGGACTAGCCCAGGCACTCCTCAAACGTTGCTATCCCCTGCTATGTTTACCTTGCTCACCATGTTGTTTCAGTCCTGCTTTAGTTGCTCAATGAGTTATCTGTATTTTATTTTATTTTATTTTTTTATCAATAGTATTGCTGTCTTGAGCACTAGAATACATATCTTGAGCTAATGCTTCTAACTATAGTTCAAGTACTATAACATGGGAACTAGAGAAGCCCGTACATTTTGGGAGTGCCAGTTAGATGCTTATAAGTGATATGTATCTCGGGGAAGACGTGCTGAATTCCTTAGATGATTCCCAAGATTCCAATGGTTTGAGCAGTGCCAAACCTGCAACATTCCGCACAGTATTAGCTCCAAACGAGCTTCTAGGGACTGAATTGGACTTGTCTTGAAATGAACTTTTTTGTAGCAAAATTTCCCTCGTCACCAGTTTTCTGAAAACTTTTTCAGTTTTTTGGTCACCTCTTTCCTTCCTATCATAAATTAGAAGGCATAGGGAGGGGCTGTTCCCTGGAGTCACTTCTAGAGTTTCTAAGAATGTTTTTGGAAGGCAAACCGGTGTTCGCTAGTTTACAGAAGAATGTTTGCTTTTGCAGAGAGCTGAAATGGCTCCATCCTGCAACTTTGAAATTGAGTTTATTATTCCAAAGGGGAGACTCCTTTCGATTTGGCACTTATACAGTGAAGTCCAATCCACATTGTCAAGTGTATAGCTCTTACACAAACTTCTGGTATGTGAAAGGGGCCAGGAAAAAGTTGCTATGGTAAAGAATTGTTTTGATAAGAAGAAATAGTAGACTTTATGCCGGTAACAGCTAGTACTGCCAATATAGGGCCTTACTCAATAAAGATTTTCCCATGAGCACAGAATGGGAAAAGTTCTTTCTGAATAAAGTCTGTGTGTTCTTAAAAAAATGTTACTGGGCTAACATCTCCACCCAAGCCTCATTTTTTCAGTTGTCTGTCTCTCATCTGCTCCTCTGTCCTCCCATATGCATGCATATATACATCTTCCACTGTCAATTCGAAAAAAAAGAAGCAGAAAAAAAAGCCAGCATACAAACATTTTCTATATTTATGATATAATTTTTCCGAACATTTTGTTTCATGCTACTTGTAATAGGTGGAAAGGCAGAAACAAAAATCCCTGTTATTGTTGACAGCCATTACCTATGCAATCTATTGGCAGATGGGCATTATTTAAGTGATGTTCCTCAGATTAACAGGATCTGTTGTCAGGTCATTGGCCGTGGTTATAACGTGATGATTCCAGAGCTGAGAGTAAGGTTATGAAAGGAAAAAAATACCGGTTTGCTTTCTAATACTACTATTGCTAATCATTTGTATAGCGCTACAAGGCGTACATAATGCCAGGGCTGGTGTTAGACATGCAGGGGCCAGGGCAAAAACTGGTGAGGGGATCCCAAAGCCCACCTGCAGGCTATGCCTCCTTTAGCTTCAGGCAGGCTTGGGGCCCCCTGTGGCATGAGGGCCCAGGGCAATTGCCCTATTTGCCACCCTCTAACACCGGACCTGCACAGTGCTGTACACATACATGTAGGAGGCAGTCCCTGCTAAACAGACTTTAGAATCAATCCAAGACAGTGGTGAAGAGGTGTTTTTTTAGCTTGGATATGAATAGGGCCAGAGATTGAACCTGACGTACTTACTCGGATAGCTTGTTCCAGGCATATAAAACAGCAAGGTGGAATGAATGAATGAAGTCTGGATTATGTTCATTTTCTTTGATTGATTTTCGGGCATTTTTTCGTTTCGTTCCAGAAATTAGTGTATATAAAATTTGACTCATGTTCATGGAATTTTATTAACGTACATAAATCAACTTTGCATGCCTTCATTTGGAAGTTTTACGCACGCAAAGTAGATTTAGTTTGCGTTCCTTACAGCATCATTTTTTCCAAACTGAAACTGGAAACCGTATGCACATTCCTAGTCAAGAGCATATAGGGATAGTAAGGGTGAGAACTGATGCTTGGAATAGCAGGCTAAAAGACAAGGTAAATAAATGGTAGAATCTATAACCAAGGAGACTAGTATCTTTTAGAAAATGGAATGCAGAAAAATCAGACTCTTACATTATACTGCATGGTTTAGCTGTTAGAATTCTGCAGCAAGTTTCAGTCTTTCTGTGATGATTATTCCTTGGCAAGACACTAACGTTTAGGCAATCTTGTGGCATTTTCTGACATTTTCAATTTGTAGCCCAAAGCCGTGTGAAACAGTCTAACTAATTAAGAAACTTTCTAAAACTTCTCCTGTATTTTTTTCTCCATCACAATGGCTGCATTGAAGTTAGTGCTATAATAGGAAAGGCCATCAGTAAATCCTAATTTTTGAAGAAAATAGTGGCCGAAAATAAGTTACAAATGGTGTACATGTTCCAATAAGAATAACAGTGCACATCATACAGCCTGCTAGAACAGTGCCCTTTTCTATGAAGTAAAATGACATTCCTTTCCCAGCTGTTACCTAACTCCTTTCTTTGCTTTGCACATTTTTAGGTCAATGCAAGGTCAATCAGTTACTTTGCCCACATGCTGTAAACAAATGAGGCCATGTGCTCAGCACTCTCTCTATTTTATTCCTCTTCTATTTTTCCCAGAATCGTAATAATTAAAAGATTTAAGTGTGGAAAATAACATAAAGTCATTAATACTCACAGTACATTCCTACACCCATCCTAAAAAAGCTCCACTGGCTTCCTCTAGAAATCCACATCATGTACAAAACCCTCCTCCTCGAACACAAAGCTATCCACCATGTGGATACATCCCACCTACACATACTCCTACAAGAATTCAAGCCCAGCAGTACCACAAGACAAGCCACGAACAACACACTAGTCATCTCCCACGCAAGAACAAAGAACAACCAGGCCGGGCCCCCCTCCTTTGAACTCTACGCACCATCAATATGGAAACACTCCTCTTAACCAACTTAAGACATAGCTCTTCATTGAACACTTTGGCCACTCGCATAACCCGCTCCGTTTGACACAGTCTCCCATGACATCCTCCTCCCTCCCACCCACCAGAAACGACATAGTCTCTTATATGTCTTCTGTAAATACTGACCCCTGCCATGTAAATAAGTTACATTTCCATGGAATTTACTTCCCACTTTGTAGAAAAGTAAAATCTCAACATATATACTTGCTATGTACCTGTAAATAAGTTAATTATTTCCTGTCTATATAGTTACCACCTCGTTCGATGTACATAAGTTAACACTATGTTCAGTGTAACTTATTGTTCTTTGTTTGATGTAAACCGCTTTGACCCGGAGAAAAGCGGTATATAAACCCAGCTAAATAAATAAATCTGAAGGGGCTGCTCTTTCTTAGATTCAGAACACAGCATAAACAAATCACTGTTGCTAGCTATAAGAACATTGGCACAGAAGTATTACCTCAGGTCGGAGGGCTGGGGGTTCAATTCCCACTTGGGGACAAGTAACCTCAGGCTGGAGGGACTGGGGTTTCTAGTCCCATGGCCATTCCTTGTGGCTTTGGGCAAGCCACTTAACCCTTCATTGCCTCAGGTGCACTTAGATTGTGAGCCCTTTGGGGACAAGGGAATAAAAAGTACCTGTTAGTATATGCATACATGTAAACCACTAGGCTACTCCTGCATGAGCTATTTATTTATTTTTTATGCTGTCTTATCCTTCAGTCAACGCGATTTACAAGGAACATAGGTTTATACAATAAACAAGTGAGATATAGAATAAATTAACTGTTACATTGAAACCAGAGTCATATAATTCTTAACAGCAATCAACAAGTACACCTAAAAATATAGAATAATATAAAACAACTTGGAACTTCTATACAGTAAGAGGGTCAGGCAATAGGGTGAGTACTCATTTCGTAAACGGTTTGGTACAATGTGAGCTGCAGTGGTGAGGATTTGAAGGATGGTATTAGCTTAAATGATCTGTCCATATTATTCAGTGTACAGGTGTGTTTTGAGCTTGTTACGGAAGTCCTTGATGTCTGTTGTGGTTCTAAGATCTTTTGGTAAGGAGTTCCATAACTCTGGGGCAGACAGGGAAAGTGCTCTTTTAGAAGTGGATTGGTTAGAGTTTTTGTAATCGGGTGGGTTAATGATCATGTTTTATTGTTGATTCTTCTGGGACATGTGCTGGTGTCTCAAGCAATCAGTTATTGTAGAATCTTTACAGAAGAGTGGTGTAGGATTTTGTGAATTATAAACATTGTCTTGAATTTCAACCAGTAGAGTATTGGAAGCCAGTGAAGATGACTTAGTATGGCTAAGTAAAGGTTTTATGTTCTTAAGGAACTTCATCTTATGGTATGAGTTTGTAGTTGTTATATTTATGTGGGACTGAAAGCTGAGGTTAAGGTCTAGGGTGACACCAAGGTACTTGACTTCTCTTTGCATCTTAATGGTTCTATGAAACAGGTTGATTTCTTGCAGGGGTTGAATGAGAAGTCACATGTAATGAATAAGGCCTCTGTTTTGTTGCAATTTACTGCTAAGTTTGCTGCCGAGCCAGTTGATGAAGTCTTCCATGCATTTGGTTATTGGTAGGAGGTCAGGGCTATGGATGTCAATTGGCATAAATACCATAATGTCATCAGTATAGAGTCGATATTCTATGTTGTGATGTTTGATTATAATACAAAGGGGCTGTATGTAAATATTAAATAGCATAGATAAGAGGCTGATCCTTGAGGGATGCCCTGTTTTAGGGTGAAGGGAGCAGATTTGTCCGTGCCACATTTTACTTGCTGTTGCCTGTTTAGGAAGTATTATTTAAACCATTTTAGAGTAGTACCATGGAGACCAATTTCCTGGAGGCATTGTAGCATAATAGTGTGGGATACTGTGTCAATGAAACTGCTTTTAGTACACAGTGACCACTACCAGGTAATGAGTTTGCTTTAATTGTTTACACACTTTAGTAAACATGCCCCTTAATGTGGGCAAGTGCAAAGTGATGCATATAGGGAAAAGCATTCCAAAATGCAGCTGTTTGATACTGGGCTCCATATTAAGAGTTACCACCTGCGAAAACGATCCAGGTGTCAGTGAGGATAATACAATACTTTGAAATCCTCAGTTCACTGTGTAGTGGCAGCCAAAAAAGCAAACAATGTTAGGAATTATTAGGAAAGGAATAGAGAATAAAACACAGAATACTATAATGCCTATGTATCATTCCATGATGTGACAGAACCTTGAGTACCGTGTACAGTTCTATTCACTGTATCTGAAAAAAAGTTATGTAGTTGTGTTTAATATTATTGACATCTTTGCAGTTGAAGTACTTAATGGCCAATATCTCCTACAAAAAGTGGCCAGTGAAATGGCTTTGGACTATGTATGCACACATGTTTGGCACATAAAAGAATCAAATAAAACAAGATCAATTAAAAAGGAAATAGTATAAAAACTGGGACATTGCCAAGACATGATTATTAAAAAAAACCTTTACAAAATCCCTGTGATCATTGATTCAAAAGATAAAATAGATTTATGTTGGAGATAATGTTGGACTATTTGCCATGAGGAAAATATCCTCCTGAAGCAAATCTTCCTTCTTATTCTTTTTGTTATGTGAACCCACAGCTCGCAATCCTACAAGCCGTATCCGTGTTTAAATGAGGGAAAATAGCACCTAGCCAATTCCTTAAACAGGTTTGGTGTTATGATGACGAAGATATAATTCTTAAATAAGTGAAGAAAAACGCCAACTTAGCTTTCGTTCAGACTCCAGCAGCAATCGCCCGTTGCCATTGTTATGAAGCTTCACAATATTGCATATTTTCTTCATTGCCGTTGAAAAGTCGTATCACTACATAGCGCCATGTTTCAGGCCATCATAAATCATTTGGCCCTTCATCTGTCTAGCCTGATCTCAAAGATCTTGGGATTCCTATGTCTACAGTTTGCAATATTATTTAGAAGTTTTCTGCTCATGGAACTGTCAAGAACCTCCCAGGACATGGTGGGAGGAGCAAAATTAATCCAAGAAGTCTTCAAAGGTTAGTGTGAACTGTTAGAAAAATCCCATGTACAACATCCAAAGAGTTTATGACTGACCTGGAGCAATCTGGAGTGGTGATTTCAACCTGCACCATATGCCACTCATTAAACAAAAAAGGACATCATGAGCAAAGGCCAAGGAGGGATCCACTGCTCAAAGACAGACATAAAAAGGTGTGCCTGATCTTTGCCAAAACCCACCTTGAGAAACCACAGTCCTTCTGGGATATTGTTCTGCGGACAGATGAAACCAAACTTGAGCTGTTTGGCAATGCAGACCAGCGACACATTTACAGACAAAGAAATGAAGCTTATAAGGAAGAAAAACATCCTAGCTACAGTTAAATATAGTGGAGTTTCAATAATGTTGTGAGGATGTTTTACTGCCTCAGGAATTGGAGGCCTGGAACGTATTAAAGGAATTATGAAGTCACAGGATTACCATGCTATTTTGGAGTGTCAGAAAGCTAGGTCTGGGTCAGCAGGACAATGAACGAAAACATACATGCAAACATACAAAAGAATGGTTAAAAAGGAACAAATGAACTGTTTTACACTGGCCAGCAATGAGCCCTGATCTCAATTTAATCGAGAATCTTTGGAAAGAGCTGAAATCTGCCTTTGGTAAAGGGAATCCTGGAAACATTCATGAGCTGGAACAAATCACAGTTGAAATGTTTGGAGGCCGTCATCACTGCCAAGGGTTGTGCAACCAAATATTAGTGAAGGGTGTCATTATTCCTGTCCAGGTCATATTTTTTTTCTCAGAAATTACTACATCTAAGTTGCACAGACATCTCTTTTCTTGTTGCTTACCTTTGAACCTACTAGTAAAATATTTTGATGATATACAGTTGGAATATTTTTAATTATTTCTCAAGATATTGTACACAACATACCTAACATGCCAAGGTGCCAATAATGTTGACCACAACTGTAGGAGAATTAGAAAATGCATAAAGAAGACTGACTGAAATTATAAAGGAGATGGAACAGCTTTCCTATGAGGAAAAGCAAAAGAGAATGGGACAATTCTGTTGAAGGAAGATGAGATAGAGGTCCATGAAATGATAAGTGAAGTGAATGGAATGGATAACCTTGATTTACTTGTTTATGCTTTCAAAAAGTATAAGACTAGTGGATATTCCATGATGTTATTAAATAGTACATTTAAAACAAATCAGAGAAAATATATTTTCACTCAATGCACAATTAAGCTCTAGAATTCATTGCCGGAAAATGGGTTTAAAAAAAGATTGAACAGATTCCTGGGGAAAACTCCATGAACTGCTATTAAAAGATAGACTAGGGGAGAGCTGAGAGCCATAGTATTTCTTTACATTTGTGGATCCTCCAGGTACTTGCGATTTGGATTAGCCATTGGAAAAAAGACACCGGCGTGCATATTTTCCTTGGAGGTTTTCATCTACTGTTGGAGTTTCTTGAAAGACAAGGCGGTGAAACTGGTGCGTCTTCATTGCCTTCTGGAGAAGGGAGCACACTAGAACTGGACAAACTATCAGATAAATATATTTCCTGCATCTAACGTTTAAGCAACTACTGTCATTTGAAGTTCTATGATAAAAGAACCCTAGGGCCCTTTATTCAGTGGTGGCAGCTAGAGCTGCTAAAGTGGCTAGTTGCCATCACTGAACCTTTAACCCGAATATTCAATGCCGGGCCATATCTGGGCTCCGGCATTGAATATCGGGGTTGCATGGATTATCATGAAGCTAAGCGGGCAACAGCGATATTCAGCCACTGACCGGTTAGCTTCAGCGGCAAGAGTTAGGCCACTTTACTGCACCTGGCTTTTACTGCATTGTGATAACAGGGCAGTGATGCAATATCACTGTTGCTCGGTTATCACCAGATGTCGCCCCGGAACGCCCCGATGTAACTGGTTAGCATCAGGGTGTACAGCAGCAGCTCCCACTGAATATCCCAGCCAAGGGGATTAACATGTGCAAACCATGATAATCCCTTCCATTATTGGGTCCCTAGAATGCATACAGCTTAAATTCAACCATAAGTACAATTTATTGATATATTTTAACAGACTTAATGGCAAATTTTAGATAGCATGTGGAGATTGGAATTGAGATGTTGAGGTCAGGATGTACACAACTCTGGCAGCATGTTAGAAAAAGCTCTACCAAATGTGGAGCCTTTTCTGAAATACGTATAAGAACATGCAGGAGAGCACATGTACTGGCTAACACATAGAGCTAGAGAAGCCATTTTACAAATCAACACATGGGAAAAATCAATGGAGGTAACTCAGCAACTAACCACCGGAGTCTCAATGCGTGGATGAGACAATGGTGCAAGAATGAGGGTTTTGGATTTGTTAGGAACTGGGGAACATTCTGGGGAAAGGGGGGGCTCTTCCGAAGGGATGGGCTTCACCTTAATCAGGATGGGACCAGACTGCTGGCATTAACCTTTAAAAAAGAGATAGAGAAGCTTTTAAACTAGAAATTAGGGGAAAGCCGACAGTCACCCAGGAGTGCATGGTTCGGACAAAGGTATCCTTGAAGGATACTACCAAAAGCAGTGAGGTTCCAAAAGGGAGTATAGTAGCCCAAATGCCCTTGAGTAAGGAGCAGACAGAGCATAAAGATTCCAAATTACCCCTGCCTACCAATAGCCAGATTAATATGAATAAAATACAGTCTCTAAAATGCTTGTATGCCAATGCTAGAAGTCTAAACAATAAGATGGGAGAGTTAGAATATATAGCACTAAATGAGAGGTTAGATATGATTGCACTCTCAGAGACATGGTGGAAGGAGGACAACCAGTGGGAAACTGTGATACCTGGATAGAAACTATATCGTAATGATAGAGCTGATCAAATTGGTGGAGGGGTTGCGCTCTATGTTAGAGAGGGCATTGAGTCAGAAAGGATTAAAGTTTTGCAGGGAACAAAATTTGCTGTAGAATCTCTATGGATTGAAATTCCATTTATGAAGGGGAAGGTGACGGCAGTTGGAGTATACTATCGACCGCCTGGCCAGAATGAACAAATGGATGATGAAATGCTCAAAGAAATCAAGGAAGCTAACAAAAGTCACAACAGAGTAGTAATAATGGGTGATTTCAATTACCCCTGTATCGACTGGGTCATTGTCACAGCAGGACAAGCTAAAGAGATAAAGTTTCTAGATGGAATAAATGACTGTTTCTTGGAGCAGCTGGTTCATGAACCGACCAGAGGGGAAGCCATACTGGACCTAGTCCTTAGTGGAATGCCAGATCTGGTGCAAGAAATAAGGGTGTTGGGACCACTTGGCAATAGTGATCATAGTATGATCATGTTTGATTTAATTAGTGGAGGACAGATAGTAAAGGCATCCACAGTACTACCTTTTAACTTTCAAAAGGGAGACTATGATAGAATGAGGAATATAGTTAGGAAAAAACTAAAAGGAGCGGTTCCAAAGGTTAAAGACTTACAGCAAGCTTGGGTGTTATTTAAAAATACTATCCTCGAAGCCCAGACCAGCTGTATTCCACGCATTAGGAAAAGTGGAAGAAAGTCCAAAAAACTGCCAGCATGGTTTAAAGGTGAGGTCAGAGAGGCTGTTGCTGCCAAAAAAGCAACCTTCAGGAAATGGAAAAAAGAGCCAAATGATGAAAACTGGAAACAGCACAAGCACTGGCAAGTTAAATGAAAAGCATTGATAAGGCAGGCAAAGCGGGAATTTGAGAAGAAACTTGCTACGGAAGCAAAAACACGAAATAAAGACTTTTTCAAGTACATTCATAGCAAAAGGCCTGTGAGAGAGTCAATTGGACCATTAGATGATAGAGGGGTAAAAGGGGCAGTAAGAGGAAACAAGGCTATAGCAGAGAGACTGAATGAATTCTTTGCTTTGGTCTTTACTGAGGAAGATGTAGGGATGTTACCCAAGACTGAAGTGGTATTTAAAGGTGATACTGCAGAGGAATTGAGAGAAATATCGCTACACCGGGAAGATATATTACAACTATTTGATAAACTGATTGTAGCAAATCACCTGGACCAGATGGTATACATCCCAGAGTGTTGAAAGAACTGAAATATGAGATTGCAGACCTGCTATTGGTAATCTGTGAACTTTCATTAAAATCATCTGTAATACCTGAAGATTGGAGGGTCGCCAACGTAACACCAATTTTTAAAAAGGGTTCCAGGGGTGACCCAGGAAATTACAGACCGGTGAGCCTGACGTCAGTACCAGGGAAAATGTTAGAAACCATCATAAAGAACAAAATTACACAGCATGTAGATAGTCATTGCCTAATGGGAGACAGCCAACATGGCTTTAGACAAGGAAGATCTTATCTTACTAATCTGATCTGTTTTTTTGAAGGTGTGCATAAACAGGTAGACAAAGGTGAGTCGGTTGATATAGTGTATCTGGACTTTCAGAAAGCTTTTGACAAAGTCCCCCATCAGAGACTTTTGGCGAAGCTAAAAAGTCATGGGATAGGAGGCAGTGTACTATTGTGGATCGGGAACTGGTTAAAAGATAGAAAGCAGAGGGTAGGGCTAAATGGCCAATATTCCCAATGGAAAAAGGTGAATAGTGGAGTACCCCAGGGATCTGTACTGGGTCCGCTGCTTTTTGACATATTCATAAATGACCTGGAAAAGGGAATAACTAGTGAGGTTATCAAATTTGCAGATGACACAAAACTGTTTAAAGTTGTTAAAACCCAAGAGGATTGTGGAAAACTGCAGGAGGATCTTGATAAATTGGAAGACTGGGCATCCAAATGGCAGATGAAATTTAATGTGGACAAGTGCAAAGTTATGCACCTAGGAAAGAACAACCCACACTATAGTTACACGATGCAAGGCTCCACATTAGAAACCACCACCCAGGAAAAAGATTTAGGAGTCATCGTGGATAACATGTTAAAACCCTCTGCCCAGTGTGCAGCGGCGGCCAAGAAAGCAAATAGAATGCTAGGTATCATAAGGAAAGGGATGGAGAATAAAACAAAGGATGTTATAATGCCTCTGTATCGCTCCATGGTACGACCGCACCTTGAATATTGTGTGCAATTCTGGTCACCGTATCTTAAAAGAGGACATACGTAGCATTATTAGAAAAAGTACAGAGAAGAGCCACCAAATTGGTGAAGGGGATGGAAGGCTACTCCTATGAAGAGAGGCTAAGAAGGTTAGGGCTCTTTAGTCTGGAGAAGAGACGGCTGAGGGGAGATATGATAGAGGTCTATAAATTAATGAATGGAATGGAACGGATAAACGTGGATCAATTGTTTACGCTATCAGAGTATAGAAAGACTAGGGGACATGTAATGAAGCTACAGGGTAAACTATTTAAGACAAATAAGAGAAAATATTTTTTCACTCAACGTGTAATCAAACTCTGGAATCTGTTACCGGAGGATGTAGTAAGGGCTGTTAGTATAGCTGGGTTTAAAATAGGTTTGGACAAGTTCCTGGAGGAAAGGTCCTTAAACCACTATTAAAAAGGGACCCAGGATATCAATGCTTGACCCAGTACAAGCATTGTGGAACCTGTGTCTTTTGGGGATATTGCTAGGTACGTATGACCTAGATTTGCCACTGTTGGAAACAGGATACTGGGCTTGATGGACCTCGGTCTGACCCAGTATGGCATGTCTTATGTTCTTATGTTCACCCAGTACAAATGTGGAAAGCAACGAAGGACGTATAAATAAACACTTTATTGGTAACCCACTCTAGCCACTGGCCCGACACTGGCCGTGTTTCGGAAATCTTCCTCAGGGGCTTTTAATGGCTAAAAACAAATATAAATATAACATTAGTATAAAACAAATTATTACAAAAGGTAGGGAGGCAAAACCAAGACAAAAAATTATAAGATAAGTCAGTGATTAATTAAAAATATATATAATAAGTAAAACAAAATAAAATAGAGTACAGCTAATAAAACCGGAGCAAAAAATCATTCCATAAACGAGACACCAAAATAATTAACAAATGCAATCGTTAAAGCAACTAAATTAATATTATATATTCAAAAAACAAATTCATAAAAACATAAATAAAAATAAAAAATAAATAAAAAACTCTATTCATGCAGTAAAATCGTGAATCAAAACATATATAAATCAATTAATAAACTAAAAACAAATAATTTACACACCACATGAAAAAGCCTGAAAATGGTATCTCGAACATCTTTACTTACATAAATCAGAAATCATATAAATAAATAATTCAATAAATTTTTTTTTAAAATAACAAATAATAAAAAATTTCCGAAACACGACCAGTGTTGGGCCAGTGGCTAGAGTGAGTTACCAATAAAGTGTTTATTTATACGCCCTTCGTTGCTTTCCACGTTTGTACTGGGTTGTTTGTTGCACGTGGATTTGTGCCTGTTTGTTGGTAACTCAGCAACTTACACATGTAAGAACTGGCACAATCTATGTTGGCCGTTCTACAACCCTGTTTGTATACAAGTAAATGGCACTGATTAACTGCAGTGGCTGATATCTTTATTTAATTTCAGTTTGGAGGGGGAAATAAACAGTGGGAAATTAAGGAGGATAAAACCCCCTTAATCCCTCCTGCAAACAACCAAAAACCATCACTTTTTAAAAACCTATACATGCCAGGGAGCAGCTATAAATCCCAATGTGGACAATTTTGGTCATATACATGCATTCCCTAGATGGGGAATACACATGCAGATTTTTGATCTGCCTAAACTACACCCTAATCATACCCCCTTGCGATTTCTACATAGTATGAACATCCACATCCACATTTAGCCCTTTCTAAAATCGTCATTTACAAGAAGATGCCATTTCCACATGTAAATGCCAAATTTTCCACATGGAATTTGCTACTAAGTCTTCTAAAATAACCCCTTTAGTCTCTGCTAATTTGACAACAGTCATTCCCCATTGATTACAAAATCATCCTGGTCTTTGCATTGTTGTGCAATAATTGGGATTCCTTTCCCATTTACGGAATTGCCAATCCACCTAATAAACGGAAGCTGGGTCTAGGAATTAAAGCTGCATCTTCTGCATGGCAGCACACATCCTATGACTGTTGGGCCATAGAATTGATTGACATCCACATTTATCTGACTGAAAAACATTCTGAAAAGTGAGGAAAAAGTTAAAAACAGGAAACATGTACTTCCTACTGAAAAAAGGGATCGAAAATGAAAGATGTTATTTTTGGGATTTGACATTCAATTTGTGTAAGAGTTACTGTTCTGATATTGTTTTTGGCTAAATGCAGCTTAACTTTGAGTGCAAAATAATGCTGGTCTTTTTTTAATACTAGCTTAAATTCCTTTCGAAAATCACAGTTCCAACTAACCACATGTAGACACTACTTCTGGCAAAAATACTTCTCCATGATATAATACGATTTTAGCAAAGTACAGATTGTTGGTTGGAAATTTAAGAAAAGGCCTACATTGCAAAAAAAAAAATTTCTAGCTCATTAAATTGTACTTGTGAGCTGTTTCAGATCATGGAACAGTTAGGCATAGAAACATAGAAATATGACAACAGAAAAAGACCACATGGCCTATCTAGTCTGTTCTTCCATATCAACAACTACAACAGTCCCCTTTTTTCCTTTAGAGATCCTCTGTGTTTGTCCCATGCTTTTTTGAATTCAGTTACTGTCCTCATCTCTACCACCTACACTGGGAGACTATTCCACGGATCCCCCACTCTTTCCGTAATGAAATATTTCCGCATATCACTCCTGAATCTATCCCCCTTCACCCTCATCCCATGTCCCCTCGTAGCAGAACTTGCCTTTAATTGAAAGAGGCTCTCCCCCTGAGCATGCTCCAGATAAGACTAGTAGTATTGCTATGTCATCATCTGAGGGCTTAGTTCAATATTTTTGTACAAAGAATGATAAGCCTGATTTGATCGACCCATAGACTTAAGAGTAGAGAGGTCATTCCCTTAGTAAGATATCAGTCTAACTTTTGTGTCAAGTAGTATCTGTGCTTTAAACTCCTGCTCAGATGATATTGTGAAAGGTAAAGCGATAGCCTTGAATCTGATAGTTTGACTAATCAATGCCTCCTTATCAGAGGGATATCTTTGGTTTCCTGGACCATGGGATGATGTTCTAAGGGCTGCCCAAGAGGTCCATCTGCTCAAGAAGGGTGACATGTCTTCAGTAATAGACTGGCTAACCTACTGAAGAGGGCTTTAAACTAGATTCATTGGGAACGGGTGAAGAAAGCCCCCAGGTAAGTGAAAGCCCCCAGGTAAGTGAAACATTAAATATCTCTATATAAATGGGTAAAAGGGGCAATATCTGGAAAGTGGTGTGTATAAATGCCCGTAGCATGGGAAATAAGTCAAGGCTTTAATGGAAAAGGCTGACTTGGATCCAGTGACGTTCACAGAGACATGGTTCAAGGATAATCATAACTGAGATGTAATTATACCAGGCTATACCTTATTCAGGAAGGATAGGGTAGGAGGAAGGGGGGGGGGAGGAGTGGCACGATATGTAAAAAATAACATTAAAACAATACAATTACAAGGCTTAAAGGGGAGGGAGGAGGTACTGTGGGTTAAACGAGAAAGAGAAATCAATTTGCATTGGTTTGATATAGAGACCCCCCCCACAGGGAGAAGTAGACCAAGATTTAATATTGATTTAGGTTTTCTATACCGCCTTATCCTTCAAGCAAAGTGGTTTACATTATGTAATTACTACAAACTGGTACTGGATATATTCCCTTGTCCCCAAAGGGCTCACAATCTATGTGTACCTGAGGCAATGGAGGGTTAAGTGGCTTGCCCAAGGCCACAAGGTGTGCCTATAGGACTAGAAACCAAAGTCCCTCCAGCCTGAGATTGCTATCCCCAGGTGGGACTTGAACCCCTGGCCCTTCCAGCCTGAAGTACCATGTCCTAACTACTAGGCCACTCTTCCCTACAGAAGACATATGCAGCATTGCTAGGAAAGGGGAAGTGCTATTAACATAGTAACATAGTAAATGACGGCAGATAAAGACCAGTATGGTCCATCTAGTCTGCCCAGTAAGATGGCAAGAGTAGGTGCACCTGCCGCTCCATGCAGGTCACCCCTCCCCATGTCTTTGTTTAGGGGTGAACCCACCGCTCGGTGTAGGACACCCCTGTTTGTTGAGAAATTAGATAGTTAAGTTTATTTTGATTTTATCCTGTTGCTGTAAAGGGATCCATTGTGTCTGTCCCATACCATTTTGAATTCTGTCAATGTATTTGTCTCCACCACTTCCATCGGGAGGGTGATAGGTGATTTGAATATTCCTGATGTGGATTGGCACAACCCTGCTGCGGTGTCATCTAGAAGTAAGGAGATTCTGGATTCTCTGCAGGGAGAACTATTCAGGCAACTGGCAACAGAACCCTCACGTGAAGGGGCCATATTGGACTTAGTGCTTACCAATAGTGAAAGTGTTTCTGATGTTATAGTGGGAGATCATCTCACATCCAGTGATCACCAGATGGTATGGTTCAGTATTAGGACTAGGGCTGATAAAATCCATTCAAAAGAGAGGGTCTTAGATTTTAGGAAAACTAACTTTGCCAAGATGGGCCAATACCTCAAGAAGTTGTTAGTGGGATGGGAACAGCTGGAGGATGTAGAAAAACAGTAGGCAAACCTCAAAGGGAATATTTTAAGGGCAACCAACCTTTTTGTTAGAAAGGTAAATAAAGGTAAAAAGCAAAGGAGACGCAATGATCATCAAAAGAAGAAGCTGAAAAAGTGAAGAAGAAGAGGGAGGCCTTTATGAAATACAAGAGATCACAGAGAGTGGAAGACAGGCATCTATATTCGGAAAAACTTAGAGAAGCTAGCAAAATAGTCAGGAAAGCAAAGATACTAAAAGAGGAAGAAATAGCCAGTGCAATAAAATGGGGGGATAAGACATTTTTCAGATATGTTAGTGAGAAGAGGAAGGGCAAAAGTCATATTGTCAGACTCAAGGGCGAAGGGGTGGAATATGTAGAAGCTGATGAGGATAAAGTGGAATTGCTTAACAAATAATTCTGTTCTGTGTTCACAGATGAAGGGCCAGTAGTAGGACCTCATAAAATACCCACAAACAGGAACAGAAGCAACAAAGATCTCGAACAATTTTCAGACTGTGGATCATGAGGAACTAGCTAAACTATAAGTAAACAAAGCAATGGGACCGAATGGGATACATCCGAGAATATTGAAGGAACTTGGGGATGTTCTAGCGGCTCTGCTGACTGACCTTTTCAATGCCTCTTTGGAGTCGGGAATGGTGCCAGAGGACTCAAGAGAGGCACATGTGATCCCTTTACACAAAAGCTTAAGTAAGGATATGGTTGAAAACTACAGGCCAGTGAGTCTAAACTCTGTGGTGAGAGAAAATAGTAAGGTTTCTAGAATCCAATGGATTACAGAATCTGAGGCATCATGGATTCACCAGAGAAAGGTCTTGTCAGACAAATCTGATTGAGTTTTTTGACTGGGTGACCAGGGAGTTGGACAGAAGGAGAGCCCTAGATGTGGTGTACTTGGATTTCAGTAAAGTCCTTGACACTGTTTCGCACAGGTGTCTTATCAACAAACTGATCACCCAGGGATGGACCCTAAAGTTACTGAATGGGTTAGAAATTGGTTGGGGGGAAGGCAACAAAGGGTATAGGTAAATGGAGCTCACTCTGAGGAGAGGGAGGTTACCAGTGGTGTGCCACAGGGATCTGTCCTTCTTCCAATTCTTTGTAACATCTTTGTTAGTGATATTACGGAAAGGTTGCTGGGTAACATTTGCCTCGTTGTGGATGATATAAAAATCTGCAATAGAGTAGACACCCAGGAACATGAGGAGGGCTTCAGCTAAACATGAAGAGTGGTCTAGAATTTGGCAGCTGAGATTTAATGCTAAAAATTCAGGGTCATACATTTGGGCTGCATAAATCCATGGGAGTGGTATAGTGTTGGAGGGGAAGTACTTCTGTTCACAAAAGAAGAGCGGGACATGGGCATGATTGTGTCTGATGATATTAAAGTAGCTAAACAGGTAGAAAAGGCGATGGCAAAAGCTAAAAGTATGCTTTAGTCCTTAGAGAGAGGAATGGCGCCCGAGAAAAAAGGAGGTGAAAGTGCCTCTTATAGGTCTTTGGTGCAACCTCATTTGGAGTATTGTGCGCAGTTCTGGAGACCACACCTTCAAAAGGATATAAACAGAATGGAGTCGGTGCAGAGGGTGGCTACTAAAACCAATAGCGGTCTTCATATAAAGCATCTGAGAAGAGACTTAAGGATCTTAATATGTATACTTTAGAGGAAAGGCGGGATAAAAGAGATATGATAGAGATGTTTAAATACCTCCATGGCATAAATGCACAGGAGGAGAGCTTCTTTCCATTTCCGCATCCAGTTCAAACTTCTTCTACTGATCTATAAGTACATTCATTCTGCAGTCCCTCAATACCTTTCCTCTCTTATCTCTCCCTACACCCCTCCTCAGGAACTTTGCTCTTCTGGCAGATCACTTCTATCTGTGCTCTACTCTTCTACTGCGAATTCCAGACTTTTTTCATTTTACCTTGCTGCTCTATATCCCTGGAACATACTACAGTGGTGTGCAAAAGTCTGGAATCACTTGTGAGTTTCGTATTTTTCGTACTTTCTAACGTTTTTTTTTTAAAATTTGCATTAGCCCAGCATATTCATCTTTCTACCACATTAAAAGGGATACATTTGGCTATTAGAGTTGACTTTTTTGCATTCCTTGCTTCCAATTTAAATACTTTACAGACACTGGAAGATAGCAACTGCGATTTTTGTGGATCCTGCGTCAAAACTGGATCGAGATTATCCAATATGCACACGTTATTTCTGACCAATCAGGAAGCTGGTTTCACTAATCAGTCACAATGCAGATATCTAGCCAACAGTGCAGCTATAAAAACGCGTGGAATTTTTGAATTTCATACGCTTTCTGGATTGACCATGAAGATGACTCGGACCCTGACGTTGGAGGAGCGTGTTCGTTTGTCCTTTATGAGCGAGGAAGGATTTTCAAGCCGTCAGATAGCCAGGAAAGTTGGCTGCAGTCAGAGCGCTCTTGTTAAGATTGTACAGAAGAAGAAAGAAATGGGTTCAGTGGTGGACAAGCCTCGTTCAGGTCATCGACGTGCATCAACATCATGCCAGGACCATGCACTATGACACATTTCACTGACTAATCACATTGACCTCTCCTCAGCTACTTCGAGAGTGGTCAGACAAGAGTGAGGTCAGTGTCAGCTCATTAACAGTTCGTCACCAGTGCCTGCAGTTTGGTCTCCGGGGCTGCAAAGCACGGAATAAGCCACTGATGACTGACGTACAAAGGTGCAACCGGATTGTGTGGGCAAGAAAGCACTCAACCTGGTCGACTGAAATGTGGGAAAAGGTGCTATTCAGCGATGAAAGCACTTTCTGCCTGTTTGGTATCCAAGCCCACACCTATGTGAGGAGATTTCCTGGAGAGGAATTCAAGTCTGAGTGTCTCAACCTCACTGTGAAGCATCCTTTGAAGGTCATGGTCTGGGGCTGCATGGCTGCCAGTGGCATTGGACGTCTTCACATCGTCAATGGAATGGTCAACGGGGCCAAGTACATCACCATACTGCAAAAGTGCATGGTGACATCAGCACACCAGCTGTTTCCTGGCCAGTTCCTGTTCCAAGATGACAATGCACCCTGCCATCGCTCCAGACAGGTGATCAGCTGGAAGCAGCGGAACAACATCAGGTCAATGGACTGGCCTGCCCAGTCTCCAGATCTGAATCCAATCGAGAACCTGTGGCACAAGGTGGCCTTGGAAATATCCAAGAGGCATCTGACATCAAAGCGTGATCTGATTTAGTCACTCATTGCAGCTTGGAACCGTATTGTCACTAACGATCACCTTGTCAGACTGGTTCATTCAATGCTGACAAGGTGCAGTCAGGTGATCAAGAACAAAGGGTGGCCCATCAAATACTGAGCCATCACTGACACATAAAAACAGCCTTTTTCAAGGCCAAATACATCAATTTGAAGGAAACCTGGCATGTGTCCATAATATTTTAAAGCATACTTACAATAATATATTGTTGACCAACGATGTACATTACGCGATTTTCACAGAAAATCTATCAACAGGACAACTATGGGGAACAAACTCAGAAAATAAGGGCCAAACTAATACTAAAAGTTGGCCCTAATAGCTAAATCTATCACTTTTCATGAGATACACAGAAAAAGCCACTGGGAGGAAAAAGAAATTAAGATATAAGGTCACGAAGTGGAAAAAACGTCAAATTTACAAGTGATTCCAGGCTTTTGCACACCACTGTACCTGAGTCAGTATGTCAGGCTTCATCTCTGGCCCTATTGAAATCCAGGTTAAAAACTCAACTCTTCAAGGCTGTTTTTGGATCCTGATCCCCTCATTCTCCTATTAATCATCTATGTACTGTATATCTTTATCATTCCTCTAGATTTACCCTAAACCCTAGTTTGTTGTGTTGGTTTTCTTGATTAGATTGTAAGCTCTGATGAGAAGGAACTGTCTCTTGCATATATATGTACAACGCTGCATATGCCTTGTAGCACTATACAAATGATACCACCATCTCACCCCCACATACTCACCACCCCCACATCTCACCACATCTCATCAGCATACTAACCACCCCAACACCATACACACAGGCACCCTACCCCTGCACCAAAAACACACCTTTGATTCCCACAGCACACACAGACCTTACCTCTGCACCACATATATATATATATATATATATACACTCACCCCACCTACACACACAAACACCTCATTCTCACACCAAAAATATACACTCACATAGGCAACTCATCCCTGTATATTAGAGAATTGTTATTGAATCTGAGATACCAGATAACAAAAGATAACATTATAACTTCGAAAGTATATTTTCATTTAACCACCTGAGTATGATGTGTCATCCCCTTTTTGACCTCAATAGCTCTTTATTAGTGGGATTATTCCCCATTAGCACATGTGCAAGGTAATTTAATAACAGAGAGACTAGGTTTATAGAATAAGAAGGATCCTATTTTGTCCCAATTTTATAAAGAGACATGGGTACCTATGTTTCTTTGTCAAATAGTAGCACAGATCCAGCAGCAACCACGGCTACTTTGAGGATGCCGGCATTTATGTCTAAGGAGCAGGTAGAAATGTCCGTGTGTAGAGTACCAGGAGTACGTGAGCACAGCCAAGTTTCCTCAGTCAGTCTCTGCATATACTTGGTTGCTATTTTTTCATTAATTACTAGGGCTTCTTTCTACTCCATCAGACGTATTAGGTCAATCAGGCCTTTTCTGAACAAAGATGCTTTAGCAACTCTCTTGCAAGCTCTGGTTATCAACAAACTGGCCTACTGCAATTTACTGTACAGTGATCTGAGTTACACCAACATGAAAGGCCTCCAAATCATATGACTGTGAAACTGATTTCCAAAGCAAAATGATTTGACCATGTTACCCCTCTGCTAACAAATGAGCACTAACTCCCTATACAGTTCTAAATTCTTTTACTGAGATTTAAGACTCTCCATACCTGTCTACCAATCTATTTGTCAGTGTCTTATACTCCTACCAGATATCTCACCACATTCTGAAAATCTTCTAGTTCTTCCACCTCCAAGATGTGCTAAACTACAAATATAAAGCTCTCTACTTCTACTACTATTCATCATTTATAAATTGCTACAGGGCATATGCAGCGCTGTACAAACACATATAGAAGACGGTCTCTGCTCATAGAGCTTACAATCTAATCAAGACAGACAATACAGAACAAGAGAAACAAGGGGTTCAATAGGGAAAGGAGACACAAGGAGAATAAGGAATTAGTATCCAAAAGTGACTGCAAAAGATACAATTTTAGCATGGACCTAACGGGGAAGGGAAGAGATTTGCCATAGAGATACAGGGAGTTTGTTCCAGGTATAAGGGGCAGCAAGGTGGAAAGACAGAAGTCTGCATTTGGCAGTGGAAGGAAAGGGCATAGTTGTTTAAAAGCATGATATTGTTTAAAAGCATGGGTGTTGTTTAAAAATACTATCTTGGAAGCCCAGACCAGCTGTATTCCACGCGTTAAGAAAAGTGGAAAGAAGTCTAAAAAACTGCCAGCATGGTTTAAAGATGGGGTCAGAGAGGCTGTTGTTGCCCAAAAAGCATCTTTCAGGAAATGGAAAAAGGAGCCAAATGATAAAAAATGGAAACAACATAAGCACTGGCAAGTTAGATGCAAGGCATTGATAAGGCAGGCAAAGAGAGAATTTGAGAAGAAGCTTGCTGTGGAAGCAAAAACGCATAATAAAGACTTTTCAAGTACATTCATAGCAAAAAAAAAAACTGTGAGAGAGTCACTTGGACCATTAGATGATAGAGGGGTAAAAGGGGCACTAAGACAGGAGAAGACCATAGCGGAGAGACTGAATGAATTCTTTGCTTCGGTCTTTGCTGAGGAAGATGTAGGGATGTTACCCATGACTGAAATAGTATTTAAAGGTGATGCCGCAGAAGAATTGAAAGAAATATCAAAACACTGGGAAGATGTATTACAGCTATTTGATAAACTGAAGAGTAGCAAGTCGCCTGGACTGGATAGTATACATCCAAGGGTGTTGAAAGAACTGAAATATGAGATTGTAGACCTAAGCTGTGAACTATCATTAAATTCCTCTGTAATGCCTGAAGATTGGAGGATGGCCAATGTAACGCCAATTTTTAAAAAGGGTGCCAGGGGTGATTCAGGAAACTACAGACCGGTGAGCCTGACTTCAGTACCGGGAAAATGGTAGAAACCATTATACAGAAGAAAATTACTGAACATGTAGCTAGTCATGGCTTAATGGGAGATAGCCAACATGGTTTTAGCCAAGGAAAGTCTTCTCTTACTAATCTGTTAAGTTTTTTTGAAGGTGTGAATAAACAGGTAGACAAAGGTGAGTTGGTTGATATAGTGCATTTGGATTTTCAGAAAGCCTTTGATAAAGTCCCTCATGAGAAACTCTTGGCGAAATTAAAAAGTCATGGAATAGGAGGCAGCGTACTATTATGGATCAGGAACTGGTTAAAAGATAGAAAGCAGCGGGTAGGGCTAAATGGCCAATTTTCCCAATGGAGAAAAGTGAATAGTGGAGTACCCCAGCAATCTGTGCTGGGTCCACTGCTTTTTAGCATATTCATAAATGACTTGGAAATGGGAATAATGAGTGCGGTAATCAAATTTGCAGATGACATAAAATTATTCAAAGTTGTTAAAACCCATGAGAATTGTGAAAAATTGCAAGAGGACCTTTGATAAATTGAAAGACTGGGCATCCAAATGGTATATGATATTTAATGTGGACAAGTGCAAAGTTATGCACCTAGGAAAGAACAACCCAAACTATGGTTACACGATGCAAGGTTCCACATTAGGAACTACCACCCAGGAAAAAGATTTAGGCGTCATCTCTAGGAATCATAAGGACAGGAATGGAGAATAAAACAAAGGATGTTATAATGCCTCGGTATCGTTCCATGGTGCGACTGCACCTTGAATATTGTGTGCAATTCTGGTCGCCAGGCCCGTACCTAGCCCTGTGCGAGCAGTGCGGCCGCACAGGGCGCAAAGGCTTAAGGGGCACATTTTAGCTGTCTGCCATTGCCTGCCGCTGCCACTTTTTCTTCTCTCAGCGGCGGCAGGCAATGGAAGACAGATAAAATGCGCCCCTTAAGCCTTCTCGCCGGCATGCTAAGCAGATCTATCCCTCCCTGCTCTTGCTCTTGCAGGGAGGGACAGATCTGCTTAGCAGGCCGGCGACTTGCACATCGGGCGCGCCTCTTCTCTCCCGCCATGGGGGGTGCGCCCGATGTGCAAGTCGCACAGGGCGCGATTTACACTCACTATGGCCCTGCTGGTCGCTGTATCTTAAAAAGGATATAGCTTATTAGAAAAGGTACAGAGAAGAGCCACCAAAATGATAAAGGGGATGGAAGGATAAAGAGGCTAAAAAGGTTAGGGCTCTTCAACCTGGAAAAAAGATGGCTGAGGGGAGATATCATAGATGTCTATAACTTAATGAATGGAGATGAATGGGTAAACGTAGATCGATTGTTTATGCCATCAAAATATAGAAAGACTAGAGGACATGCAATGAAGCTACAAAATATATATATATACAAAATATATATATATATACAAAATATTTTTTCACTCAACATGTAATCAAACTCTGGAATTCGTTACTGGAGGATGTTGTAAAAGCTGTTAGTGTAGCTGGGTTTTAAAAAGGTTTGGACAAGTTCCTGGAGGATAGGTCCATAAACCAATTTTAAAGGGGACCCGGAAAATTCACTGCTTTCCCCAATAGAAGCATTGTGGAACCTGTGTCTTTTGGGGAAACTGCTAGGTACTTGTGACCTAGATTGGTCATTGTTGGAAACAGCATACTGGGCTTGATGGACCTTGGTCTGACCCAGTATGGCACATCTTATGTTCTTATGTTCTTAGAGAAGAGAACCAGAGGAGGAGAAGGGTAGGAGAGAGGAGAGAAGAAAAGTAATGAGGGGCAGAAGATTGAATGCATTTATAAGTTAGAAGGAAAAGTTTGAATTGGATGCAAAAAGGGAAGGGGAACCAGTCTTTAGAAGAGGGGTAATATGAATGTGATGGGGTTGGCAGAAGATTAGCCATGCAGCAGAATTCTGGACAGTTTGAAGAGGAAAGAAATGAGACTGAGGGAGACCAGCAAGGAGAAGATTGCAATAGTCAAGACAGAAGGAGACCAAGGAGTGGACAAGACTTTTAGTAGTGTGTTCAGAGAGGAATGGACAAATTTTGTTAATATTGTAGAGAAAGAAGCAACAAGTTTTAGCCATTTGTTAAATATGTGTGAAGGGAAGGGGGGGGGGGGTCAAAGATGACCTCAAGGTTATGGGCAGATGTAACAGGAAGAAGAAGAGTATTTTCAACAGTGATAGAGAAAGGAGGAAGGGGGAGGAGGGTTTAGGAGGAAAGATAAGAAGTTCAGTTCTAGTCATATTCAGTTTCAGATGGCAGTGAGACATCCAGGCAGCAATGTCTGATAAGCAGGCAGAGATATGAGCTTGGAGAGAAGGAGAAATGTCAGATGTAGATAGATTTGAGAGTCATCAGCATAAAAATTATATTTTTAAGTCTTGGGAAGAGATGAGGATACCAAGGGATTGGGAGTAGAGAGAGAAGAGGTGAGGGTCTAAGAACAGACCCCTGGGGTACACCAACTGAGAGAGGGATGAGAGTAGAGGAGGAGTCACCAGAACAAACACTGAAAGAGCAATTGGAGAGATAAGACAAGAAGGGACTGCACAGAGCCTCTGAACCGAAAGAGGACAATGTGTCAAGGAGGATGAGATGATCGACAGTATCAAAAGCATCAGAAAGATCAAAAAGAATGAGAACTGAGTAAAGGCCTTTGTATTTAGCCAGGAACAAATCACTGCAGACCTTGGCAAGAGTTGTCTCAGTAGAGTGAAAGGAACAAAAAACAGATTGAAATGGATCAAGGAGAAATTGAGAGGAGAGATATTCGAGACAGTGGTGGAGAACTGCACATTCAAGAACTTTAGAAATGAATGGGAGAAAGGAGATGGGTCAATAATTAGAGGGACAAGTAGGGTCAAGTGAGGGTTTTTTGAGGAGAGGAGTAACTACAGCCTGCTTGTAGGCTGTAGGGAAGGTTGCAGTGGAAAGTGAAAGGTTGAGAATATGTGAGATGGAAGGGACGATGGAGGAGGAGAAGAAGTTGAGGAAATGGGTGGAGATAGTATCAGAAGAGCAGGTATTGAGTTTCGAGGAGGAAAGAAGAAGAGAGGCTTCCTTGTTGGATATTTTGGAAAAGGATGAAAGGGTAATAGAGGCTGAGGGGCAAAGTTGGTATTGAAGAGAGGGAAGAGGGGGTAAGAAGACATAGGGGTATGTTTACTAAACCGCGCAATTGTGCGGGGCGCACTTGAGCGTGCGCTAAGGTACACGTGCGCGCTGCACTAACGGGCCTGCACAAGTGCGCGGAACGCTGATGTGCGATAGAGGCGTGGAAAGGCATTCTGAGGGCGGAGGAAGGCTCCCGAGGGGCGGAGGGACGGGGTCAATGGGTGGAGAGTGGGAGGGGAGAGGCTCCCTGCACAGGAGCGGGGCTGAAATTCAACTAAAAAAATACCGCGAGTGAAAACCTCGCGTTAGAGCCGATTTAAAGGGAAGAGAAACCATTTCTGTCAGCAATGTACAGCAAAACCAGGGAAACCTACAAAACGTGAGCAGTGTGATACATGTGCACAGAACAAAATAGCAAATAAAAATTGAAAATGACCACAACAAAATTCTAATAAATTATAATCCAGCTGGGCAATAGTGATAGTCATGGAAAACATCAAAAATCACTCCCAAGAAAGCTCCAAAAAAGAAATATGAATTTTAGAAGGGTCTACGCTCCGTCCCCATACAAGGTGAATGATCCCACAGTGAAATTGTGCAGAGCAGGGTTTATGACTCCTGTGGCCAGGTTTCCTATCTCCAGGGACTGCATTGTCTGTGTGGTGCAGTGAACACAGACAGTGTGTTCAGGAGCCAAAGATCACCAGTTCAAGTCCCAGCTGGGGCTCCTGCAAACCCAACCCCCATATTTTACCCACCACTAAACCATGATAGTAAAGACCAACCTTTTTTGCAGATAACATAAGCATGGTCCAAACACCTCTATTTTACCCTACAGAGCACAGACACCAGAAACATGTGCATTACCTAGACTACAGTCCCCTCAATGCAGTCCTGGAGGGCCACAAATCATTTAGCTGTGATGCTGTCAGCAATATAAGGCCATGTCAGCATGGTGGCAGAGGGGTACCGTTGGTGGAGGGGGCAGTGGCTGCTGCCCACAGCAGACGGTGGCCTAGCCCCCTTCACGTGGGTGCAGTGTCCTCCAACAGACAGGCCCTGTCTGACAAACAGCCATGGACTCCCCAGGGAAAGCACTATTTTTGTGCTAAGACGGTGGTGCAGCGGACACAGCCAGTGCCTTTAGGGCCAGAAGGTCACAGGTTCAAATCCCAGCTGGGGCTCCTGCCAACCCAGTCCCCTTATTTTACCCATGAAGAAAACATGGTAGTAAAGACTGAACCATTATTGCTGAGACCATAAGCATGGGTCAAAAACCTCTATTTTACACTACACAGCACAAACACCATAGAAATGTGCATTACCTACGGCAGAATCCCCCAAATGCAGTCCTGGAGGGCCAAACACCATTCAGTTTCCATGCTGCCTCTAATAAAGATGCCTGTGCTGCATATCTATGCACCACCCCCATGGTATACAGATGTATCCATGCATATTCATGAGGGACAGCATGAAAACCCGAACAGTGTTTGGCACACCAGGACTGGAGTTGGGAACCTCTGCCGTAAAGCAGCAGCCAACAGGGCCAGACACACCCACACCCACACCCACAGGCCCCATTGGCTAATGCCTCCTGGAGAGGCAGGACATTGGGCCCTGCGTGCATCTCCCAATACTAGCACTTGCATACCTTAGCAATGCCACCCTACACCTGGGTATACAGTACACACCTATCAAACGTTTCCTATGATTACTGGCAGATAGCAAGTCCTACGTTAAACACAGTTTGCTCATTGAGCTCCATCATAACAATCTTTCTGATGTCTGCGGTGTGTGCTTCAGGTCTGGTCTCTGACAGTGTTTACCACCCTGGGGAGTGACCCCAACAGTATTGCGTAGCATATCCATGCCTGTACTGTGCCCAGGACTGGTGTGGTGGGCAGGGCTGCTAAACTCCTCTATAGTAGCACAATGCTGGCATAGGTGTGGGAGTGTGTGTCTGTCTATACCAGGGGTGGAGAACCCTGGTCCTGGAGAGCCGCAGACCAGTCAGGTTTTCGGGATATCCCTAATGAATATGCATGAGATATATATGCATTAGAGATATCCTGCCAGCCTGACTGGTTTGTGGCCCTCCAGGGCTGGATTTGGAGACCCCTGCCTTACACCTCTGTCATTTAAGATTGTGAGTGGGCAAGGTGCAGATGTCCTAGACATCGAAAGGGTATATAGAATGTGTCACATTCCTCCTCGATTCTCACCACCACCAAAAAGTTGTCTAATAGACAATATTTTGGTGGTGGTGAGAAGTGAGGAGGAATGTGACACATTCTATCTAACCTTTTTGATGTCTTGGACATCTGCACCTTGCCCACTCACAATCTTAAATGACAGAGGTGTAAGGCAGGGGTCTCCAAATCCAGCCCTGGAGGGCCACAAACCAGTCAGGTTGGCAGGATATCTCTAATGCATATATCTCATGCATATTCATTAGGGATATCCCGAAAACCTGACTGGTCTGCGGCTCTCTAGGACCAGGGTTCCCCACCCCTGGTCTATACAGTGTGTGGTGGCTGCAAACACCTTCCACAGCCCACACTGCCAGCACTGTTGCCAGTATTGGCCTGCCAATGTGCATAATGTGGAGCAAGGTACCATGGGTATAGCCTGGACAGGGTGACCTGGCCAGGATGCATCTGCATAGGGCATAGGGCACTGGCTGGGACATTGTAGTGCCCGGCCACCACCTACACAGACAGGGTGACCTCAGTATGTCCTGCTGGGGGATCACTCTCACCCTGACTGTGCAGTGATGACAGCATGGCTAGGCACCCCCATAGTGCTACATAGCATTTTTCTCATGTGATATTTATGGGTTTCCTTTTGGGGCCCAGTCACTGATTTATCTGCTTGTTGTGTATGCTGACATCCCAGTTCTGGGTGCATGCATTTCCACTAGGAACATGGACTAGCTAGCAGACTGTTTGCAGCTGGTATGTGTCTTGATGGAGTGGTTTGCAGGGTGCAGTGGCTGAAGGCTTGCTGCAGGAGAATATCAGATAGTGGTGGGGTGCAGCTTAGCATATCCAGGCCTAATGGCTGTCTGCTATTGTGTTATGGATGTGTACAGAGCTGCATTGACTGCCCTGTGGGGATGTTGTTCCCCAGCAGGACTGGGGTTGATGGTCCCCTCTACTGCCACCATTGCAGGGAGGTAGAATGTGGATCTGTTGATGGGAGACCCTGTTTGCCACCCTCAGCCCTGGAGGAGGAGGGGTGGCGGTGGTACATGGTCCACCTAGGGGTCCATGGGGGCTACACCTGACTGAGACAGATAGAGATGTCCAAGGTGTTTCTGCAGAAACTACCTATCTCACACATTAACACTGCTTTGGACCTCCAGCATGGCCTCTTTCAGCTATGGAAGGTGCTGTGGACCTGGTGCTGGGCGCCTCACTGCACCCTCAGGGTGAGAACAGTACCCGCACAATGTGACGGTGTGTAACTACTCTGTGCCAGTAAAACACACGGTCAGTACCCCCTACCAGGCCTAGGTGCTGTGGGGGTGCACATGGTCACTTCCCCCTACCAGGCTGAGGTGCTGTGGGGGTGCATTCCCCATCTTGTGTTTATCTGTGGACAGTTGATTTGCATGTGCAGTGCATCATGGGTACGGGTGGACTAACCTATCCTGGTGACCACAGCAGACTGTCTTTGTGGCTGACGTGCACTCCCTCTGCAGCCAGCCAGGAGCTTGCTAGCAGCCATAGGGCTGTAGTACAATGGTTACTTCACTGCCTGTAGAACCAGAAATTATGGGTTCAAACCCACAGTGGGGTTATTTGATGAGGCTGCCCATAGCATTATCTCTTTTTAATGTACATTATTGCTGCCAGCAAAAACACCCTCATCGTACTGTACCCATAAGGTGCCTCTGAGGGCGCTTTATAGGGTGCCCTATAGGGCACCTTATGGTTCCCGTCCATGTATGGTGCACTATACATTATCCTGTGATGCAACTTATAGGGTGCCGTGGCGGACAGTGCACTTTATAATGTGCCCTATGGAGTGCCTTATAGGGTGCCTCATGCGGCACCTTCAATTATGGCACGTGAGGACCTGTTTGCTGGCAGCAATTAATAAAATACAACTAAAGTGCTACAGGAAAAAATATGTACATTGCAAAGCTGATGCCACAGCCAGCCTTAAGTATTAAGCACACTGTGGAGCAAACTCATGACCCCTGTATCAGCAGGCAGTGCCTTACCCATTGTGCTACACTGCTGCTCCTCCTTGCATGTCAGCAGACCTACTTATGCTGTGCATTCCTTAAACTGCACAGTGCTGCCATCAAAAACATTGCTGTGACCTTGCGGTAACTCATACGGCACCCTATAAAGCGCCCTATAAGCAACATTCTAGGGTGCCTTGGTGGACAGTGCACTTTAAAATGTGCCTTATGTTAACACGCTTTGAGAGTGCGTTTGCTAGTAGTAGTAATTAAAATAACAAATAAAATGCCTCCTAAAGGAAACTTACCCATAATAGGCAATGCCTCAGCCAGCCTTCTTCATTGGGCACAGTGGGGGATTGAACCCATGATCCCTGCACCATTGGTCAGTGTCTTAACCATTGTGCTGTGGCTCTGCTCCTGTGCTTGTGCATCAGCGCACCACCTTATGCCGCCCAATATTAAAATGCCTCCTAAAGCAATAGCACACTGCCTTATGCACATCAGCGCGCCGCCTTATGCCGCCCAATATTAAAATGCCTCCTAAAGCAATAGCACACTGCCTTATGCACATCAGTGCACCTCCTTATGCTGCCCATTATTTAAATGCCTCCTAAAGTAATGCTTCAGTCAGCTGTCTTCATTGGGCACTGTGGGGGATTGAACCCCTGACCCCTGAGTCAGTGTCTTAACCATCGTGCTGTGGCTCTGCTCCTTTGCTTGCACATCAGCGTGCCACTTATGCCTCCCGCGCAGCTTTCTCATGCGTTAATGTGCGGGGCGCACATGGGCAGCGCATATTTAAATCCCGGTTTTGCTTTTTCAGAAAGAAACGCCCACTCCTTATATGGCACTCGCACACTAGCGCGGCCCGCACATTACCGGGGTTTTAGTAAACTTACCCCATAGTATGGAATTGAAGAGTAATTGTATGTACTTTGTCATGGAAATAGTCTGCTAGTGTTTGGACAGAGAGAGAGAAGGAGGAATAGAAGGCAGAAATGCCTTAAGAACAGAATTGAGAGTTGAGAAGAGACAATGGGGGTTAGAGGCAAGATGGTAGTCAAATGGATAAAATAGTTTTGTTTAGTGAGTGCAATGGGCGATTGGAAGGAAGTGAGCATGAATTTGAAGTGAAAAAAGTCAGAGAGAGAGTTTGATTTGAGTCAAGTATGTTCAGCTGAGCAGGCACAGGAATATTGCCTTCTGTTTTCTGGCACCACATTTGTGAAACTGCTTGCCTAGAAAAATTTGCTTACAATCATCCCTAGCTAAATTTAAGGTGACCCTCAAAATTTCTTTCTTTCTACAAACTTTCCTTAACAGTCAGGTTCTGCAGTCTGTTGGTGGTTCAGGATTGGCACCAGTTGGGTGCTGCGCCTTTTTCTTCCCTTATCTTTTCCTAGCGACTCTTTCTTGATAGGTCATGAGATTATGTACTCTTTATGTTTCTTATTGAACCTACTTTGCTACTGTACTATTGAGTCTATAGTCTTCTTGATGTAAACTGCTCTGATGCCTAGTGAAGGGCATTATAAACAGATATAGATGAATGCATTTTATAATCAGTGTGCGTACTCTGTCCACAAAAAAGCTTATACAGAGGCACAGTCACCTCCTTTCTGCTGGCCATTCCTTTCCATATGCATCCAAGCATCCTTCTGGCTTTTGCTATTGCCTTTTCTAGCTGTTTGGCCACCTTAAGGTCATAAAAAATAATCATCCCCAGGCCCCGCTCTTCTTTCACAGACAGAAGTACATCACCCTCTATACTGCACTGCTCCCTTGGATTTTTGCAGCCCAAATGCATGACCCTATCTTTTTTTGCATTAAATTTCAGCTGCTAAATTCTTGATCATTCATCAAACTTCACCTGATTCATCCTCATGGATGTCAACTCTGTTGCAGATTTTAGTATCAACTGCAAAGAGGCAAATCTTACTGATAGCCCTTCCATGATATCACTTACAAAACTGTTAAAAAGAATTGGACCAAGGATAGATCCATGTAGTGCACCACTGACAAAATCCTTCTCCTCAGAGGGAGCTCCATTTACCTGTCTCTTTTGGTGCCACCCACTTGACCAAGTTTTAACCCAGTCAGTTAATTTAGAGTCCATCCTTAGGGCATTCAATTTATTTTGCTATTAGCATTTTTTTTTTTGTATTTACTAGCTCATACCTTTCCTACAGGAGTTCAAGGCAAATTACAGTCAAGTACCATAGACATTTCCTGTCCTCAGAGAACTTACAGTTTGTACCTGAGACAGTAGAGACTTATGTATCATGTCTGAGGCTACAAACAGTATCAGTGGGATTTAAACCCTGGTTTTTCTGCTCCCAGGCCATTGCCCTAATCACGAGGCTACTCCTCCACTCCGTAAGAAGAAACACCTTTCCTTCTGCTTCACTGATCTCAGCTCCATATTCTCCAGCCTCTGGAACCTGCAAGAGACTCTTCTCAAAATCCAAGACACCTTTGAGCTTAATCATTCACTCTTCAGTCTCTCAGTTACCTTGACTCTCAGGCCCTCTTCTTTTAATCTAGCCACTTCAGTCTTGAGTGTTGACCTTACACAGGAAGGTTTGCTGAGCTGACAGTTGCTCAGACTTGCATGGTCTGGAGGAAAGTATCTTTGAGGGATACAATGAAAACAGTGAAGATAGGGCATCCCAATAGATAGGTTGCAATAAAGGCTAAAGTAGCCCAGGCGCCTTTAAATAAAGAGCAGAAGAAAGGTCTCTAAAGGAAAAAAAGGGACTATTATAATTGATATGTACTTTTTTTTTATTCCGCTTTTCTACCATTCAAAAGCATTTTACAAATGAGCAACAAATGTAACAGGACCTTAGGAAGCACTCTGATGCACAGTGAAATAAACAGTGAACCAAACAATATGGGGTCTATTCTGTCCCACTATTTGCCCCCTTTTGTCCCTGTCAAAAGCCTCCGTGTACAAACAAGGGGAGGCTTAGACAGGCGTTGGAAGGGGGCATTATGGAGGCGGAGTGAGGGCGGGACATGGGTGGTCCGTGATCCCGGATGTAGAGGGCCTATTCTGAGGTCGGCCCTGTATTTATTCCACCTTGGAGGTAGAATAAGTCCCCCTAGATATCAGGAAAAGCAGGTCCGGGCAGTGTCAGAAAGGTGAGGACGTGCAAGGGATTCCCCACAGCCCAACCCTGGCCATGTAAGGCCAGATCGGGGGCGGGGAAAGAAGACTGGCCAGTGGTCAGGGATCGCGGCTCCTGAATGGAGCCTGGTGCCAAGGCAATGGGATGCCATCACACCGTGGCTCCATTCAGGATCTTCACTGAGGTAGCTGGGCAGTTCACTGTATGTGCAGGCTGATCATAATCGGGGCCCAGCATGCATGTACAGGCCCTAGACCCAAATCTGATCCTGCAGGGCACGTCTAGCCCCCACGGGATCAGAATCGAGTCTATCCCACCCCTGGACATCCCGATTCCGATCGGACACACAGAGGCTTGGACTCAAACATTAGAATGTGCCTCCACAACAATAACATAGGTTAACACTCAGAACTATTTATAGTGCAAGTGCAGAGTGTGGATAATCAAAAGGTTCAACATTATAAAGTACTAGGTCCAATTATCAATGTGTATATAGGGTTGTTCTAACTGTAAGTGACTAGGGCGGTTTGGTCCAAGTTTGTTGTATTCCTCTTGAAAGAGATATGTTTTTAATTTCTTCTGGAATTCAGTCAAGTCTGAGCATCCTCTTAAGGTTGGGGGTAAGAAGTTCCATAGTATGAGGGCAAATAGTGTGAATGCTCGGTTACAAGTTGACTGCTTGCTCCTGATCTTCTGAGTCAGGATCATGAGTAAGTTCAGGATACTGTTTCTTCATAGCCTTTCAGTCTGGGGGATGAAGATCAGAGTGTGAAGACAGGTGGTAGATTCCTTATGTAGAGTTTTGAATAGTGTGGTGAGGACCTTGTATTTGATTCTAGCAGTGATGGGAAGCCAATGCAGTTGCTTTAGAAGTGTGCTCGATCGGGGCTCTGAAGATTATTTGCACTGCAGTGTTCTGGCCCAACTGTAGTGGGTGAAGGGTGTGCTTGTGTAGGCCTTGGTAAATAATGTTACAGTAGTCCAGGGTAGGTGTAATCATAGCCTGACAGATAGTTCGGAATAATTCTGGAGCTAGTAGGGGGCGGAGATGTCTCAGAGTTCTTAATTTATGGTAGACAGAGGTAGTCACTCTCTTTATGTGTGATTGGAAGGTCAGCTGTTGATCTATTATTATGCCCAGATATTTTACTTCCATTTTGATTTTGATGGCTACGTTGTCTAGTTGCAGTGTTGGAGGTGGAGAGAAGGTTGGGTTGGCGGTTATGTATAGAGCTTCTGTCTTCTCTTGGCTGATGAACAGGTTATGTAGACTAAGAGCCCCATTCCAGGAGGGGGCTAGCTGGGCTGTCTGGAAGTCCCTGCTGAAGACGGGGCATTAGGACCTGATTCTGGTCTGCGGGAACAAGATGTTCCCAGAGGAGCCAGAATCAGGCCTGAAGACAGCCCAGTGTGCCCTCTCCGTCTGTGGGGACATCCTCCCTGCAGGCGCCCCAGACATCCACATTTCTGGCCCCTCTTTTCCCTGCCATCTGACCCAAGGCTAACCTCCTGTGGCCTGGATTGGGCAACAGGGACCCCCTACACTTGGCTCCGGCCCCGGGGGTGGCTCCCATGCCCCGATCAGCCACAGGGTACAAATTATATTACAATAAGAGGATGGTTTAAATTGGTGGAGGGGTGACGCTATATGATAAAGCAGCAGTTCTCAACTAGTGTGTCACAAGCACTCGGAAGGTATGTTGTGGGGCCAGCACATGAAAGAGTAGGAAATGCGGCCAACATCAAGGAGATCTTTTGTGGAACTGGCACAAGCAGGGGCAGGAGACAATACCACGCTGGCCCTAGCAATTTGTGCTAATGTAGATTCAGCCACGCTCCTCTTCCGTGTTGTAGCACCTGAGGCTCTTATGATTTCAGTTCCAGGTGGTTCTGCACACCTGGAAGTGAGATAACTTAAGTGCCTCTTGCTGCTGCAGCTGGAAGGAAGGAGCACAGCTGAATCTACATAAAAAAAAACTGACTGGGCCAGTGCAGTCACGTCTCCTACTTGTGTCGGCTCCGTGAAGGGTTGAGAGGAAAGATACTGCACTGTTTGGGGGTGGGGGGTGGGGGTGGGGAAGAGAGAGAAGACAAAGAATTATCTGGCTACAAAGGTGGGGTTGGAGGGAAAGATGTCTGGCTATATGGGGGAGAAAAGAGAGATGATGCCAGGCTACAAGAGTGGATGGGTGAAGAGAGAGAGAGAGAGAGAGAGAGAGAGAGAAGATGCAGGGCTCCATAGGTTGACAGGTAGGGAGATGGGAAGGGTGGGTGAAAGAGAGAGGGAAGATGTTTGACTACATAGGTGGGTTGGTGGAGAGGGAAGATGCCGGGCTACATTGGGTGGATGGGTGGGAAACAGAGTGGAGAGATAAGAGAGAGAGTGGGAAGTTACTGGGTTGCGTGGTGGATGGATGAATGGATGGTTGGGCGGGTGGATAGATGTTTAGGTGGTGGAGAGGAGGAATAGAAAATGAGAGGGAGGGGAGATGCTGGGCTACATGGGTGGGTGGGGAGGGGGAGAGAGAGAGAGAGAGTGGAGATGCTGGGCTACAAGGGTGGATGGAGAAGAGAGAGAGAATAGATGCTGGGCATGGTGTGGAACCTTGTAGGGGGTTGTCAAAGAGACACAAGTGAGATGAGATAAAAGGGAATAAGAGACCGGGGAGGGAGTGAGATGGGGAAATGGCAGAGCTTGGGGAGATGGAAAGTTGATAGGTATGTTAAAATTAAAAAGGAGGAGATTGAGGAGTAGAAGGTGAGCGGAAAGAGAAGCAGGAAAGAAAGAAAGTGGAATGATCAATATGTCAGAGACAGATGTAGAGAGGAAATGGCCTGTTACATCAACTGAACTTACCAAGGCTATCACCACCTCCCACAAGATCACATGCCCACTTGATCCACTTCCATCATCCTGGCTTCTTGATCCCTCACTCACGCTCCTACCCTATATCCTACTCATAATTAATTCTAGTCTAAATTCTGGTTGTTTTCCTCCACCTGGAAGCATGCTCTTGTCCGTCCCCTCCTGAAAAAACCCGACCTTGATCCCGCTATCCCAGCACACTGGCGCCCAGTGTCCAACCTCCCCTTCCTTTCCAAAATTCTCAAGAAATTTGCCTTCACGCAACTTTCTGCACACCTTGACTCAACCTTCTCACTCCACCCCCGTAAATCTGGCTTCAGATCTGGTCACAGCACCGAAACCACACTTTTGGCACTTCTTAGCGAAATCGATCAATCCCATGATCACGGTGACATTTCCATTGCTGTCTCTTTGGATCTCTCTTCCGCTTTTGATGTCGTCGACCACCACACTCTTCTTGCCCGTCTGTCCGATCTTGGTATTCACGGCACTGTTTTTCAGTGATTCCGGTCTTTCCTGTCCTCACGCACTTTTGCAGTTCGATCAGACACCACTGTCTCTCCATCACTTTCTCTTCACTGTGGTGTCCCTCAGGGCTCCGTCCTAGCCCTCTCCTCTTCAATGTGTTTCTTGAACCACTTGCACTGCTCATCCAGCAGGCGGGAATCTCAGCCTACTATTGCGTGGATGACATTTTGCTTCTGTACCACACCAATCCCTTGGCCCCTGACCTCACCTCTCTTGGTACCTGTCTTGCCCAGATCTCTACTTGGTTTATCAGCAACTTCTTTCATGTGAATCCCTGCAAGTCTGCCGCTCTCTGGTTTTCCTTTGATGCTCCTTCTCCCTCGCTATCTCCCACTCTGTCCACTCTTCCCATCCTGCTTGTTTCAACCCTCCACTATATCGGTGTTACCCTGGATTCCTCCCTTTCCTTCCACCACCATATCTCTGCACTCATCCGTAGTTCCTTTTTCCACCTCCGTAGAATCCATTCCATTTGATCATCTCTCCCTTCTTCCTCCCTCGTAATCTCCCGCCTAGACTATTGTAACTCAGCCATTGCAGGACTCCCACAATATCAACTGTGACGCCTTCAGCTTGTCCAGAAAACCACCGCCCATCTCATCACCAACTCTACCCCATTCGATCATGTCATCCTCCTCCTCTTTGACCTTCATTGGCTCCCTATCGAAGTTAGGTTCATCTACAAACTGCTCATCATCACCCACAGAGTCCTCTACACTGGTACACCCCAACACCTTGCTGATCTCATTCACCTCCAGCCTGCTCCCCGTCTCCTCTGTTCTGCACATGGTAATCGCCTTTTTTTTCCGTCTGCATCCCAGGCCCACCTCAAACTCACTCGCCAATCACTCTTCTTCTTCCTCAGTCCCGCCCTCTGGAACACCCTCCCTCCACACAGAACCTCCCTTCTACCACTTCAAAGCCCTCCTTAAGACCCACCTTTTCTGCCAGGCCTTCAACATTCAGACCACACCCTCCTCATAGACCATTTTCTCTCCTACCTTCCCTCTCCTCCCCATTCTTTTGGCTAGATGTGTTTGATGTCTTCCTCTGTCTCTTCCTATCTTTTTCTTTCTTTCCTCTACATCCTCTCTTTCCTATAAGTTAATGCCGTTCTTTTTCCTCCTTTCTTTTCTGGCAGCCTATGCTTTTATTGTACACTGCCCTGACGCTCAAGCATGGGTGGTATATCAAGACTTACGAATAAAGATAAAGATAAAGGAAGATAGGAGGAGAGAGGAACAAGTCACTGGAGGTTTTGGCAAGAGCCATTTCAGTAGACTGTAGAGGATGAAAGCCAAATTGCAATGAATCCAGAAAAGCTTGAGAGGGGAGAGAGTCAAAATAATGGTGGTGAACCACATGTTCAAGTAGTTTAGAAATGAAGGGGAGGAAAGAAGATGTGTGGTTTCCTCCTCAGAGATCATAGAAAAGGAAGAAAGGGTGTCAGATGTTGAAGGGAGGAGTTGAGAGGGAAGAAGGGATGGAGATGGTCTTGTGGTGGATTTGAGTGTAATCTTGTGGACTTTCTTGTGGAAATAGTCAGTCAAAGCCTGGGTAGAAAGAGGAGGGGTCATAGCCGGAGGTACCTTAAGGAGAGAATTGAGAGTTGTAAAGAGACGGCGAAGGTCAGAGGCAAGAGAGTTAGTCAGGTGAACATAATAGACTTATTTGGCAAGTATTATGGCTGACTGGAAAGAGGCTAGCATGAAATGTAAGTATAGAAAATCTGCAAAGGTGTGGGATTTGAGCCAAATGCGCTCAGCTGAGCGGGCATAGGAACATAGCTAGTGGGTTGTTGAGGACAGCCAGGGCTGAGATACAGGGCATGGAATAAGCAAGAGCATCCAAAGGAGAGGAGAGTGCAGTGTTACAAGAAGCTACTGCCTCATCAACAGACTCAGATGACATAGTGAAGGAATGAGGTGATGAGACAGTAATGGAGAGAGCCGATGGGTCGATGGCATTAAGATTCCTTAAGAGGTTGGAGGAAACTGGCCAAGCCTGAGGCGGGGGCTGATGAAGAGTGAAGCTTAACTGGTGTGTAGGTTTTTTTTAGGTGTTGCCGGGGGTATGTGGTCTGGATGAATGATGGACAGAGTCACAAAATACACATGAAATCCCTTTATGCGCACACTTCCAAAATGTAGGCGGAGGTATTTACTTCTGCTCTCAAGCAGGTGTAATGTCTGCACCTTGAATGTAACAGTGATTTATGTAGGATTTCAACTAGTATTTTATAACGACAAGTAGGTGCTTACTTGTCTTTATAAAAAGAGGCTTAAAATAAGTGCCTGCTGACCCACTTAACCCAGGTGCCCTGGTATAAAATTATCCTCAATGGCCTCTATGCATCTCCAGTGCAGAGCCATGCATTGGAACGCTGCGCTAATTTCCAGTACACAGCATTCTAACACACCTGTCAAAAAGCATTTTTACTCCCGATGTAGTAAACTAACGACATGCAAATTTACTGCTGCAGAATAAACATGGTTTAAAAAGACAATCTTGATGATGACAGAAGAGATGTATCCCATACATTAAGAAAGGCAGACGGAATACTATATGACAGGCAGCATGGTTAAAAGATGAGGTGAAAGAAGCTGCTGGATCAAAACAAAGATCTTTCCAAAAATGGAAAAAGGACACAAATGAAGAAAATGGAAAAGAACATAATCACCGGTATGTGAAATACTAGGCGTTGATAAAGAAAACAAAAAGAGAATTGAAAAGAAGCTTGCTATAGCGATGAAAACACACAGTAAAAACTTTTTAGGTTTTCAAAGCAAAAAGCCAGGGAAGGAATCAGTTGGATCATTAAATGATCAAGGGGTAAACGTAGAACTCAGGGATAACTAGGCCATAGCGGATAGATTTAACAAATTCTTAGCTTTGGTCTTTACTGAGAAAGATGTGAGGAAGCTACCATGCCAGAAAAGGTATTTAATGGTGATGAGTCAGAAGAGCTGAATCAAATCTCAATAAACCTGGAAGATGTAGTAGAACAAATTGACTAATGAAAGAGCAGAAATCACTTGGAACAGATGGTATACGCCCAAGAGTACTGAAAGAACTCAAAGATGTTGAAGAGCTACTATTAATAATTTTTATCCTATCATTAAAATTGTCTATGGTACTAGAAGATTGGAAGGTGTCCAATATAACACCAATTTTTAAAAAGGGCTCCAGGGGAGATCTAGGAAACTACATACATCAGTACCAGCCAAAATGGTGGAAAACATAAAGAACAAAATTAGTGAAGACATGGACAGACATGGTTTAATGGGAGAAAGTCAACATGGATTTAGCCAAGTTATTTCTTATCTCACCAATCTGCTCCATTTCTTTGAATGTATGAATAAACATCTCTCGACTCACCCAGCGCTCTTTCCTTTCTTTTGCGCCAGATTCTGCCATTATCCCTTCCTTTCGCAACCTTCCCTCACCACCCTTGTGTTGTCCCTTGTCATCTCTAAGTTGGATTACTGTAATGTCATCTTCACAAGTCTCCCCCAATACCAGATTTGTCGCCTTCAGTTCATTCACAACACTACTGCCTACCTCATTACCCATTCCTCCCCTTCATACCATATCACCCCTCTTCTGCAATTCCACTGGCTTCCCATCAAATATTGCTTCGTTCACAAAATCCTCACCACCACTCATAGGGTATTGCACACTGGCGTTCCCCGCTACCTTGCTGATCTTATTCACTACCAGCCCTCCCCATTACCCCTACGCTCCTCCTGAGGGAATCGGCTTTTCCTTCCCTCCCCTGTCCAAGCTCACCTTGAACTCACCCGCCACTCTGCCTACTTTTTCCTTGCCCCTGCACTCTGTAACTCACTCCCATCAGTTTTGCGCTCTGAGGCCTCATTTCCTCACTTTAAGGCGCTGTTAAAGACTCACTTATTTCATCTGCCATTTGATCTTACCCCCTCCAACCCCTGAGTCCCCCCTGTCAGCTATTCCACTCCCGCTTCCCCTCTTCTGTGTGCCGCTGCTCTTCCCTTTTGTCCTTTTTATTTCTGTCTGTTCTGCTGCTTTCTGATGCGATTAATGGCGTTCCTTTTTCATTCTTTGTCCTTCTCTGCAGCCTTTTTAGTTTTGGATTGTACACCGCTCTGATGCAATCGCCTGGGCGATGTATCAAATGTCTCAATAATGATAAAGATAAACCATTTAATATAGTGAATTTAGACTTCCAGAAAGGGTATATAAAATCCAACATGAAAGACTCCTGAGGAAATTAAAAAGTCATGACAGAATAGGCAATGCCCTATTATAGGTTGGAAACTGGTTGAGAGATAGAAAATAGAGAGGATAGATGGTCAATTTTCTCAACGGAGCACCCCAGGGATCTATACTGGGACCAATAGTTTTCAAAATATTTATAAACAATCTGGAATTGGGAAAAACAAGCAAGGTGTTTACATTTGCAAATGATACCAAATTATTTCAAATTGCATGCAGATAGTGAGAAATTGCAGGAGGACATTGGGAGACTGGGCATCCAAATTGCAAATAAAATTTAATATGGACAAATGCAAAGTGATGCACATAGGGAAAAATAAGCCAAATTATTGATACACAATGCTAGTTTCCTCATTAGGAGTTATATCCAGGAAGAAGATGTAGGTGTGATCATAGATAGTACATTGACATTTTCAGTGTTCGGTGGTGGACAAAAAAGCAAACAGAATGTTAGGAATCATTAGGAAAGGAATAGAGAATAAAAAAAAAATAGCCTAATGCTTCTGTGTTGCTTCATGGTGCGATGACACCTTGAGCATTGTGCACAGTTCTATAGTAACATAGTATATGATGGCAGATAAAGACCAGCATGGTCCATCTAGTCTGCCCAGCAAGGTGGAAAGAGTAGGTGCACTTGCCGCTCTGTGCACGTCACTCCTCCCCATGCCTTTGTTTAAGGGTGTATCCACCGCTCTGTGTAGGGCATCCCTGTTTGTTGAGAAAATCTAAGAGATAGTTATGCTTATTTTGATTTTATCCTGTTGCTATAAAGGGATCCGCTGTGTCTGTCCCATGCCATTTTGAATTCTGTCACTGTATTTGCCCCACCACTTCCATCGGGAGGGCATTCCAAGCATCCACCACCCTTTCAGTGAAAAAGTATTTCCTGACATTGTCTTTCAATATAAACAGGCTGGAGTCAGTACAGAGGGTGGGTACTAAATGGTTTGTGGTCTTCATTCTAAAGCATATGAGGACAGACTTAAGGATCTTAATATGTACACCTTAGAGGAAAGGCGGGATAGAGGTGATATGATTGAGATGTTTAAATACCTCCGTGGCATAAATGCACAGGAGGAGAGCCTCTTTCGATTGAAAGCAAGCTCTGCTACGAGGGGACATTTTATTTATTTATTTATTTATTTATTTATTTAACAGATTTTATATACTGTCTTTCTACAAATCAAGATGGTTTACATAAAACAATTAAAATAGAGTGTTTCCACTGTTTACATAGAACAAAGTAACAAATATATAAGATAACAATGAGAACTAATCATGAGAATAAACAACTATTTACAAAGGTATTTACCGAGATATCGGTTATCAGTATGAAAGGTTTAGAAGGGGTAGGAGCTGGGGGGAAGCAGATGAAGGTTAGGAATTAAGGTGGAAGGGAAAAATGTTCCTGAAAAAGGAGGGGTTTTAAGTTCTTTCGGAACTCTAGGTGAGTTCTAGTGTTCCGCAGCTCATGAGGAAGGGAGTTCCATAGGGTAGGAGCATAGAGGGAAAAGGCCCTGTTACTGGTAAATTGTTTGCAATATCTTATGGTTGTTGGGATAGAGATGAGGTTTTTGATAATAGAACGGCGGGTTCTAGAGTTAGAAGAGAAGGGAATGAGAGGGGAAAGGCATGGAGCTGATTCGTTGGAGATGATTTTATGTATAAGGGTAAGCACTTTGAACTTAATCCTGCAGTAGATGGGGAGCCAGTGGAGATCATATAGGACTGGTGTGATGTGTGATCACCTGGGAATGTTGGTTATAAGTCACGCAATCGTGTTCTGGGCAAGTTGGAGCGGTTGTATAGCATTCTTGGGAAGGCCATGATAGATTAGGTTGCAGTAATCAAGAGAGGGGGTTGTGAGGGCTTTACAGACAGAACGAAATGAGGGTGAAAAGGGATAGATTCAGGAGTGATATGTGAAAATATTTCTTTACGGAAAGAGTGGTGGATCCGTGGAATAGTCTCCCAGTGGAGGTGGTAGAGATGAGGACAGTATCTGAATTCAAAGAAGCATGGGACAAACACAGAGGTTCTCTAGAAAAAAGGGGACTGTTGTAGTGTTTGATATGGAAGGACAGACTAGATAGGCCATGTGGTCTTTTTCTGTCGTCATGTTTCTATGTTTCTAATTTACCCCCTTGCCTCCACATTTTAAAAAAGATATAGCGGCATTAGAAAACGTACAGAGAAGGGTGACCAAAATGATAAAGGGGATGGAACGACTCTCCTATGAGAAAAGACTATGTCCAGTCTTTGTCTTCTACTCCTTCCTCTTTCCTGTTATTTTTTGTAGTTCTTTTTTCCATTCTTGGGCTAAGTGCCAACCTTTAAATGTTATTACTTGTTTGTAAACTGCCCTGATGTAACTAAGGGCGGTATAACAAGAATTTTGTTAAGTCGGAGTCGACTCATGGCGACCCTCTGGATAGATATCATAAATTGTGTTCGGGTCTTGAGTCAGGCGGCTCATTGTTGACAGACTGGTACCCGTAGCTGCTGTTATTGTATCGATCCATCTCATTTCTGGCCTTCCTCTTTTGCGTTTACCTTCTATCTTGCCAAGCATGATGTCTTTCTCTAATGATCTCTCTCTTCGCATGATGTGTCCAAAGTATGAAAGTCTTGTCATCTGAGCTTTTAAAGAAAGCTTAGGTTTGATCTCCTCTAGTACCGACTGGTTTGTTCTTCGGGCAGTCCATGGTATACACAGTATTCGCCGCCAGCACCATAATTCAAAGGCATCAATTTTCTTCCTGTCTATCTTTTTCACTGTCCAGCTTTCACATCCATATGATGTTATTGAAAATATCATGGCTTGAACAAGTCGAATCTTTGTATGGAGAGAGACATCTCTGCTCTTGAGAATCTTATCTAGGTCTTTCATAGCCATTCTGCCAAGAGCAATGCGTCGTCTGATGTCTTGACTGCTTGTTGCTTCTTTATTGATAATTGATCCAAGTAGGTTAAAGTTGTTCACGATTTCAATTTCTTCTCCTTCAACGATGAACCTGTTGATTATGCCAGTTGTCATGATCTTTGTCTTCTTTACATTAAGGTGCAGGCCCATTTTGAGACTATGTTCTTTGATTGTGAGAAGCAAATGTTTCAGATCATCTTCATTTTCAGCCAGTAATGTGGTATCATCAGCATAGCGAAGGTTGTTGATGAGTCTTCCACCAATCTTCAAACCTCTGTTGTCTTCATCCTGCTTCTTTGATGATTTGTTCTGCATATAAAATAAACAGGTAGGGGCAAAGTATGCAGCCTTGTCTTACACCTTTGCTTATTTTAAACCATTCTGTTTCTCCTTGATCCGTTCGAACTGTTGCTTCTTGAACAATGTACAGATTGTGCAAGAGTACGATCAGGTGTTCTGGTATACCCATGCTTCTTAATGTGGCCCAGAGTTTCTCATGGTTTACACAGTCAAAAGCCTTGCTGTAGTCGATAAAGCACAAATAGATATCCTTTTGGTATTCTTTAGTCTTTTCAAGGATCCATCTCACATCCGCAATGATGTCTCCCGTTCCTCGCCCTTTCCTGAACACTACTTGCACATGAGAACATAAGAACATAAGATATGCCATACTGGGTCAGACCAAGGTCCATCAAGCCCAGTATTCTGTTTCCAACAGTGGCCAATCTAGGTCATACATACCTAGCAGTTTCCCCAAGAGACACAGGTTCCACAATGCTTGTATTGGTTCAAGCATTGATATCCTGGGTCCCTTCTTAATAATGGTTTATGGACCTTTCCTCCAGGAACTTGTCCAAACCTTTTTTAAACCCAGCTACACTAACAGCTTTTACTACATCCTCCGGTAACAAATTCCAGAGTTTGATTACACGTTGAGTGAAAAAATATTTTCTTTTATTAGTCTTAAATAGTTTACTCTGTAGCTTCATTGCATGTCCCCTAGTCTTACCTGCACTTCAGGTAGTTCTTGTTCCAGGTATGGTTGTAGTCTCTTTTGAATAATCTTCAGTAGAATCTTGCTTGCATGTGGGATCAGAGCGATTGTGCGATAATTTCGACAGTCAGTTGGATCACCTTTCTTTAGTATTGGTATAAACACAGATCTTTTCCAGTCAGTTGACCATGATGTTGTCTTCCATATTTCTTGGCAGAGTCTTGTAAGTACGGTAACAGCTGCATCAGATTGCTGTAATACTTCTATGGGAATACTATCAATGCCTGTTTCTTTGTTCTTTGATAAGGCTTTCAGTGCTGCTTTAACTTCTTCTTTCATTACCAATGGTTCCCGATCATAAGGTACAGGTTGAAACGGCTGTTGGTCCACTTGATCTTTATCATATAAAAACTCTGTATATTCCTTCCACCTTTTCTTGATCTTCTCAGCATCATTCAACATAGAACCTTGAGCATCTTGTAACATTCCAGTTCGAGGTTGGAACTTTTTCTTTAACTCTCGTAGCTTTAGGAAAGCCGATCTTGTTCTTCCCCTAATAGTTTCTGCTTCTATTTCCTTGCATGCGTCGTTGTAGTACTTTTCCTTGTCCTGTCTTGCTGCATGTTGGAAATCTCTGTTGAGTTCTGTTATTGTCTTTCTTTCTCCTCTGGCTTTAGCTTCTCTGTGTTTCTGGGCAATTTTCAGAGTTTCTTCCGTCATCCATTTTGGCCGTTTTTGCTTTTTCACCTTTCGTAGAGACTTTTCGCTTTCTTCCAACACAACCTTCTTGATGTCATTCCATAATTCTTCTGGAGCTCTGTCATTTGTATCTAAAGCAGCAAATCGATTTTGCAGGCAGTCTTTAAATTCCAGTGGTATATTCTCAAGGTCATATTTTGCTGCATTCATGAGTGGTTTGCTCTTTTTCAACATTAGCTTGAGTTTGCATACTAGTAGTTGATGATCTGTGCCACAGTCAGTTCCAGGTTTTGTCTTTGTTGATGTTATAGAACTTTTCCATCATTGACTTCCACAGATATAGTCAATTTGATTTTTATACAATCCATTGGGTGAAGTCCATGTGTACAGTCGCCGCTTGTGTTGATGGAAGAAGGTGCTTGAAATGAATAGATCGTTGGTCTTGCAGAATTCTATCAGTCTTTCTCCAGCTTTATTTCTGTTGCCAAATCCATATTTTCCAACTACTTTGCCTTCTTCTTTGTTGCCAACTTTTGCGTTCCAGTCACCCATGACTATCAGGATATCCTGTTTGCATGTTCTGTCAATTTCAGCTTGAACTTGTTCATAGAACTCTTCAATTTCATTCTCTTCTGCAGCTGTTGGGGCATATACTTGAATTATAGTTGTGTTAATAGGCATTCCTCGTAGACGAATAGAGATTAAGCGTTCGCTGACTGCATTGTATTTCATTACAGTTCTTCAAGTTTCTTCTTTATTATAAATGCAACACCATTTCTTCTTTGTCTTTCATTTCCAGCATAGTAGACCATGTGATCATCTGATGCAAAGTGCCTTATGCCAGTCCATTTCAGTTCGCTGACACCCAACAGATCAAGTTGTACACGTTCCATTTCATTCTTGATCACCTCCAACTTCCCTTGGTTCATGCTTTATACGTTCCATGTTCCAATGCGTAAGACATCTTTACAGCTTCTGACTCTCATTTCATGCGCAGCTACATCAGCAGTCAGACATCTCGAGGGCTTTGATCCAACCACATCATAAATGCTGGCTTTACTCTGAAAAGTCTTCAGCTCTTCCCCAGTAGCTAGTTGAGTGCCTTCCGACCTGGGGGTCTCATCTTCCAGCACTATAGCACAATTTGTTTTGTTGTAACTATTCATTGGGTTTTCATGGCAAGATACAGAAGTAGATTGCCGGGCCTTTCTTCCATGCAGTTTAAGTTTGGTGTTGTTGCCGTTGTCACAGAAATGTGATCCTCCACCGTCAACACTATCCCGTTCTGCTGCTGCCCAGATGGGTGGTTTGTCTTGGTCTGGCACCTCAGCTGAGACCTGTCCATCTTGGGAAACCCTGCCAGTAGTTAAGCTACCGATAGTTTAGCTCTCAACATCACTGATGCACACAAGCCCTCACAGCACGACAAGCTGCAAGCCAAGTATATCAAGAATAAATAAACAATAAACAACAAGAAGCTAAAGAGAGTAGGGCTCTTCAGCCTGGGGGAGATATGATAGAGGTCTATAAAATACTGAATGAAATGGAATGGGTAAATTCAAATTGATTGTTTACTCTTTCAAAAAGTACAAGGACTAGGGACACACCATGAAGCCACAAAATAGTATATTTAAAACTGATAAAATATTTTTTCTCTTAAAGGTACATTCCAATGTGTGTGTCCAGGCCCCTGTGCAGCCGACCAGGATTGGGACGTCCAGAGGTAGGCCCGATTCTTATCCTGCGGGGGCTAGACATCAGGTCCCGATTCCGATTAGGCTGTACACACAGCCACTTGCCTGGCTACCTCAGTCAGACTCCTGAATGGAGCCACAGTGCCATGGCATCCCGTTGTTCTCACTCTGCCTTCAGAATACCCACTCCCGCCCCTGTCTAAGCCGCCCCGTACAAATGTGTTGTTCATATGGGGAGGCTTTTGCAGGGCAGCCAGGGGGGGGGAGCGAATAGCGGGGATGGACGTCCCAACGGAATGTCCATCCCCGCTATTCACGGGACAGAATGACCCCCTTAATATATAATCTGCAATAGAGAAGACACCCAGGAAGGTGTACATAACATGAGGAGGGATCTAGCTAAGCTTGAAGAATGGTCTAGAATTTGGCAGCTGGGATTTAATGTTAAAAAATGTAAGGTCATGCATTTGGGCTGCAGCAATCCAAGGGAGCAATACAGTATAGGAGGTGAAGTACAATTGTCCACTAAAGAAGAGCGGGACCTAGGCATGGTTGTGTCTGATGAACTTAAAGTAGCTAAACAGGTAGAAGATGCGACGGCAAAAGCTAGAAGGATGCTTGGGTGCATACGGAGAGGAAAGGCTAGCAGAAAAAAGGAGGTGATAATGCCTCTGTATAAGTCTTTGGTGCGACCTCATTTGGAGTATGGTGTGCAATTCTGGAGACCGCACCTTCAAAAGGATGTGAACAGGATGGAGTTGGTGCAGAGGGTGGCTACTAAAATGATTAGTGGGCTTCATTATAAAGCATATGAGGACAGACTTAAGGATCTTAATATGTACACCTTAGAGAAAAGGCGGGATAGAGGTGATATGATTGAGATGTTTAAATACCTCCGTGGCATAAATGTTCAGGGAGAGAGCCTCTTTCAATTGAAAGCAAGTTCTGCTATGAGGGGACATGGGATGAGGGTGAAGGGAGATAGATTCAGGAGTGATATGCGGAAATATTTCTTTACAGAAAGAGTAGTGGATCCATGGAATAGTCTCCCAGTGGAGGTGGTAGTGATGAGGACAGTAACTGAATTCAAAAAAGCATGGGATCAACACAGAGGATCTCTAAAGGTAAAAAGTGTAGACTAGATAGGCCATGTGGTCTTTTTCTGTCATCATGTTTCTATGTTTCTATAATTAAAATTTGGACCTTATTGCTGGAGGAAATGGTAAGAGCAGGTAGTGTAACTGGGATTAAAAAAGGTCCGAACATATTCCTGTAGGAAATTCTATAAACAGTTATTAAGGTAGTACAAGAGAAAACCACTGCTTATCCCTGGATATAAGAAGCATGGAACAGGCTACTTTTGGGATATGTTAGGTACTTGTGATCTGGATTGTCCACTGTTGGAAACAGGATATTGGGCTTGATTGACTTTGGTCTGATCCAATATGGTAATTGTTATGTTCTTATGCAACATAAAAATCTCCCAAGTTCTTTTCTAACCTTCACCCTCCTGGACAAAAAACATTATTCCAGAGACTCTGGCAATTCTAGCTGTGAATGCCAATGTTCACCTGGATGTGAAAGAAGGGGAACAAGAATTAATCTCTTTTTCCTGTAGCTTCAAATGGTTTGGTATTCAGTACCCAGATCCATTAGGTTATAGTTTTTCTCCTGTCTTGCACTTTCTGCAAGATTAGCAAAAGAGAATCAAAAGACAAAAATCCCTCCAAAACTAGGAATTTTTAGACATAAAAACACATGAACACCATTAATGTATGTAATCTTGTGGATACTACTTGTAATCAAATGTTTGTTGTACATAGTTAATCCCAGTTGATATCCAAATTAAGCTTCCAGTTCAATGTAAGTGCCCTGGCACAACCTTTGTTTTATGTGAATCGCGCTGATTTCTAAGAGTGCAGTATATAAGAAACAATAAATAAATAAATAAACATGACATCATCAAAATAATCATATCTTCTTTCACGGCACTCCTTTCTTTAAAATTGCAGTTAAGCAATACATTCCACAAGAAAACAGGAAAATAAGTCAAATTATAAATGATCCATTTGCAATCAAAAATACAAGTTAAAAAGGCTGGGAGCCCCCATCAAAGGAAGATCTTTCATATGTATTAGAAACACATAATACAAATAAGTCAAAGGTATCCATCCTAATTCTCCTTAAACTATTTCACCCTCTACTTCTTTCTGTCCACTAAAACAATTTCCAAGTGTATAGATTCTTGAACAATATAAGTACTGATAGGAAACAATACATTTGTATGGAAAACACAGGTAGAAAGAAGCCCCCAGGGACAACAACTGTGTTTTCAATGCAAGAAACTGCTTCCTATGGGGCTACCGTATGTATTCCCAGAAACATCAGCAGACACCAAATTAATCCCTGCAGAAAGGATTCTCCTTGTTCTTAAAATATGCCTCGAGAATGTTCATTTTGCCACTTCCAGACAAAAATGTAACCACCAGGGTGACCCTTTCAGAAATCTTGTCAGTTGAATTCTCCAAGAAGGCTGTTAAAGTCTGGCTCTCATTAACCTGCAAAACCTGCATTTCACTTTCATTAATATATTGAATTTTAATTTTAGTAGAACAGTAAAAACATTTTACAATATGGATCTTGCTAGAAAATGTTAACATCTCATTGAAATACTTTTTAAACAAAATCTGTGCTGAAGGAAGTTGGGTAGAAGGAAAATTTATTTATTTAACTTTATGTATTTATTTAACTAGTTTTAATATACCGTTTTTCTACCAGTCAAAACGGTTTATATTGAACAATAAAAACTGTGCATATGGAACAGTGGGGCATGCAAGGTTACATTGAACTTATTAAACATAGAACAGCAAGTAAAAAGGGGGTTGAGGGAGCAAGCAGGATCAATATAACTTTAGAACTTACATTATAACGAGCTTATGATGCAGTAATGAGGTTGTGAAACAATGAGCTTATGTTACATTGAACTTGTGATGTGATGAGCTTTTGATATGATGATCTTATGATACAGTGAACAAGAGGCTGTACAACTTAGTATAAGGCTAGATGTCAGGTGACAGATTATGGTGGGGGGGGGGGAAATGGGGATAATTGGTGAGAGTGGCAGGTGCTCCTGTTAGGAGTCAGTTGTGGGGGATAGTCCATAGTACTCTTCGAAAAGGTGTGTTTTGAGATGTTTTTTGAAGACATTGTGTGATCAGATACTCTGAAGTGTAGGAGGTAAAGAGTTCCAGAGGGTGGGAGTATAAAGTTCAAAGGCTCTCGTATGTTGACGTTGTAAGCTCTTATGTGTCTGAGGTAGGGGAAGAAGCAGGTTGAGTGTGCTCTGCATGGTCTATTGGAGCTTGGATGTCTGATGAGGGTTTGAAGATGCTCGGATGAGGTGCTGATAAGTGCCTTATGAATAATAGGGAGGACTTTGTGTTTGATTCTAGATGCTATGGGAAGCCAATGGAGGGATTTCAATATGGGAGTGATATGTGTGTGTCCAGGCTTCCGGGCAAGGGTCTAGTGGAGAGGTGGTGGTGTGCAATGATGTCCAGGAGTTCATCAGGAGGGACATCTCTGAATGTGGTCCAGGGTTGGATGGATGAGGTTGCGCTGCAGGGTGTCGGTATAAAGATGGCAAGTGGCACAATGCTGGTTGTGTTTGGCTTTGAGGAAGTTGGCCATGTCTTGGGGGTTGAGGGTGTCGTTCTGATGAGGCAGGGTTAGGTCTCTTGTGAGGGTTCTGACTGACCGGATTTTAAAAAAAACGTTAATTCCTAGCTCTGGCATTATTTTCTAACATGTCCAATTTATTATGCAAATAAATTGAGTTCTTAATAGCTAAAACTTTTATAGCCTGTAGTGCTTGATATTGAGTATCCATTTGTCTATAGAATGATCCAATTCAATGAACTTCAAATCTACATTCTGCAACTTAGTCAGTCTTTGTGAGAATACGCATAAAGAAAAAACGGTAGTAGTGAACCATGACGCAACGTAAAAGGGCTCCCCAAAGAGCTTTCAAAGTTATTTCCTGGTCATGAGAGACAGATTTATCCTCCAAAGCACAAGGCAAGGATACAGGATGGAGCAGAAAAGAAACCAAAGTCTCAGGAGGCAACACATTCTCGGGTGACCAGACTGTCAATGACAAGGGGATCAGTGGTTGAGGAGGAGATCTTTCTATGGACCTCAAGAAAGCTGCCTCTGGAGAAGGGTGTAAGGGGTCTCTAAGCACAATTAAGTGCTTATCCATAGATCTGAAAGCATTACTCACAGTTTTAGTAGCCACTGGTTGAGCTTTACTCTTCCGCTTCTATTGAACCATGATCATCTTTTACGATCCACTAACCAGGGCAATTGTAACTCAGTGCATGGCATTGGCAGAGCCATGTGCCATGTCGGTGTCCCTCAGTGCTCCAAGGGGACTCCAAAGAGGCTTTACCTGCCCCTTAGGACATGCCCTTTTGGGCCACACCTCATGGACATGAGAACATAGCTGTGCATTGTCTCTGATGCTGGCTTTTAACCCCAACAGGGGTCCTCTCTCCAGTGAAACAACTGGCACTGCACTGCATGCACACGCAATTCTAAAATGGCCCGATGACAAGACCCGGTGTAGCTTCATTACATCAGCTCTTGAAACTCCCCTCATGGCACTCTTAAAGGGGGGTCTCATTTACATTTATACTCCCACTTTGTATATCACACTGCTCCCAACAATAGTGCTACACCTACAGCACACAGATGTCATTGCCAGCAGATACCGAGCTAATCTCTGAGGCCAAATACAATAAATTCAAGAGTTACTAAGGAGTCTGCCTATCTCTCCTTACAAATGACAAAGCCAAGTTATCAGTGGTTATTCAACCGAGCTTGACACCCTCCTAGAGAAAACATGTAGTCATGTTTCACGTAATAATCAATTAATTCTACTAGGTGACCTGAATTTATCCTCTCTTTCCACAAAAACATTACAAACCTTCATAGATGCTATGGCCACCTTGCACTACACGCAGGTTGTCTACCAACCAACACATAGCAAAGGGAACATATTAGATATGATTTTCGTACCTCAGCCTATAACTGAATTTTGCACACCACTTCACCTTAAGCTGCATTCAATTCCCTGGTCTGATCACAAAGCCATCTCCATTCTACTGCCTCTGCAAGCAAGCAACTATGACTAACTTGTTCAAGGGACTGCAAAACGGCGATTTCACAATATGGATACAAAAACATTTCTAAGCTCACTCACCTTGACATATCCACTACAGACCTTGATGTTTTGGTACATAACTGGAATCACACTATCTCGAAGATAGCCATCAAAGCCAACTCGTGCACAGTGCCTCGCAAGCAACATTCCGCAAACTGGTTTTCTCCCCAACTTAAAGACATTAAATGCAAGCTTAGAGCTTTAGAAAGAAAATGGTGCTCCAATAAGATGCCAAAAATACAAAATAACTATTACTCTATATAAATCTCGCAAAAACAAAAATAGAGCAAAATCAAAAAATTATGAGCTGAAGTGTATAAATTTAAGTGCAAATGCATGAATGTTGGAAGATTAGCCGTGAGGAAACCAACTACCTCCCGTGGCAGTACTTCTGTTTTACTCAATTTAAAGAGCTCCTAATAAGAGCTTAAAAAGTAGGTAAAAGACACCATATAATAATGTGCCCTACACCAAAACGTGTTCAAAATTTGTTTTTCTTCCAACAGATTTTCATATTTAGAAATCAATCGGACAATCTAAAGTAACAAATAATGAAAGTTACTGTTCTGACTATTAGACTAAGCGATATATAAGCATAGCTAAATAGATAATTAATAAAGTATCAGTAGTTTTGTTAGGATTAGGAACAACAGGAACCAGTAATTTAAAGTCACTAGCCTACAAGTAAGTGGGACAGTTAAATGACACTAAATATTATATCAAAATGTCAGAGAATCTTACAGTGGGTCTGCAACAGGAAATTTGGAGTATTATGTATGATTAGGAACCACCACCCAGGAAAAAGATTTAGGCGTCATTGTGGATACCATGTTAAAACCCTCGGCCCAGTGTGCAGCGGCGGCCAAGAGAGCAAATAGAATGCTAGGTATGATAAGGAAAGGAATGGAAAATAAAACAAAAGATATTATAATGCCTCTATATCGTTCCATGGTGAGACCGCACCTTGAATATTGTGTGCAATTCTGGTCGCCGTATCTTAAAAAGGATATAGCGATTTTAGAAAAGGTACAGAGAAGAGCCACCAAAATGGTAAAGGGGATGGAAGGATACTCCTATGAAGAAAGGCTAAAAAGGTTAGGGCTCTTTAACCTGGAAAAGAGACGGCTGAGGGGAGATATGATAGAAGTCTATAAATTAATGAACGGAGTGGAACGGGTAAACGTAGATCGATTGTTTACCTTATCAGAATATAGAAAGACTAGGGGACATGCATTGAAGCTACAGGGTAAACTATTTAAGACTAATAAAAGAAAATATTTTTTCACTCAACGTGTAATCAAACTCTGGAATTTGCTACCGGAGGATGTAGAAAAGGCTGTTTGTTAGTGTAGCTGGGTTTAAAAAAGGTTTGGACAAGTTCCTGGAGGAAAGGTCCATAAACCATTATTAAGAAGTGACCGAAGATATCAATGCTTGACCCAGTACAAGCATTGTGGAACTTGTGTCTCTTGTGGAAACTGCTAGGTACATATGACCTAGATTGGCCACTGTTGGAAACAGAATACTGGGCTTGATGGACCTTGGTCTGACCCAGTATGGCATATCTTATGTTCTTATGTTCTTATGTAAGCACTATCTAAGAATTGGATTACTAAACGAGAATTCACATTTTTAACTTCACCACATCCGCTAACTCCAATTATATATACAGTACCAAAAATTCACAAGTTCTTAGAAATGCCTCCAGGTAGGCCTATTGTCTCTTGTCGCGGATCGGTGTTAGAACCTCTTTCCAAATTTTGTGACGTGTTTTTACAACCATGTGCTCAAAAAGTATCTTCTTTTTTAAATGATACCACTCACTTTATCACTAAACTTGATGCGGTAACCGAGGCAGGCGGACCCGGCGCTTCGGGCCCCCACCCTTCACCCCCCCCACCAACCAACCCCCAAGCCCGCCCCCTCCCCCCCCACAACACAAGACATAACACCATAACTTCATGGAACACAACTGGTCGCAGCTTTATTAACCATCAGCAATTAGAACAAATAACATCAAACTTCCTATCCCCATTAGCGGCACCCGGCTGCACCAGCCATACTTTAGCAAAGTGCCTGCCACCGCTAATGCCACAACTTGCCACCCGGCAAGTTGCCATGCCCGTCCCCCGACTTCGCCATGCCATAGCAAAAGTCGTCTGAGGTTTGACCGGGTCAGGGGCACCCCGCCCCCGCCCAAATGTAGCCTGCTGCTCCGGACCCCGGAAACCTCCGGGATCCCGCACCCCTCCCCCAAGCTGCAATACCCCAACCCCAACCATTCAAAGAAAGGGAGGGAGGGAGGGACGCCGGCACCCGAAACGCAGCCTCCGCACGCTCTGAGCACGCGGAGGCTGCTGGCCAGCATCCACCCCCCTCACCACCCCAGAATCGCCTTCCTGATTGGCTCCCGCACGGCTGCGACCGTCGGGGAGCCAATCTTTTCAAATAATGCGCTCACGCGCCCGACTCGGGCCGCGCGCAGGGTCCCCGTGCCGGGCCGCGCGCCCGGTTAAATTCGGCCGCCGGGACCCTGCCCGCGGCCTCGCGATTACAGATCCAGTTGACACTTTGTGGCTTGTTTCACTCGATGTAACAGCATTATATATTAACATTGATCAAGATCAAGCCCTAGCTGTGATTTCTCAGTTAAAACTTTCTTTACCAAATAGGATTCCTCGGACATTTTTCAACAGCTTCTTGATTTGGTACTTACCAGGAATTATTTCCAATTTGAACAGCAATATTACCATCAAATCTATGGGATTGCTATGGGAGCAACGGTGGCCCCGTCTATAGCCACATTATATCTGGCTGATTTTGAGTCGTCTTTGATTTACCCATCCCTATGGTTTAAAGAAGTGGTTCTTTGGGTTAGATTCCTTGATGACATATTTTTTCTTTGGAAAGGTTCCAAGATGTGTTTACATTTATTTTTGGATTGGTTAAATTCTTTACGACCTAACTTATCCTTCACTCTGCATTACCATTTTTCCCAATTGGAATTTTTGGATGTTCTAATTATGAAAGGGGATAATCTGCTTCATACTACTCTGTTTAGAAAATCAGTGCAGAGAAACACATTACTAAATTATTCGAGTTTTCATCCTTTGTCTTTAAAAAAGGTCTCCCATTTGGACAATTTCTACGTTTACGGCGTATTTGTTCAAATTTTGATGATTTTTTAGATCATGCACAGGAATTATCGCAACGTCTGATACAAAGAGGATATCCAAGCAAGGTTATCAGACGAGCATTTCTACGAGCTAAATTCACTCATCGTGAATGGCTACTTCCTTCTGCGGATCAGGTGGAATCTAATGATCAAATACTAACAACTCAATCTGATGTATTAGTGGGGGTCTTACCATATATGTCACACACTGCACAAATTAAAAAGATTCTTTTTAAACATTGGCACATTCAGCAGTTACACTCTTGTTTTCAAAAGAGATTACAAATAGCTCATACAAGAGGTTTAAACCTTCGCGATTTAGTAGGTATCACTTCTTCTCCTTTGGACAGACAATCTTTCGAACATCATACTGATCTGGGCCATTTTTCTTGCACCACCTGTAATTGCTGCCAATATTCCATTGAAGGTAAGGAATGGCAGGTTCCAAATTCTAATTTTGTCCATGTTGCTCGATGGCACACCACATGTTCTACATCTCATATGGTATATGTTTTAGTTTGCCCATGTAAGCTTCTGTACATTGGGAGAACAATTCTTTCCATACGTGTTCGGTTACGAGAACATACATCTAGAATCAAAACCAAAACTGTATCTGCCCCTATAGTCCAACATTGCTTGGACCATCAACATCAGTTTACAGATATATTGTGGAGAATTCTTGATTATGTACCTGCAAATCTGCGAGGAGGCAATCGAGAACACCGTCTACAATTGCTTAAACAAACTTGGATATTTCGTTTAGCTACTGTGGAACCACAGGGTCTCAGTAAAGAATTGGATTGGAGTACCCTTCTTTGAAGTGACAAGATCTAGCAGCAAATCAAAAGTACTGGTTCTATTTTGGATAGTTTTGGGGGGGTGTCTTTATGACGTAAACAACTGAAATTGGCTTTCATCAATATTTAATCATGGACTCCTTTTTTGTGGCATCAGACTGCATATGAGCATGCGCTGGCTTCCCGAAGAATTGGGGAAGCTAAGCTTTTGTTTGCAGTAAAGGAGAGCGTTGATGCAGGGCATTAATGTTGTTTTGCCCGAAACGCAGTACTGTGTTCTTTTTCTAAACTGCAGATATTCTTTTTTCTAAACTGTGGATACTTAAGAGATTGAAATTTAACTGGGTCTGGAGAAGGGCTATGACTTGGTTTCGTATGGACAACAGATAAGTAACTTTCATTATTTGTTACTTTAGATTGTCCGATTGATTTCTAAGTATGAAAATCTGTTGGAATAAAAACAAATTTTGAACACGTTTTGGTGTAGGGCACACTATTATATGGTGTCTTTTACCTACTTTTTAAGCTCTTATTAGGAGCTCTTTAAATTGAGTAAAACGGAAGTACTGCCACGAGAGGTAGTTGGTTTCCTCACGGCTAATCTTCCAACATTCATGCATTTACATATAAATTTATACACTTCAGCTCATACTTTTTTGATTTTGCTCTATTTTTGTTTTTGCCAATAAGATGCCAGACAACCTTCACCTGTACACTGCTAAATTACATGAATACCAAGCAGCCACGTAAAAAGCCAAAAAATAATATTACACTATTCTTTTAAATAAATCCCTAAATTGTCCATGGGAACTATTCAACATAATCAAAGCCGTTGCAAAGGATCCTGCTTCTAGTAATGATAATTCTCAGATACCACCTCAGATAATGGCCAATCACTTTCAATTGCTAACTTGCCCATCAAACACCGTTTATTTGAATGAGTCAAGAATCACCTCATCCAAGCCTCCCTGATGATATAGTCACCTGGGACTCTTTTTCAACTATCTCCAATGATCAACTGATCAAGATTATTGTGAGTATTAAAAACACAGCATCACCATATGACCCATGTCCTGTCAATTGGATTTAATCTGCGTGCACTAATCTATCACCATTCATTTTAAACATTGTTCAGCAATCTCTGGTACAAGGTTATTTACCCTCTGATTTAAAATTAGCATCTATCCGTCCATTAAAAAAGGCATCAGCAAATGATCCTAAACAACCTTCATCTTATAGACCTATTGCAAGCTTACAATTTTTAGCTAAAATCATTGAAAAAATGTCTTAATACAGCTCCAAGAACATATTGACTCTCATTGCCCCCTTGATACACACCAATTTGGATTCAGGGCTACTCCTTAATGGCCACCTTTGTCGACAACATAATTAAGGGTACTGATGCACACAACAACAGATTCTTGCTCATTGTTCTTGATATTAAAGCAGCTTTTGATTCTATACCACACAGTCAAATCCTTCAGCATTTAGAAACCATTGGCTTAAGAGGTACTACCTTAAATGTTTCAAGTCTTGCTTCTCCAATAGGCAACTACAAGTAAAAGTAGGTGAAGAAAAGTCATAAGAACATAAGAACATAAGATATGCCATACTGGGTCAGACCAAGGTCCATCAAGCCCAGTATTCTGTTTCCAACAGTGGCCAATCTAGGTCATATGTACCTAGCAGTTTCCCCAAGGGACACAGGTTCCACAATGCTTGTATTGGTTCAAGCATTGATATCCTGGGTCCCTTCTTAATAATGGCTTATGGACATTTCCTCCAGGAACTTGTCCAAACCTTTTTTAAACCCAGCTACACTAACAGCCTTTACTACATCCTCCGGTAACAAATTCCAGAGTTTGATTACACGTTGAGTGAAAAAATATTTTCTTTTATTAGTCTTAAATAGTTTACCCTGTAGCTTCATTACATGTCCCCTAGTCTTTCTATATTCTGATAAGGTAAACAATCGATCTACGTTTACCCGTTCCACTCCGCTCATTAATTTATAGACTTCTATCATATCTCCCCTCAGCCGTCTCTTTTCCAGATTAAAGAGCCCTAACCTTTTTAGCCTTTCTTCATAGGAGTATCCTTCCATCCCCTTTACCATTTTGGTGGCTCTTCTCTGTACCTTTTCTAATAACTCTATATCCTTTTTAAGATACGGCGACCAGAATTGCACACAATATTCAAGGTGCGGTCTCACCATGGAACGATATAGAGGCATTATAATATCCTTTGTTTTATTTTCCATTCCTTTCCTTATCATACCTAGCATTCTATTTGCTCTCTTGGCCGCCGCTGCACACTGGGCCGAGGGTTTTAACATGGTATCCACAATGACGCCTAAATCTTTTTCCTGGGTGGTGGTTCCTAATGTGGAACCTTGCATCGTGTAACCATAGTTTGGGTTGTTCTTCCCTAGGTGCATAACCTTGCACTTGTCCACATTAAATTTCATCTGCCATTTTGTTGCCCAGTCTTCCAATTTATCAAGATCCTCTTGCAATTTTCCACAATCCTCTTGGGTTTTAACAACTTTAAATAGTTTTGTGTCATCTGCAAATTTGATAACTTCACTCGTTATTCCACTTTCCAGGTCATTTATGAATATGTCAAAAAGCAGCGGACCCAGCACAGATCCCTGGGGTACACCACTATTCACCTTTCTCCATTGGGAAAATTGGCCATTTAGCCCTACCCTCTGCTTTCTATCTTTTAACCAGTTCCTGATCCACAATAGTACACTACCTCCTATCCCATGACTCTTTAGTTTTGCCAAAAGTCTCTCATGAGGGACCTTGTCAAAGGCTTTCTGAAAGTCCAGATACACAATATCAACCGACTCACCTTTGTCCACCTGATTATTCACTCCTTCAAAAAAACATAACAGATTAGTAAGACAAGATCTTCCTTGTCTAAAGCCATGTTGGCTGTCTCTCATTAGTTCATGACTATCTACATGCTGAGTAATTTTATTCTTTATGATGGTTTCTATCATTTTTCCCGGTATTGACGTCAGGCTCACCGGTCTGTAGTTTCCAGGATCACCCCTGGAACCCTTTTTAAAAATTGGTGTTACATTGACGATCCTCCAATCTTCAGGTATTAGAGATGATTTTAATGATAGTTCACAGATTACTAATAGCAGGTCTGCAATCTCATATTTCAGTTCTTTCAATACCCTTGGATGTATACCATCCGGCCCAGGTGATTTGCTACGCTTCAGCTTATCTAATAGTTGTAATACATCTTCTCGATGTATCGATATTTCCTTCAATTCTTCTGCACCTTTAAATACCACTTCAGTCATGGGTAACATACCTACATCTTCCTCAGTAGAGACTGAAGCAAAGAATTCATTCAGTCTCTTCGCTATCGCCTTGTCGCCTCTTAGTGCTCCTTTAACCCCTTTATCATCTAATGGACCAACTGACTCTCTCACAGGTTTTTTGCTACGAATGTACTTGAAAAGGTCTTTACTTCGCGTTTTTGCTTCTGCAGCAAGCTTCTTCTCAAATTCTCCCTTTGCCTGCCTTATCAATGCCAGTGCTTGTGCTGTTTCCAGGTTTCGTCGTTTGGCTCTTTTTTCCATTTCCTGAAAGATGCTTTTTTGGCAACAACAGCCTCTCTGACCTCAACTTTAAACCATGCTGGCAGTTTTTTGGACTTCTTTCCACTTTTCTTAAAGCATGGAATACAGCTGGTCTGGGCTTCCAAGATAGTATTTTTCAACAACAGCCAAGCCTGATGTACGTCTTTAACCTTTGCAACTGCTCCTTTTAGTTTTTTCTTGACTGTTTTCCTCATTTTATCATAGTCTCCCTTTCGAAAGTTAAAAGGTAGTACTGTGGATTTCCTTACTATCCCTCCTCCACTAATTAAATCAAAGGCGATCATGCTATGATCACTATTGCCAAGTGGCCCCAACAACCTTATATCTTGCACTAGATCTGGTGTTCCACTAAGGATTAGGTCTAATATGGCTTCCCCTCTGGTCGGTTCATGAACCAGCTGCTCCAAGAAGCAGTCATTTATTTCATCTAGGAACTTTATCTACCTAGCATGTCCTGACGTGACACTGACCCAGTCGATACCGGGGTAGTTGAAATCACCCATTATTATTACTGTGCTGTAACTTTTGTTAGCTTCCTTGATTTCTTTGAGCATTTCATCATCCATTTGGTCATTCTGGCCAGGCGCTCGATAGTACACCCCCACTGCCATTGCCTTCCCCCTTTTACATGGAATTTCAATCCATATAGATTCTACAGCAGATTTTGTTTCCTGCAAAACTTTAATCCTTTCTGACTCAATGCCCTCTCTAACATAGAGAGCAACCCCTCCACCAATTTGATCAGCTCTATCATTACGATATAGTTTGTACCCAGGTATCACAGTGTCCCACTGGTTGTTGTCCTTCCACCATGTCTCTGATATTCCAATCATATCTAACCTTTCATTTAGTGCTATATATTCTAACTCTCCCATCTTATTTTTTAGACTTCTAGCATTTGCATACAAGCATTTTAGAGAACGTATTTTATCCATATTAATTTGTCTGTTAGACATGAGTAATTTGGGATCTTTAAGCTCTGTCTGCTCCGTACTTGAGGGCATTTGGGCTACTTTACTCTTTTGTGGAACCTCTCTGCTTTTGGTAGTATCCTTCAAAGATACATTCTAACGAACCATCTGCTCTTGGGCGACTGTCGGCTTTCCCCTAATATCTAGTTTAAAAGCTGCTCTATCTCCTTTTTAAAGGTTAATGCAAGCAGCCTGGTTCCATCCTGGTTAAGGTGAAGCCCATCCCTTCGGAAGAGCCCCTCCTTTCCCCAGAATATTCCCCAGTTCCTAACAAATCCAAACCCCTCATCTCTGCACCATTGTTAACCCTTGTTATTTTTCCTACATTACCATATGTTGTCATGTCTATACTGTTTGTTTCCCTTGTTTATACCTTGTATTTCTTGTGACCGCTTTGATTGAAGGAAAAGGCGGTATAAAAAACTTGTTAAATAAATAAATAAATTGTCTCATCCACGCATTGAGACTCCGGAGCTCTGTCTGCCTTTTGGGTCCTGCACGTGGAACAGGAAGCATTTCGGAGAATGCTACCCTAGAAGTTCTGGATTTCAACTTCCTACCTAAAAGCCTAAATTTAGCCTCCAGAACCTCCCTACCACATTTTCCTATGTCATTGGTACCAACATGTACCAAGACAGCAGACTCCTCCCCAGCACTATCTAAGACCTTATCTAGGTGGCGCGTGAGGTTCGCTACCTTCGCACCAGGCAGGCATGTTACCAGGCGATCCTCACGTCCACCAGCCACCCAGCTATCTACATGACTAATGATCGAATCACCAACTAGAACGGCTGTCCTAACCCTTCCCTCATGGGCACATGGCCCTGGAGAAACTTCCTCGGTGCGAGAGGGTTTTACATCACCTGGAGGACAGGTCCTAGTTACAGGATCACTTCCTACCACACCAGGGTGATGCTCTCCTGTCACGTGACCTCTCTCCTCCATGGCAACAGGGATGCTGCCAGACTGGAGGTGGGACTTCAGGACTATATCCCTGTAGGTCTCGTCTATGTACCTCTCTGTCTGTCTTATGCTTTCCAAGTCTGCTACTTTAGCCTCTAGAGAACGGACTCGTTCCCTGAGAGCAAAGAGCTCCTTGCACCTAGTGCACACGTAAGACCTCTCACCAGCTGGGAGAAAATCATACATGTGACACTCAATGCAAAAGACTGGAAAGCCCCCATCCCGCTGCTGGACTGCTGTCTGCATCTTAGTTTTAAGTTTGTGTTTAGATCTAAGTTCTTTACTTACTAAGGGTTGCTATGGATATTTATACTATGGATAAATTATGGCTCTTAGCTGGTGCTAGGCTCTAACTTCTTATGAAATTTAAAGTACAAGCTCTCTGCTGGGTTCTAAATTTAACCAGAAAGCTCTTTTCTGTGTTGTAAATTTAAGCTAAAAGGACTTTGCTGATGCTAGGCCCTGAGTGACTATTAAATGTAAACTACAAGCTCTCTGCTGGGTTCCAAATGTAACCAGAAAGCTCTCTTCTGTGTTTTAAATTTAAACTAAAAGTACTTTGCTGTTACTAGGCCCTGAGTGACTATTAAATTTAAAGTACAAGCTCTCTGCTGGGTATGAAATGTAACCAGAGAGTTCTCCTCTGTGTTTTAAATGTAAACTTAAACTGCTGCTGCTAGGCCCTGACTGATTTAACAAAAATAGTGGATCACAGATTAATTAGCTTTAATACAAAGAATTCCTTTTAGAAAATTACCAGAAGTAAATACTCACAGTTGCAGATCTCCCTCCAGAAGCAACAGTCCCCCTTACCAGTCTTTCAAGATAGAGGATCACAGAGCTCTGGTTGAGCTATTTATGCCTGTGTTGCTGAAGTAAGCTGTGACCAACTTCCTGGGTAATTAACAGTCCTTGCTTGGATAGGAGGAGTCTTTCAAAATGGCCTTTTGATCTGCCACCTGGTGTTAACACCTATTGAAAAGGTTTCACAGGTTTCTTGCCCCCTAGGTAGAAGGCCTCTTTGTAAAGGTCTCTAGAAAACTTTATTTGTTGCTCAAAAAGTACAGACCCTGCTTTGCTTTTTGTGCTAAGCTAAATTCTGATTTGATTTAAATTATAGCTCTTAGCTGCTGCTAGGCTCTAACTTCTTATGAAATTTAAAGTACAAGCTCTCTGCTGGGTTCTAAATTTAACCAGAAAGCTCTTTTCTGTGTTGTAAATTTAAGCTAAAAGAACTTTGCTGATGCTAGGGCCCTGAGTGACTATTAAATGTAAACTACAAGCTCTCTGCTGGGTTCCAAATGTAACCAGAAAGCTCTCTTCTGTGTTTTAAATTTAAACTAAAAGTACTTTGCTGTTACTAGGCCCTGAGTGACTATTAAATTTAAAGTACAAGCTCTCTGCTGGGTATGAAATGTAACCAGAGAGTTCTCCTCTGTGTTTTAAATGTAAACTTAAACTGCTGCTACTAGGCCCTGACTGATTTAACAAAAATAGTGGATCACAGATTAATTAGCTTTAATACAAAGAATTCCTTTTAGAAAATTACCAGAAGTAAATACTCACAGTTGCAGATCTCCCTCCAGAAGCAACAGTCCCCCTTACCAGTCTTTCAAGTCAATTCTTTTTTTCCAGCTTCAAGGTGTTCCACAAGGATCAGCATTGTCCTCCCTCCTCTTTAACATTTTTCTACAATCTCTATGTGCAATCTTAAGGAACTTCAGCATAGAATATGACATCTTTGCTGATGATGTTATGCTTTACACGCCTAGTGAAATAGCCAAGCCTCCAAGTCTACACTCACAGACATGGAAAACTTCTTCTTTGTCATTACCAGTTGGCTACCTGCTCATAATTAACACAAGGTATCCCACAAGGATCAGTCCTCTCTGAATCATTATTCAACTTACACATTCAACCCATAATCTACTAAGAAATTGGAACATGCACTTTCATCTCTATACAGATGACATCATGTTCTACATGCCGTTCAATACCACCAAGGCAGATTTCACAATTATATCTGATGTCTTCACTGCTGTGACAAACCTCCTTGCAGACATAAACCTCACAGTAAATAAAAGTAAAACAGAAGCTCTACTTGTATTCAGAGATCAGGATTTTAAGCCACCAAAAAAGATAATAACACGAAACATGGAAATATCAATAAAAAAAGAAATCAAGTATCTAGGTATAACCATTGACAGCAATCTCAGCATGCCTACATCAAAAATGCAGCAAGGACAGCTTACTGGAAGCTAAAGCTCTCAAGCCCTTATGACACTCGCTATAGGATATTGACTTCAGATCTGTATTGCAAGCCATCATTACACGCCACCTGGACTACGAAAACATTATCTATCAAGGTTTCCCAAAACATGCACTATACCTGCTACAGCTAGTTCAAAATACTGCTGCTAGAATGCTAACAGCTAGTGCAAACTGATAGCACATAGCACCAATCCTGAAAAGTCTACACTGGCTTCCAATCTCACAAAGGGACAAAATACAAAGCCACCACCACCACATTCAAAATCCTTCACAGTCTCAGCTCCCTGCCTCACTGATCAGATTACAACAGCACACACAATGAGACCAAGAGCTGCAATTCAGAACCTCCTTGACATTCCTCCACTCAAGACCAAAACTACACAACAGACAAGTAACAGAGCATTCTCACTCTCTGCTCCCTCATGTTGGAACTCCTTACCAGAAGCTATCAGAGCAGCTCAATCCATTACAGATCTAAACAAACTACTCAAAACACACCTCTTCAGAGAATTCTATGGACCCGATGACAATACCTAACTAGAACTGTAACATACTATCCTGATTGGTTGAACAGATCAATCTTACTTTTTTCCCTATCTGGAATATGAAGTTTACTTCCCCATGTACCTGATCTTCTGTTAGACCACTAGTTCAATCCCTTCCTGATAGTTAACCCCATATTTATCTCCAAGTTATTTCCCCCTGTTTATTGTAAAACAAATATACTGAGATTGCTATGTTATTCTTTGTAAACCACTTTGGACAAAGGCGGTATAGAAAAATTGTTAAATAAAATAAAATAAATAATCTTACAATCAATCATAGCAAGACAGATGCACTCTACATTAGTAGGAACCCTAACTTTACTCCACCAAAATTTATCACCATCGGTGGATTTGAACTTCAGGTCAGGAACCAGGTTTGATACCTAGGAGTCATAATAGATCAACACTTATCTCTTACTGCATATGTAAGCAACATCTGCCCCTTAATGTTAAGAAGACAAAGATCCTGGCAACTGGCAAAATGAATAAGTTCATTGTTGATGGAGAAGAAATTGAAATAGTTGACAACTTTAACCTACTTTGATCAACTATCAATAAAGAAGCAACAAGCAGTCAAGAAATCCGACAACGTATTGCTCTTGGCAGAATGGCTATGAAGGACCTAGACAAGATTCTCAAGAGCAGAGATGCCTCTCTCCATACAAAGATTTGACTTGTTCAAGCCATGGCATTTTCAATAACATCATATGAATGTGAAAGTTGGACAGTGAAAAAGATAGACAGGAAGAAAATTGATGCCTTTGAATTATGGTGCTGGTGACGTATTGTGTATACCATGGGCTGCTCGAAGAACAAATCAGTCGGTACTAGAGGAGATCAAACCTAAGCTTTCTTTAGAAGCTCAGATGACAAGACTTTGACTTTCATACTTTGGACACATCATACAAAGATAGAGATCATTAGAGAAAGACACCATGCTTGTCAAGGTAGAAGGTCAACCCAAAAGAGGAAGGCCAGCAATGAGATGGATCGATACAATAACAGCAGCTACAGATGCCAGTCTGTCAACAATGAGCCGCCTGACTGAAGACCAAACACAATTTAGGACAACTATCCAGAGGGGGGTTGCCATTAGTTGACACCGACTTGACGGCACTTAACAACAATAACAATAAGCAACGTTGCAAAGAGACTTTTGAGAGACTTTTGGCAAAACTAAAAAGTCATGGCATAGGAGGCAGTGTACTATTGTGGATCAGGAACTGGTTAAAAGATAGAAAGCAGAGGGTAGGGCTAAATGGCCAATTTTACCAATGGAGAAAGATGAATAGTGGAGTACCCCAGGGATTTGTGCTGGGTCTGCTGCTTTATGACAAATTCATAAATGACCTAGAAAAGGGAATAACGAGTGAGGTCATCAAATTTGCAGATGACACACAACTATTTAAAGTTGTTAAAACCCATGAGAATTGTGGAAAATTGCAAGAGGATCTTGATAAATTGGAAGACTGGGCATCCAAATGGCAGATGAAATTTAATGTGGAGAAGTGCAAAGTTATGCACCTAGGAAAGAGAAACCCAAACTATGGTTACACAATGCATTGTTCCACATTAGGAACCACCACCCAGGAAAAAGATTTAGGTGTCATCATGGATAATATGTTAAAACCCTCCGCCCAGTGTGCAGTGGTGGCCAAGAGAGCAAATAGAATGCTAGGTATCATAATGAAAGGAATGGAGAATAAAACAAAGGATATTATAATGCCTCTGTATCATTCCATGATGCGACCACACCTTGAGTATTGTGTGCAATTCTGTTTGCTATATCTTAAAAAGGATATAGCGTTATTAGAAAAGGCATAGAGAAGAATCACCAAAATGGTAAAGGGTATGGAAGGATACCCCTATGAAGAGGGGCTAAAAAGGTTAGGACTCTTTAACCTGGAAAAGAGACGGCTGAGGGGAGATGTGATAGAGGTCTATAAATTAATGAATGGAGTGGAACGGATAAACGTAGATCGATTGTTTACTTCATCGGAATATAGAAAGACTAGGGGACATGCAATAAAGCTACAGGGTAAACTATTTAAGACTAATAAGAGAAAATATTTTTTCACTCAACGTGTAATCAAACTCTGGAATTTGTTACGGGAGGATGTAGTAAAGGCTGTTAGTGTAGCTGGGTTTAAAAAAGGTTTGGAAAAGTTCCTGGAGGAAAGGTCCATAAACCAAAGGGACCCGGGATATCATTACTTGACCCAGTACAAGCACTGTGGAACCTGTGTCTTTTGGCGAAACTGCTAGGTACTTATGACCTAGATTGGTCACTGTTGGAAACAGGATACTGGGCTTGATGGACCTTGGTCTGATCCAGTATGGCACATCTTATGTTCTTATATGTTTTTATAAACTCAGAATGGTTTCTCATCTCAAAGCTCTCCTGGATCAGAATGACTTTTGCAATGTTTTACAGGCCATCAGCCTTCCATACATTGACTATTGCAATATCATTCTCCAGGATGTCCCCCAAAATCTACAATCTACCCACTGCAGAAAGCTTTAAATACAGCTGCTCCTATTATCATCAATAAATTAAAGAGTGATCATATAACCCCCATTCTGCAGCAGTTACATTGGCTTCCAGTGACTGAGAGAGTCAAATTTAAATCCCTTCTTTAAAGTACTCCACAAACTCTCTGCTGCACACCTTGAAACTCTAATAAAAAAGCACCTTGCAACAGAAGCAGAAGATTTAGCAGTGTAAACCTGTCACACATACCAGCCTTAACCACCAAGACCACCTGTTCCACTTTTAAAAGGGCATTCCCACTTTTCACTCTAACTTTGTGCAATTCAATTTCTCCCATGCTTCATGGCATTGATGACCTTTAAGAATTTTGGAAGAAGTTAAAAACTTTCCTTTTCTTCAACCATTTTTCGGTTAATGAAACTACTCTAATTAATGCTTGCTTAACCCTGTTTACTTTTGTGCCATGTTTTATCTCCCCTTGTTTTAACTTCTTGTTTTATGTAAAGCTATGTTGGCTCACTTGTTCTCTGTAAACTGTTTTGACTATTAGACTAAGCTATATATAAGCATAGCTAAATAAATAAATAATAAAGTATCAGTAGTTTTGTTAGGATTAGGAACAACAGGAACCAGTAATTTAATTTAAAGTCACTAGCCTACAAGTAAGTGATCTAGTGATCTCTGATGAATTTACCTTGGGGGGGGGGGGGGGGGGGGACCGGTAGACATACATTTTGAATTCCTTATTTTCTTAATTTTTTCCTCCTTCACGCCACCACTGTAATGTAAATACCATAATTTGCCTTGATTTACACATCGGGGGCTATTCGTGCTGGCTGCATACCCCAACTAATTTCCCCACCGGTTGTGCAGGGAAGTTAGTCAGAGGCAGGGAAGAGGCGACCCGGGGCGGAGAGTGGGCAGGCAGTGGGCAGTTGCCAGCCCTGGATGTAAAGGGCCAATTCTAATGTCGGCTCGGTACATCCAGGGCTGGCGAAATGGCCGGGGAAGTTATTCCGAGGTGGAATAACTCCCCTGGTTGTATACTTTTAAGCGACCCGGGGCACAGAAGGGGCTGGGGGGGGGGGGCAGAGTTAATTCCCTGTAGCCCTGTCCCGGCCTTAGGAGTCCGGATTGGGGGTCAGGCTGCGGGGCATTAACCTTTTTAGCAGCGGCCGGCATCACGGCTTTTAAATGGAGCCGTGGTGCCATAGCAACAGGACGCCATGGCGCCATGGTTCCATTTAAAAGCCCTAGCTGAGTTAGCCGGGATATGGCTGTATGTGCAGATTGGGACTGAATCACAGTCCCGGCCTGCATGTACATACCTGTTTGCGATTCTGATCCCGCTGGGCTAGACATGCCCCACGGAATCAGAATCGTGATCTCCTTTGTACGTCCAGGTCAGCCCGGACGTACAAAGATGTACATCGGGATCAGAATCAGGCCCATTCTGTTTTGACTTGATTTAGGGGGGCTTTAACTCCCAAAAGCTAGTAAAGAAGGATGGGCGGCTAAGTAGGTGCCTATGTTGTCTTTATAAAATTGCCCCACACAAGCAGTCCACATTGTAGATGAAATAAAGCCATTTATATTTATGTCTGCTTGGAAGCAGCTGTAAATGTTTGCACTTAAGGTACGTGTGAATGTGCATATTTTGTAAAATGTGAATGTAAATTATGACTGCCTGTACTCTGCCAAATATCTGTCTAAAGTATACCTATACCTGAGTTGTGTAAAAGTCAGCGGTGTAAATTCCGCCCCAGCAGCCCCCACAATGCGGGAGGGAGAGGGTCCGGGCAGGAAGGGGGCCCATTTGGCAGTGCGCGAAACTTATGTTTGTTTGCTGCAGTGCCTTCATTCCGGGCTTGGCTGTTAGCTCACGGGCCAAAGTTTTGTAATAACAGATTTATCACAAGACTTTGGCCAAAAGGAACACTTCCAGGCCTGGAATGGAGGCACCATGGCAAACAAATGTGAGTAAGTTTGTTTTGGGGCAGTTTCTCCAAATGGGTTAGTTTTGCGCATACCATAACACTTGTGAACCTCACTTCTAAGCCAGGGTATGGGGGATATAGAAACACAGAAACAGAGAAAAATGATAAAAGAAAAAGACCACATGGCCTATCTATTCTGTCCTTCCATATCAACAACTACAACAGTCCCCTTTTTTCCTTTAGAGATCCTCTGTGTTTGTCAGTCTCTCAAATTTACTGCTAAAGCTCGGCGTAGTACTTGTATTGTGCCAAAGAGAGCCTCCTACTGGAGATTGTAAGATGTAACATGTATGGACTTGGAAATTCTTTATCAAGCCTGTGACGCCCAACACGATGGGAAATATTTCTGTATCTTTCTACCACATTTTCTTGGTCTCTGCATTTCCTGGTATTTCAGGTTCTTCTGCCTCTCAACACAATTCACAGAGTAGTCTCTTGGAACTAACACCTCTGTTATCAATGCCATTATGGTGTTTTTCTCCTTCACCACTATATCCGGCTTCCTCGCATCCAGTTTTTTATCGGTTGGAATGGGAGTATGCCAGGTGATCATAACCTCCTCATTCTCTGTAATTCTTTTAGGGTTATGATCCCAGTGCTTTTTGGGCATAGTGATGTTGTAGTGCTAACAGAGTTTCCAATGGATGAGGCATGCTTTGTTATTATGTCTTTCTGTATAGAAATTTTCTGCCATCAGAACTTCACAGCCAGCTATGAGATGAGTCACCATTTCCAGGTCTTTCTTACAGAATCGACATATGTCTATGTTGCCATTTTTTTCAATGCTCTCTGTAAACCATCTCATCCATAGGCCACTTTCCTGGGCTGCAACTATCAATTTCTCATCCTTCGGTTTCGGTTCATCCCTCTTAACCATTCATGTGTCTGTTCTTGATCGACAAAGGGTTCCTGGAATAACACTTCATATTTCCCACTGTATTTGTGCTTCTGACCCTTGTTTTCCTTGTTTGTTGATCTAATTCCTTGAAAGAGATTTCTCTCTTGTTATGCAAATTCTGTTACTGCCTTCCCTGTGTATTCTTGTGGATTTTCACTTATTCCTTCTAGTTGTCAGAACGCTTGTCCAAGTTTGATGATGGAGACAGATTCTGGACATTTACGCTCCTATTTCAGCATATTTGGATCCAAGGATGCAGTTAAGTAGGCCTGGAGGCCTATGATGGTAGCTCTGCATGTGTAATCAATCTCTGAGTTCTAGGCCTTCTTCAACTCTAGGGATGTACAGTCTTGGCATGTATTCATTCTTGTAAATCACTTCATGGGCATGGAGAAGTTTTGGTGTTCGCACATCCGATTTTTCAAGATCTTTAAGAGGCCAATCCACAACCTCAAAGCTGTATGAAAGTACAGGAATTGCCAGCTGATTGATGCCTTGTATCTTATTCCGTGATGTTAAAGCATTATTCAATAATAATTTTAATCTCCTGTAGTATTTTTTACTGATCTTTTCTCTCAGTAATTTCTGCTTGAGTGTCATTCCTTCCTACACTTTGAGATGCTTATATACACCTTCCTGTTCAAGGTCTTTGATATCATAGCCTTCAGCCAGGGAAATGTTGTCTATTTTGTTCAGTTTTCCTCTAAAATAAGTTGCCTTACAACATTTGTCATGGTCAAAGGTCATACTGATATCATCAAAAAAGCTTTTCACCACACGGAGTTGCTCTGCTAATTGTTGGTCGCTAGAACTATAGAGCTTGAGATCATCTACAAATAATATATGAGATGTTGTTTCTGGGTTGTTACCCTCTTTAGGATTCATGCTAAATCCATATCCTAAAGAGTTGATGAGAGTACTCATTGGATTAAGTGCCACACAAAAGAGAAGGGGTGACAGAGAATCCCCCTGAAATATTCCTCGCTGGATCCTGTTGTTAAGAAAGATATAATGACCATCTTCATATTTCAAAGAGTGTGGCTTGGCAAATGTTAGTGTGAACTTAATGTACTCTATCAAACCTGGATTTGTTTTATACATTTCAAGGCAATTTATTATCCATGAATGTGGGAACTGTCAAGAGATTTCTTATAATCAATCCATGCTATACTGATATTTTTGCTTTTCTTAGCACAGGCCATGATGGCCTTATTCAACATTAACTTGTCTTTGGTGCCATATGCCCCTCTCTTGTTGTCATTTTGCTTTATTGCCATGATGTTATCGGACTTGATATGATCATTTATTCTTTCTGCATCTATTGCAGTCAACAGCTTACAGATTGTAGGTAGACAAGTTATTCATCTATAATTGTTGGGCATGTTACTTGGGTCTCTTTTTGGAAGGAGAAATGTTTTTCCTGTTGTAAACCATTGTGGTGTTAAATCTGGCTGCTTAAACAATTGATTTTTGCAATTCACCAGATCTGGGTGGAGTGATATTAAATATTTGAGCCAAAAATTGGTTACTCCATCTGGGCCAGGGCTCTTCCAGTTTGCTGCTCACTTTAACCTGCTTTACAGCTTTTTTGTTGTTACTGCAGGCCATTCCATAGGTGTGATGTTTGCTTTTTCTAAATGCTCCTGTATACAGGGTAACCATTCTGCTTCTTGATTGTGCTTTATAGGGTCCTCATATAGTTTTCTCCAGAAGCTTTCTATTTCAGCTTTGGTGGTGGTGCTTTTAGTATCTTAATGTTCTTACCCAATCCCTTGTAGAATTATTTTGGGTTCTCTCTAAATAGCTTATTTGATATCTTGGGGGAGTGGAGGAGTAGCCTAATGGTTAAGAACACTGGCTTGGGAACCAAGAGACCAGGGCTCAATTCCCACTAGCACTCCTTATGGCCTTGGGCAAGTCACTTAACCCTCCATTGCCTCAGAAAAATCCAAGTTATCAATGTCCCTGTTTAATGTACATTACCAAGTTTAAGTTTCAATGTAAACCGCTTTGATTGAAATAATAAAGCACTACATAAAACCTGATAAATAAATAAAATCTTTCTTTTTGCTTTTCTTCATATCTTCACAGTTTTTGTGCTTCTGCTGCTACTTTCAATTTATTATTGGAACATATAAATTCAGATCTTCTTCTGTTAATGCAGCATGCTTCAGCTTGATGTCTTAAATCTTCCTTGATGTTGTTAATGATCTTAATCCTTTTAGATACCCATCTATCAGGGATATCTCTGCACGCAATGATTGTATTTTTCCCTCAATGTGATTTTACCAAGGAGGAGCTGCTATTGCTTTCGTTTTCTTCTGGCCCTGCAGTTTAGTTGGTATTATTCTTGCAGTAATAATTTTAACTGCACAATACTGTATTTGATTTATTTTAGTGATGTCAATAAATGGTTCCTTTATACTGGGCATGGCCTTGTCCAACTTTATAATCATACTTTTAACCTTAGGTGTTGAATTTAACTTGGGTAATCTTTCCCTTGCCTGAAGTCCAGCATATTCATCTTTTTCCATGTGGACTAGAAGTTTGTCTTGGGGCAGTTTCTCCAAATGGGTTAATTTTGTGCACCATGACATTTGTGAACCTCACTTCTAAGCCAGGGCATGGGGAATATGATCTCAGTCTCTCAAATTTACTGCTAAGGCTCAATGTAGTTCTTGCATTGTGCCAAAGAGAATCTCCTGGGACAATGCAAGTATTGCGCTAAGCCTTAGGAGGCCAGATTGGGGGTCAGGCTGCGGGGAATAAACCCTTTTTGCTGGTGGTTGGCATCGCGGCTTTTAAATAGAGATGTAGTGCCATGGCAACATGATGCAATGGCGCCGCAGCTCCATTTAAAAGCCCTGACTGAGTTAGCTGGGGACAGTCCTGCACATGCAGGCCAGACTGACTAGCAGTCCTGGCCTGCATGTCAAGGACTGTTCACGATTCTGATCCCACAGGGCTAGACAAGGACGGAATCGGGCCCTATGTGTCTATTTGCCTTTACAAAATAGGCATGAATACAAGTATAAAAAGGTACGGTAACTATGCAAGAGTTCATGAAATTATTCTTCAAATGTACAGTTATGGTCAACATTATTGGCACCCTTGCAAGTCAAGCCCTTAATGTCCAATATCTCCTAAAAAAGTGGCCAGTGAAATGTGAATGTAAATTATGATTATATATGCACACATATTTGACACATGAAAGAAGCAAATGAAACAAGACCAATTAAAAAAGGAAATAGTAGGAAATAGTATAAAAACAGGGACATTGCCAGAACATGATTATTGGCACCTTTATAAACAATTCAAATCAGTTTGAACAGAAGAACTCTATTCTCATTGTAGTAAAATTAATTGACAATTGTAAGGATGTTGTCCATTACTGAAATGGTATTTAAAGGTGATGCCGCAGAAGAATTGAAAGAAATATCGATACACCAGAAAGATGTATTGCACCTATTTGATAAACTGAAGAGTGGCAAATCACCTGGACTGGATGGTATACATCCAAGAGTGTTGAAAGAGCTGAAATATGAGATTGCAAACCTATTATTAGTAACCTGTGAGCTCTCATTAAAATCTGTAATACCTGAAGAATGGAGGATGGCCAATGTAAAGCCAATTTTTAAAAAGGGTTTCAGGGCTGATCAGGGAAACTACAGACCAGTGAGCCTGGTGTCAGCACCGGGAAAAATGGTAGAAACCATTATAAAGAACAAAATTACTGAACATGAAGTCATGGCTTAATGGGAGACAGCCAACATGGTTTTAGCCAAGGAAGGTCTTGTCTTACTAATCTGTTATGTTTTTTTGAAGGTTTGAATAAACAGGTAGACAAAGGTAAGTCGGTAGTGTATCTGGATTTTCAGAAAACTTTCACCTCCTCCACTTCCAGGGCTGCGTAATGGAGGAGGTGAAAGCATCCCTGGAAAGGGAAGAACCAGAGCTTGAGTACCCCAAAGTTGCAGAATCAGTGACCACAAGGAAGCGAAGGGTAGTGTTGGTTGGTGACTCTTTTCTGAGGGGTACTGAGGCATAAATCTGCTGACTTGACTTGATGTCCAGAGAGGTATGCTGTTTGCCAGGTGCCAAAATCTGAGATGTTATGGAGAGTTTGCCTAGACTCATCAAGCCCACTGACTATCACCCAATGTTGCTAATCCATGTCCAAATGATACTGCCAGGATATAGCGTTATTAGAAAAGGTACAGAGAAGAGCCACCAAAATGGTAAATGGAATGGAAGGATTCCCCTATGTGAAGCGGCTAAAAAGGTTAGGGCTTTTCAACCTGGAAAAGAGACAGCTGAGGGGAGATATGATAGACATTATGAATTAATGAATGGAGTAGAACAGGTAAATGTAGATCAATTGTTTACACAATCAAAATATAGAAAGACTAGGGGACATGCAATGAAACTACAGTGTATCCTACTTAAGACTAATAAGAGAAAATATTCTTTCACTCAACACATAATCAAACTCTGGAATTTGTTACCGGAGGATTTAGTAAAAGCTGTTTGTGTAGCTGGGTTTAAAAAAGGTTTGGACAAGTTCCTGGAGAAAAGGTCCATAAACCATTATTAAAGGGGGCCCTGGCAATCTACTGCTTGCACCAATACAAGCATCATGGAACCTGTGTCCTTTGGGGCAACTGCTAGGTACTTGTGGCCTAGATTGGCCACTGTTGAAAACAGGATACTGGGCTTGATGGACCTTGGTCTGATCCAGTATGGCATATCATATGTTATTATGTTCTTATGTTCTTAATCAACGAATGAATGATGGCTCTAATGTTTAAAATGGCCACATTCACTCCCTGTTCCATTTTCACAATGGTGAAGACAAGAGAGCTGCCCGAGACCTTCAGAAAGGCCATTATCACCAAATATCAAATTTCAAAGGGGTACAGGGCCATCTCCAAAGAACCTGAGATTCCTGTGTCTACAGTTCGCAATGCTATTAAGATGTTTTCTGCTCATGGAACTATCAAGAAATTTCCAGGATGTGGTGGAAAGGGGAAAATTAATCTACAAAGACTTTGAGGTTTAGTGCAAACTGTTGGAAGAACACCACATACAACACCCAAAGAGCTTAAGATTGATCTGGAGCAATCTGGAGAGGTGGTTTCAACTCGCACTATATGCCACACATTAAACAAAGAAGGACTTCAAAGCAGAAGGCCAAGGAGGACCCCACTGCTCAAAGACAGATACAAAAAGGCATGCCTGATCTTTGCCCAAATCTACCCTGTGAAACTACAATCCCTCTTGATAAATGTTCTGTGGACACATGAAACCAAACTTGGCCTCTTTGGCAATGCAACCAGTGATACATTTATACAAGGAGAAATGAAGCTTATAAGGGAAAAACACCTTTTCTACAGTTAAATATGGTGGCGATTCTATAATGCTGTGAGGTTGTTTTACTGCCTCAGTAACTGGACACCTGGAACATATTAAAGGAATCATGAAGTCAGAGGACTATCAAGGTATTTTGGAGCAAAATGTGCTACCTACTGTCAGAAGGCTAGGTCTGAGTTGAAGGTCATGTGTCCTCCAGAAGGTCTATGACCCAAAACATACATCCAAAAGTACAAAAGAATGGTTAAAAAGGAACAAATGGACTGCTTTAAATTGGTCAGCAATGAGTCCTGATCTCAAGCCAATTGAGAACCTTTGGAAAGAGCTGAAATCTGCCATTGGTAAAAGGAATCCTGGAAACACTTATGAGCTGGAACAAATTGCAGTTGAAGAGTAGGAGAAACTACCAGCAGGCAGATGTATGAAAGATAAAGGTGACTACAAGAAACATTTGGTGGCTGTCATCACTTCCAAGGGTTGAGCAACTAAATATTAGTGAAGGGTGCCATTAATCCTGACCAGGTCATATATATTTTTTTCTTTCTCAGAAATTACTCTAAGTAGCACAGACATCGTTTTTTGTTCTACACTTTCAAACTTACTATTAAATTATTATAATGACATACAGTTGGAATATTTCCAATTATTTCTCAAGATATTGTACACAACATACCTAAAATGCAAGGGTGCCAGTAATATTGACCACAGCTGTATTAAGGCTATCTACTAATTCTTTTATTGATCTTTACTACCACACGTTCAAATAGACAAACATGGCAATCACACTCTTATCTTTAAAATAGAAGATCTAGATCTTCTCTTTTATGCTTTGCCGTTAATGGTACTTCTATAAGCAAAAAGCCTATTATGCTAATTACTATGTTCTGAATGTAAAAATTAGGAAAGCATGCCAGGCTGTCTCCTGTGCAGATGCTGTGAGATTCTACAATACATGCTGGAGATACCTAGAATATGTATTCATTTATTTCATTAATATACCGCTCAAGTTAAGCACATCTAATATAAATGGCATACATAAAACTTAATTACAAATAACTAGATTCTAAAGGGCATACATAAGACCTAACTATCAGTAACATAAAATCTAATGCAAGATATGCACTGTGTGCCTTTGGGCCAGTGCTGACTCCTGGTGACCTATCAGTTCCTGTGTTTTCTTGAGTGTGACTGGAAGTAGATTGCCAGGCAATGGAGGATTAAGTGATTTGCCCAAGGACTCAAGGAATGCTAGTGTGAATTTAACCCTGCTCTAATGGTTACCAAGCCAGTGCTCTAACCATTAGGCTACTCCTCCATAAAATCGAATAAACACGACAAATATACAAAATAAAAACGTATCTAACAGGGAAAAAGTTAAAATAAAAAGCAAAAAAAAGAGTGAAGAGACATGAGGTGGGGGAGATCGCAACAACTTCCAGGAGTGCCAGAATTCCCTTCATATATTCTTCAAATTCCTCACCACACCTTATTTGTAAGCTTCACAAAGGAGCCAAGTTTTCAGCAGCTTTCACATTTTTGATGACATGTTCTCAATCCCAATATCCTAAGGCATAGAATTCCAAAGAACTGACCCGAACGAAGCAAAAACTGATCTTCTGATTGTTATAAACCTAGGGGTATGTTTACTAAAACCCCGGTAAAGTGCGTGCCGCGTTAGAGTGCGGGTGCCATATAAGGAGTGGGCGTTTCGCGCTGAAGAAGGAAATCCGTGATTGACAGATGCGTTAAGGTGCGCGGCGCACATATGCGCCCCACACCGTAGCGCATGAGATAGCTGCGTGGGAGGCATAAGTGCCGCGCTGAATTGCAAGAAAAAAAGCAGAGCCACAGCACAATGGTTAAGACACTGACCAACAGTGCAGGGATCAGGGGTTCAATCCCCCACAGTGCCCAATGGAGACAGCTGGCTGAGGCATTAATTTATGAGGCGCAGAAATACTGGGCATCATAAGGCAGGGCGCGAATGTTTTTGGCGGCATAATAATACTGGGCGGCATAAGGCGGCGCGCTGATGTTTATGGAGGCAGTATAATAATGGGAGGTATAAGTGGCACGCTGAAGTACAAGAAAATGAGCAGAGCCACAGCACAATGGTTAAGACACTGACCAACAGTGCAGGGATCAGGGGTTCAATCCCCCACAGTGCCCAATGGAAACAGCTGGCAGAGGCATTTTTTTAGGAGCCGCTGAAATACTTGGCAGCATAAGGCGGCACGCTGATGGCCATAAGGTGGTGCGCTAATGTTGTTGGGGGCAGTGTAATGTCGGCATGCATATGGCGGCGCGCTGATGTAAAAGCACAGGTTCAGAAACACAGCACAACGTTTAAGGCACTGACCAATGGTGCAGGGATTAGGGGTTCAAGCCCCCACATTGCCCAATGAACAAGGCTGGCTGAGGCATAACCTGTTAAGGGTAATATTGCTTTAGGAGGCTTTTATCGTATTTTATTGGAATTAATACTGTTCGGAAATGTACTCTCAAAGCAGTGTAACATAAGGTAGCCCACAAGTAACCCCAGAGGGCACATCTTTAAATGCAGTGTCTGCCACAGCACCCTACAATTTTGCTGAAGGTGAGGCCGATAAGGCGCCATATAGGGTGCCCTATGAGGCAGGGAAAGGTCAGAGCACAGTTTCAGATGGCAGCACTGTGCATTGTAATGTTTGAAAATCGTAAGTAGGTGTGCTGACATGTAAGGTTGAACAGCAGTGTAGTGCACTGGTGTCAGCATACATGACATAGGAGTCACGGCCATCTCCCCAGACCATGTATTTCATGCAGCTGTGTTACTGGGGTGATGTCAGTCCCCAAGCGTAATAGGGCAGTTTACAAGATCAGATTAACTGTGACACCCTGTGGATATAAGTCTCCAGGGCCTGTCTGCAGCCCCTCCGTGATAAATCAAGAATGGCACACTGAATGATGGTGCAGGGCTCATGGGTTGAAATCTCCAGTGAATAAGGTTTGGCAGAGGTATGTCCTTTTTCTGTGTCCAACTGTACAGCAATCTGTGCTGTTATCTAAAAAGACACACACCCCAGTGGCATATATTAATGCATCCTTTAGGGTGCATCAGAAGGCACATCCTAAACATACCTCGTCAGCAAAGGCAAAGTTTAATTTACTCAGAGGCCATGTTGAAAGATTGTCAACTCCCAATACACCATAAGCTGCCTGAATCAAAGGTTTGCCAGAAGATGCCCCAAGGATGTATAGGTTAACTCATAAACGTTAGCCAAGAGCAGTAAAATCCCCCAAATACAATGGCAAGAGAGGTATGTGCCAAACACACACGTAACCCAAACACTGCACAGAGCAGAAAAGAAAGGCAAGAAAAAAGTCAAAGAAGGATGTAGAGCAGTTGATGGACCGCAGAGATTAGCTCCAGCCCATGTGTCAGCCATAAAAATGGACAAACATATCGTGGCCAGTTAGAGCCATGCACAGAGTGATGGTAATGTACCATGTTATAATGACAGTGTGTGACAGAGGATGGGAAGATGTGGGCAGCAGAGGAGACTGAAATGGCAGGATAAGTGAAATACCAGGATGACTGTGGAGTAGAGGTGCTATGCAGAGCACACACAGGAGAGGCAAGCAGGGAGAGCTGCAATGCAGGAATGTGTAGGAGTCCAGGACGTGGGTTAACAGCATGCACATCAGGGTAGGATGGCACACAGCTGGCAGACAGAAGATGGACAGATGGATGGTGCACAAATCAGATGAGGGTATAATGTGCTCACAACACAGATCACCACAGATATGACTGTCATACTAATGAAAACCACTTCTGCAGGACAAGCATATAAATCAAAGAGGGCAGAGATAAAGCACACCTACGACCACTACCACAAATGGCAATGCATAAACCGGTAGGCCACACCACCAACGTGAGCTCATTAGCAAAGGCTGCATACAAAAAGAGTGTAGGGCATCACACAAGATGCCTACTGGGTGTCAGGACAAGCAAACCCCTAACATTAATAATGACCAAATGCACATGCAGATCTGCTGTGTACAGATCACATTTCACTCGGTATTTGGGACCAGGGACACATGCACGCACACAATGAAATGGTTCGCAGTGGATACAGCATGCAAAAGAGGATAAAACTAAACCCCATGGCCAGCAGAGGATGCTCTGTGGAGCAGGTTAATAATCTGGATCAGGACAGGAGAGAGCTCAACATGCAATCAAGTGTACCACACACCAGCTGAACCACAGCAATATCAAACACACAGGTGCACTGCCATGTAAGCACCATAAAGTGAGAGACCTATGTAACAGAGAAAATCCTATGGCTAGGCAGCACACAGGATGCACCTTGGTGTACAGTGAAGAGAGGGAAGGGTGTGTGTAGAGGTCAGGAACCTGGTGGTACCTTATGGACCATTTAGCACAAAGAAAATTAAAACATAAAACACATGTGGTGATCAAACCTGAAAACTACAGAGTGAGAACACATGCCTGTAGCCACACCCCGAAACAGCACTAGGAGCACACTGTTACACAAATACCCCAAAGTGAGGATGTGTCTGGGAACCCGTAATACCCAGTGATGTGGCATATGGCTGCCAGATACACAGCTGCTAATGTACAAGGATGTGAGCACAGGTGGCCCATGTACATGACCAGCAAATGACCACATACAAGTGTCAATGTGCTCAAAGACTGGATGATTAACCTAGTGGTTAGAAAACAGGCTTGGCCACCAAGCATCTAGGGCCCAATTCACACTAGCACTCCATGTTGCCTCAGACAAGTCACATAGCCCTCCATTACCCTGGAAGAAAGACCTGACAATCTACATCCAGTGACATTGTCAAGAAAACAATGGAGTTCCTGGGTCACAAGGTGTCAGGACTGATTCAAAGGCACACATTCCAGTGCATGTTTGTCATCATGATCAATCAGCAATAGAGTCAAATGTCTGTCAAATACATATCTTTATTTGGGTTTCGCATCACAGATAGTGTAGACAGTGCCATCATAATATCAAGGTGACCACATCCCTGGTGAAAGATGGAAACAGTTTTAGCAGGGCACAAACCCACCTTCCTCAGACCGGTTACCTGCTTGACCACAATTGAAGGGCTGGAGATATGTTGTGCATCACGTGCATGCTATGCATTGGCTAGCAGAGTCCCAGCCCCCACCTGCTGCTGCATGCCTCAAATGTGTAACGCACATATGAGTACATGTAGACATTTGGCACTGTATACTGAGGACCCAACACACATCATCTGTCCCTCAAAACATGTCCATCTGGCAACACAGGGGGCAGACCAATGAAACCAGCATATGTTGTCACAATGTTTTAATGTTTAAAACATGCTTTGAAAGTAATGTTTCTGCTCTCACCTAATGCTTGATCTAGGAATCAAATCTGCAACACTGTAGACCCAAAAAATCATACGCATCACAATGAGCATATGCTAACAGGTAGCCCAGGCACAGGAACACAGACAGAATACAAAACAAAATACCTGCAGAAACCTGCAGAGATAACACCATGGTGTAGGTCCCCCTGCACTGTTTTTTGGATAGCAAGTGTGTGCCCACATATAGCATGATACATGGAATGCACATAATGTGACAATGTGAGTGTCCGTACCAAAGGGCATAAGCAGGACTGTGAAGACAAGCAATGCAAGGTGGGTACATACATGCAGACTGTTACGTAGGCACAGTAAACAAACACAAGAACCAGCATGTAAAGAGCGAAATGATGGCCAAACATCCTACTGGGAACCACACAGAGGACATAGGTCCACATGTTGTGTCTCACAAACGTAGTCAGTCATATGCACAAGCACCATCCACATACCAACATGATACAGTGATGTCACACATGCACGTAAACACCGTGGGCCAATGTAAACATCAATCCAAGATGGTGGTGTGCCTGAAAACATTGGTGAGGCAAAACCTGTATCATGTCCAGGTGGGAAGCAGGTGGACATAGACAATAGGATTGGCACATCGTTGGCTCATGCCCAAAACATGCCTGTATGCATGTGTAGAATGAAACAGATGAGCGTATCCTGTGTGCCATGTCACATCCATGGCTAAAACCAAATAAAACCACAACTGTGTACAAGTGTACCACATACAGTGTCCATGTCAGTCGCTGCAACACACGTGGGGATCACTACACAGCGTCCAAAGTCCAAAGTGTATCTGCAATCCAACAGGTCCGGTTAAAAGTGTTCTTGCAACTCTGGGCATGCATAGTCAAGTGTCACATACCAATATGCCACAGTCCTTGAAACCTCATGTGTGTCCTCTACAATGAGATGGACCCCCAGCAAAAGCATCACAGCAACAGTGTGTCGGACATCTCTTTCATGGGGAAAGCAGCAGTCAAAGAGTAATACTGTGCATCCAAGTTACGTGTCCCACTCTCAGAGGTCAAACATCCAATGGGTCAATTCTCCAGAAAACGTTCCATGTTGTTTTTCCCCCAAACAGGTGGGTCATGGTAGCACCAGATGCATTGTAAGAGATGCGTCCAGTATGTCCTCTGCCCTGTATCAGGAGATGATAAGTATTGTAATGTTAGACACCTTGGAGAGACATCACAAATTGCATATCGTTTCACCTTAGGAAATACAGAAGAAAGGGATGCAAAGGCAAATATGACATGATAGCAATACAAACGAATTAGCATCCTGATGACATCATGAGTGGGAAACGCAGACATGGGTGTCACATGGATATGGTCATGTACATGCTCATGTCACACAGGCGTCTCACAGCTACACCCTATATGCATCTGTTTATGTGGCTATAGAGGCAACATTACATGCACATGAGAGAATTATTTCATCATCAACACTTAAAGCCAGATGTATTCCCCCAAATAACAAAGGTGCAACCCACCTTGTGTGTGCATCAGGTGTACGTCAACAATCCTTTGAGCCACTACACAGCAATATCAGGTCACAGTGAAGGGATACAATGTCAGCAAAATATGTAGAATCACCATGTCACGTCACTGTTGATTCATGTTCACATCATGTCAATATCTGAGATAAAAGAAAGGTGGTCAACAGTGAACCCTCACAACACAAGACACATCTCTGATCACAGCACATAACACGTTGATAATGTCCACAGCACTACGGAAGAGGTTGCAGAGTCCTAACGACACCCCAGGTGCTCAAACACACAACATCACATGATAATGTACTATGCCAGAACACAGCCCCATCACACAGGCAACCAATAAACACGCACCCACACAGTATGCAAAGTTCAGCGTGCCACATGTAACACATGGCCTTTATGTGCACAAGTGGAGAGTTGTAGACATAAAGGCCCAGTGAACATGCATTGATCCCCTGTTGTTGGTTAATGGTGCAATGTTGGGGTAGGGAGCAAGTGTAGGCCAGCACCAAAAAGAAATAACCTACACACACATGCCGTTCTGTTGTACATATCCCATAGACAGTGTGGCAGAGGACATACTGAATAAAAAGACATGGGGATATGTGTGACAACAGCAAGAGATGGGCTAAGGATGCATATGTGAAACAAGGAAATCAACACATCAGCACAATATGACAGATCATTGAGGACATGTTTTTCCCCAGACTGCAGGCAAACACAATGTCGCTGTAGATGCACCTACCCCAAATCAACGCATCTTGGGTGATATACAGTCACGTGCCAACACACCACAGCAACAGCATCCTCACGAACCATGTCCTGTGCAGTGGGAAACACAAGAGGCACAAACATATGTCATTTTCCAGCTCTGCATCACACACAGCATCTTCTCCCCCACAGCTGTCAAACCCCACAACATCACATAATGACTGACCTCTCTCTATATCAATGTACCGATCCCTCACATGTGAGAGGCAGCACGGAGGTGTATGAGGCTCTCTACAGGTGTACGTAATCTCCCTGTCCCCTACCTTAACTATCGGTTGTTGTACACACAGGTCAAGAGAGGTGTCTGCTCCCTCCATGTTGCCACATCACACCAATGTCGCAATATTAGGCCACAAACACCATTGTGCCAAAAAGTATCCCTCTCCTTGTTTAGTGTTGGACAAATGTTGTATGTTAACCCACTGTCAAGTGTTGAAACACATGGAAATATGCAGGCGCATCTCCTGTAGCCACTGTCCAAATACATATCATGGTGTGTACATCTCATACCTTCAATAATATTGACAGCTGTGTGCTGATGATGTGCACAAATAGTCTGCGGCATGTCTGAAAAAACACAACACCCATGTTTGCCTGTGACCAAACCGGGATGTCTGCATGTTATCCTACTGTGTGTCATTGAACATGTCAAAGCATGGATAGCCTACATGTGACCCTCAGAAAAAAAGCTTGCACCTAAGTCAGTGTGTGTATGCCGACATAAACCTTCCGTGCTAGGGTGCACAATGTAGTTGATGATGTGGACTGTACTCTCCTGGTCTACACACATACACAGTCTGTAGCAGAGGCATGATGGCATATGCAGAGGTAGCATCACCTACATATGCCATTGCCTACCCGGAAACCTGGTAAACCACAAGCCACACACACATTTATCGCTCCACATGCCTACTGTAACCCACCCCTTGCTGATCTCGGTCATATCACCTCTGTATGTGTGTACATATGCAACACTGCACAGATGGCTTAATCTCCAAAAAAAATGGTATCAATGCTCCCCCCCCTGGCTGGATCATGCACAGGTACCTATCCGTGAACATATCCATGTCAGGGCTACCTGTTGACCTATACATGCCGACAATCCTGATGGTGACGTGAACACCCATCACGTATAGGTAATACCATGCTGACATAGCAGTACTAAGCATGTGCATTGTGTCATGTATGACATGTTGCGACACACATAACAAACACACACACACACGCAAATAACAGGAGCTTAACAAACACAAAGGCAGCGCAAACATGTATCATGTAAGCAGACCACACTGGATAATGGACCCAAAATATCGACTGCCCTCCCACTGTGAACATCGCAACATATGGCTGACACTGTGCTCCACCCATACCATCTAAACAAATAAGTGAGTGTTCTCAAAAGCAGCTGCTATCACATGCAGCCACTAACTGGGAATGTGTCCCTCAAAGCCTCCCACAGGCGTATGAGCACCCACCCAAGTCATCTGGCCGAAAATGCTGGTGTGCACTGCTCACATTGTTTCGCGCACACTCATGCCTATATGTGACATTGTGATTGTCAGTAAAATGTTAATGCAGGGTGGCATCCGAATTATATCTCCACAGAAACATCAATCACTACAACTAATACACACAAAGCTGAGGAACATGAAGGTGGAAAGATAGGCAATACGTACATGAGAAGATCTCAGCTATCAACCTCCGCCTGCCTGCTGTGCCCTCACGTGTGTCACCACTGGCACGTACAGGGGGGCACGTGGGATCCTCATCCAGATCCTCATTAATCTCTGCAGGGATATCGTGCCTGAGAGCAATGTTGTGCAGGATGCAACAGGCTATGATTATCTCTGCAACAGTCATTGGTCTATAGTGTAAGGCACCGCCTGTCCTATCCAGACACCTGAAGCGACTCTTCAAAATGCCAAAGGTGCGCTCTATGACAGAGCGGCTGGAGGCATGGGCTTCATTGTACCTCCGCTCTGCACGTGTGCGTGGCTGACGCACAGGGGTCAGCAGCCAGGGGCGACACCCATATCCGGCATCACCTGGGGGAAAAAAGTTCCATGTGAATGCAGGGGATCATGTTCACCGCAACTGACAAATGTGTAGATGTGAGAAACAAACGCACAACACATCCTGACCAATACATATCAGAGCACAACTATGCAATTCTGAACAATATACATACGATGACGGAAAATGACCACATGGCCTATCAAGCCTATACACCCATGGCAAAGACTACAACAGTCTGTTGTATACCTGTAGAGTTACTCTGTGTGTGACACATGTGTATTGTAATGCAATTAGTGTCCCCATCTCTAGCTCCACCACTGTGAGACTATTGCACTGATCCACTGATCATAGGTCCAATGTACATGTCAGCATAGTAGCCAGTAAGCGACGTGCTGACATTTGAAAGAGGCCCACACCCAGAACATGTATACCATGGAGGTCTGCCAGAGTGTAACCCATATCACCCTTGCACACCCTGTGCACTAAGGCCCACATATCATGATGGAGCAGACAGTCCCCACATGATGCATACTGTTGAGCAAAAATTGGCTCAGTAGCCGTCCTCTGCACTGTGTCCATTCGGATCATAGCCCTTTCAACGTGTGGTCTACAGAATCGCACACTGTAGCCCCCATGGGTTTGCACCACTACCATATTCAGAGCCGGACTACCTTCCTGTGTATCTGCCCCAAATACCTCTCTGTATGCCCTTAAGTAGTCCCCTAGCTGTTGATGTCACCTTTGCATAATGGTTATCCACATGAGGATCAGAGTGTATAACGCTGCCTAGGTCATGCCCATCTAGAGCGGCTAAAGGTAATGCATCCCCTATACTGTGTTGCTGCCATGGTTTGACACAGCCAATAAGTGTGACCAGAAATATGCAAACATGTTCCCCCATTTGGAAAGGTCCTGAACATCCATCAGATGTATCGAGACCCTCCTCAGGTTAAGTAGTGGCACCTGGGTGAGTACCTCAATAATGGGAGAGTGTATGAATCGCAGACAAACATGACACAGGGTTTTGGCATGGTTTTGCAATAACATCAATGTTAAATAAAGGTCAAATGCTAGCAGACAATGAACTGACATCACAGCTGCATGTGAAGGGCACCATTTCCCCCCCCCATCACATGAGGCCAGTTGGACACACACACTCACTAGGATGGATCCGCCACCAGGACAGACCTGTACACATGTGCGTAGTAACATGAGCACCATGCGCAGGTCATGATCCTAACATGTTATAAACCTGATGGCTCATGTCAGGTAGTTTCCCTGTTACCCCATGTTCATACTCCTGTACCAATATGAACTCAGAACAGAACACTGTCTGTCCAAAACCTCCGATCCAAAATATGCATATATAGAAACAGGATGCTACAGAGGAGATGTCACCAACACAAATATGGAAACACATAAATAAAGTGATAATCCCGAGATACTCACCCAGCAATATACAGTCCGCATACTGGCCCTCCTCAAATTGTGTGAATAGTGCCGAGTGATGCAGGATATGGGAGTCATGGGTGGACCCTGGAAACCTAGGGACCACATTCAGAATACGCAGATTAGCATCACATACAACCTGAACATTCAGGGAATGGTAGTGTTTGCGGTTGCGGAACGCTACCTCCCTGTCTCTAGGTGGGACCAGGGCAACATGTGTGCAATCAATAGCTCCCATCATGTGTGGTATCCCGGCTAATGCCTCAAAGGCCTGGTTCAGGGTCCCCCACTGTTGCCTGTTCTGGGGAAGGGCTATGTAATTCCCCATCCGGCTGACCATGGCACGCAGTACTTGGTGGAGACAGCGTGAGAAGGTGGGGCGGCTCATGCCACCCACTGCGGCCACAGACGACTGGAAACAGCCAGAGGCAAAGAAATGTAAGGCAGCAAGGAGCTTGACTAAACCTGGTATGGCATGGGACCGATCAGTCAGGGGCTCGAGGTCAGGTCTGAGATCCTCATAGAGCTCCCTAATAGCCCTTGTGCTCAGTCGGTACAGGGAGATGACCTGGTCCTCACGCATGGCCTGGAGCTGGGCTCTGGGCCTGTAGAGGCGAGGCTGCCGAGCCTGCACCTTGACACGCCTTCTGCGCTGTTCATGCACAGCACCTGCCTGGACCGCCCCCACAGCTGCAGGTCTGAGTTGCTGCGGGACTACACCCATGCCCTGTGCCTCAGCACCATGGTCACCATCTCCCCTGTCCTGCAACCGCAGCATCTGCCCACGTCTCAGGGCACATGCAGTAACATACATAGACGACATAGACCTCTTCCGCCCAGCCACACAAACACACTCAGACACACACATGGACCTCCCTAAACAGTGAACACCTCACAAACCACACAAAGCACCACACACACAAAACAACCAACACTCACAAAAACACTTGCTCTGACTCTCTCAGTGTCTCTCAGCAACCACACACCTACTCTCATCCACCTAAACCCCTCACTGTGGACCAGGTATGCAGGCCGGTATATATAGTTGCTCTCTGGATAATGTCTCCCTTGCGCATTTGCAGCTGTGCATGCGCGGTGCCTGTGCGTTGCGTTACTGCGCATGGGCTGTCTGTGCGTGGCAACACGTACGTGCGTAGTGATTTGCACATGCGCGGGACGCACTCATTCGCCTTACAGCCTGTGCAAATGTGTGCGCATGGGCGGTAGTCTTTGCGTCACGCGCATGTGCACCTCGTGTTGCATGAGCGTGTAGCCACGCACAGACTCACATGTGCAAGGTAGCGCATGTGCGCTGCGCACAAACACCACGCCCAAACAACTGCGCATGCGCGAAGTACACAAACTAAGAAAACCTATAAATATGCCTCCACACTTGGCAGACTTTGAGGGTTGTTTGAGGAGTATAAGGTGAAGAGAGGTGGAGAGAGATACAGAGAGAGGTATAGAGAGTGACTTGGAGGGAGAGGCGTGTTCTGTAGTCCTGTGACTTGTAAATTGTATTGTGCATTTGGTACTGTGGTGTGTAGTGTGTCCTGTATTCTGTGGTTTGTAGAGTGGTCTGTGTTCTGTGCTCTGTGTTCTGTGTTGGGGTGAGGGTTGGTGAGGGGGTGTGTGGTGAGGGGGAAGGAGGGAGGGTGATGGAGAGGGAGTCGGAGAGGGAGAGGGAGTGGGAGAGGGAGAGCGAGGTGGGGGAGGCGGGGAGGGTGGGGAGGTGGGCCCTTCCACTGCTGCTGCTGCTGCTGCTGCTGCTGCTGTTGCTGCTGCTGCTGCTGCTGACACACCCAGGGCAGGGACCGTCCGGCCTATGGGGGCAGAGGCAGGGCCATCTGGCGGGGCCCAGGCTGCACAGTACAGCCACACCGCTAAGAGGAAGAGGGTACCAGTTGCTGGCCCACAGAGGAGAAGGGCTGTAAGGTTCTCCGAACAGGAGAACCACGTCCTCCTTGCAGGGGTCATAGAGAACTATGACATACTTTTTGGCCGGCTCAGTAGTTGGACAACTGTGGCTAGCAGGATGGCAGTTTGGAAGAGATACGTGTTGCAGTGGTGGAGGCAGGGGGCACACCCTGAGATGTGGAAAACCTCAAAAATAGGTTCTCAGACATCAAAAGAGGGGTGAGGCAGCACATGTCTTCTGAGAGACAACATGCTCTGGGCACAGGTGGCGGGGGCACCTTCATACCGTCCCTCACGCCCCTGGAATATCAGCTGGCTGAGAGATTGGGAACTATCTACCTCCGTGGTCTACCTGAGGCCCTCGACTCTGCACATCCGCAGGCTGGTATGTATGTTTTATTTATTTATTTATTTATTATTTATTTATTTTTATTCTCTTATATACCACGCTATTCTGCATCAGTGCGGTTTACATTGAACAAACTGAAATTACTTTGAACAGGGCATTATAACTTGGAGATAACTATTTTACAGGGAACATGGGCTATGGAGGGTTAAGTGGCTTGCCCAAGACCACAAGGAGCACCTGTGGGACTAGAAACCCCAGTCCTTCCGGCTCAAGGTTGCTGTCCTCTAGTGGGATTTGAACCCCCGACCTTCCGGCCTGAAGTACCTTGCCCCAACCACTAGGCCACTCCTCCACTCCACTTTCAGCTCCCAGTCAATGCCTGAAACTCACATTGGGCATACCTCAGCCATTTGTAAAGACCCTCCCATACCTGTCCCCCCAGACCCACCATGTACCTATTCAGGTGGCACATGTGTGTGACATACCCCTGCATACCGTGTTATGTTATCATGTTCTGTGGCCACATTCTAGATGAGTCCCTCATCCCGCCCCTCTCCCCAGCTGTCCCGAAAAGGTGCACGCACACCAGACACCACCCCACACCCACACCTGTGATTGTTATCCCCTGTCAGATTGTGACGGCCATTGATAAGGGCATGTTGGAGTGACATACTATCTGCACAGTGCTGCATGTGTGTGGCAGTGGGCCAGAGGTGATGGTTAGTCGTAGTCCGCTGCACAGTGGGTCACAGGCAACCACAGGTAGCAATGACAGGATAGTATGTCTGATGAAAGCATGCCCTGCTCAAAGGCACCTGCAGTCATACAGGGGATGGCAGACCATGTGGAAGGGTGGCCCATGATCAGGTTTGTGAGGACATGTTTGTGCCAGTTGGAGAAAGGGATGGGATGGGGGCCGCATGTGGCATGGCACAAAGAGCTGGGACATGGCAAACACATCAGGTGTGCACGGGCACAGCACCCACATGTGCCCCAGGGATAGGTACATGGGAGTATACGTCGAAGTCACACCACAGAGACACCTCTCCCACAACAAACATATCAAACAACCCGTAATTACAATATACTGCAATTCAAGGACAACACACTAACGTGATCCACTGACAGATACCAATGACACCAGATCCATGACACAAACAGTATAACACCACAGTTAGACTACTGTAATGTTATTCTCCAAGGGACGGCTATTAGATAATTACACACACCTCAGGTAGGCTCAAATAGTCACTCCAAGGATTATCTTTGCAGAACACCTATAAGATAAGATATCCCTGTGTATCTACGCTCCACATTGGCTGTCTGCCTGATGCAGATTCATGTATTTGTTTTAGTTTCTACATTCTCTTATATACCGTGCTAGCCTGCATCAGTGTGTTTTACATTGACCAAAGTGAGCTTACATTGAACAGGGCATGATAACTTGCTAGTAACTATTCTATAGGGAACTATGAAGGGTTAGTGGCTTGCCCAAGACCACAAGGGCCACCTGTGGGACTAGAAACCCCAGTCCTTCCAGCCCAAGGTTGCTGTCCTCTATTGGGATGTGAACCCCCGACCTTCTGGCCAGAAGTACCTTGCACCAACCGCTAGGCCACTCCTCGAGTCCATATAGACTCATTTATATGTCCCTACATAATCCGTTTACGGTCACCACATATATAGCTCCATCCGTGTTATCTACGCTCATCAACATCTCACATGAATGTTTATCAGGAGAACAAATAAACCATCACGCGATATTAGTCCATGATTCTATTGTAAAGACATGTCAGCAGACAAAGAACCCAGCCATCTCATTCCTTACCCCTACGTCATGTAACAACCCCCCAATTGACATCAGAGGAATTGAAAGCCTCCCATTATCCATCCGCAATCAACCAACCAAACTATAGAATCCGCACCACAACAACCTACAAATGGAAGCTCATGCAACCTCAGAGAGGAGCACCGTACATCAGTCATTCATTGACCCCACATAGACAAACCATACAACCTTTCACACTCATTCACATTGCTCACCAATATTTGTTTTACTCATGAATGCAATTGCCTGTGGCTAATGTAAAATATCATAATTAATGGAGCTATGTCCCTTTAATGTTGGCATCCTGGGTATGAGACACGTACCATGCATACCCATATTGAAATGTTCCTACTTTGACTGTTATATCATTGTATCACAGTTACATATAATAGTTGATTGTGCTATGTTCCACATATTTTCTATGTAAGAAAATAATGGTACTCTATCAATAACGTTGGTGTTCTGTACTCCGCCACAGATCTCGGAAGGTGGCGTTATAGTAAATATGTACAGCTAAATGCATAGGTAAACACAGAAATGATGGGTGCAGACATGAATGGGAGGGTGTAGTGGGCCCTGTATGCATGCCACATGCAGGGCCCCCCCCCCCCCATCATCTCAGTGGTTTCTGTACCACACACATATACATAGGTGGAGTGTATAAACATATGTGTGATGTATCTGATTGTTTACAATGCAGGTGACTACAGTACAATGGAGGCCCAGGGGGAGGAGGAGGAGGAAGACGAGGAGGAGGAGGAGGTTGACCTGGGCGTCCCTCTGAATGTGGAGGTGGCCGAGGCTGCTGTGTATGGGGCCAGCAACAATGGGGTGGAACAGATGCTCGAGGCACCCATCGCCCCCGGACCTACAGTGGTGGCTGCAGCCAGTCCAGCAATGGGGGCCAGGCAGATGGAAGTGGCATATCTCCACGACATGGCCATCATGATGTCCGAGCTGAGGTCGCAGAGGGAAGCAGCAGCGCGTGAGTCAGAAGGTGGGTGATAACAGACTGTGACATCCACAATGCACAACCCAGTGTGCTCTGGGTGGTGTGTGTGTGGTGCATGTGGCAACATTCCGTCCACAGCTGTCACATGTAAGGGTCATGCAGATAGGGGGTTAGTGTAGCAAACCAAAAGGTCATGTGTATGATAGATGTGTAAATGTCACACACAGCAGAACAACCGTGGTCCAGTTCCCACCTACAGATGCAAACAGATGAGGGATGCTGTCAAAGGTCCATCACGTTGTCGGACATGACACAGAAAGAAGCATTGCCCTTGCTGCAGTCTTCCTCCTCGCATACGGCCAGCTCTCTCGCTGAAAACAGGTTGCCCTCTATCCCCTCATCCCCTGACAATCAGATCAGACAGATATAAAGATAAGCAGCTTCTGTCATGTAATGTCACACAGCCCCCATTCCCCCCTGTCTGTATCTCAAGGGGGTAAACACTCACCACATATATTTTGAGGTCCTAAGGTGTTAGGATACCCAAATACAGGGACATACAGAGGTCACAGGATCATAGGTTAAGTAAAGATGTTATGCGGGGCACACACGTCCCACAAGGCTTTCTGTATGGCAACAATTTGGATATACTGCATGGCACACAGACAGGGCCAACAACATGTCCCCTACCTGTAGGTCTGACTGTGTCCCCCAATTGCATGTGTTTTGAAAAACACACACCACCCCAAGGTCACCTAACGACCCATGTTGTGATTTGGTGGACTCGTCAAGCCCCAGCTGCCATCACTGCTGCAAAACAGATTTAGAGAATCACGCCCCCAGCTCGGGTTATCCCCGCCCTCACCCAGGGGGTACCACCTGTTGTGGGACCCCAAACATAACCCTGTCCGTGTGTTCCAGGGGTCTGCCCATCTCTGGTGAACCCCCCCTTGCTCCCCCTGCCCTGTCCACACCCTCCACATGTTTCTTAGGGTGTACACGCAATGGTAGCCAACCCCTCCTCTGTTTTACACAAGGTATATGTCAACCCCTCTGCTGTCCGACACGTGAAGCTGCAGTGCACATGCGCACGTAGGGGCTGATATCCTTGTGCTGCCACCCCATCCCTTGAGGTCAATAGAGCATTCTCTGTAACATGTCCAAGCTGAGGCTGCCCCTCTGACTGTGCCCCCACTTGGGCTTGTCCCCCGGCCCCCCCCATCACCACTGCTTTCCACCAGCTGTGTTTGTCCCTGGTTGATGCTCCGCCTCACCTACATGATGGACCTGTGGTAGCTACCTGTGCCCAAGCCTTTTGCTCCGTCAGCAGTATGTGTTTGTGTCAGCACAGCCTGCGGAAATTTGTGTTTGACTCCAACATCAACAGAGTAGGACGTGTCCTGTGCGTGTCCATAACCTACGCTATGGTGAGATATATGTCTGCACACACAAGCCATGTGTCAACGTGGCTCTACCCTATCACATATACGATCTGGTGGAATATGCATGACAGGTTTGTTTATGACCTATGATTACTGGACAGGTATCTCACAAAACACCTTGTGTCCCACACACAGTCAATCGTCAGGCTCTCGAGCGGCTAAACAACACGATGCTGGCCATCTCAAGGCAGCTGGGTCAGATCCATGAGGAGATGCATGCATACCAAGAGGAGGTCAGGGCCATCCCCTTCGTCGAGATGTGCGCCGCCTAGCAAGGCATGCTGGAAGTCATGCGGAGGACACTACTAGCAGCGCCACTGGCACCACCACAGCCACCACCACCGACACCACCGCCACCGCCACCGGCACCAGCACCGGAATAGGTCCGGCCAACACGGGGGAGGGGTTTGCCACGTGGTAGGCAAGGGAGGCCACGCCGTCACTAATCTGTGGGTCTAGCCACAAAGCAACTACACCTGTGATGATGATGCCTATCACTGTCCAGGGAGGGAGAGTACAAGAGATGCCGCAGTTGTGAACAGTCAGCCAGTGATGGCTGGTAACAGCATTATACCTGCTTATTTCCCAAACTGACAGCCAGTCCCAGAGTGCATTGCTGTACAGAGGGCCTCTAGGGTAATAGAAACAGGGGTACGTAGGTGCAATCCAGGGATAGATGAAGTAATCGCTAATCACCAAACTACCATGGCAGGGCCTGTCTCAGAGCACCTGGATTGTCCCTTGGGTGGAGTGGCCCCAAGGACACATCTTAGATAAATGACGGGTACCGTACAGACAGCGTGGAGAGCTGCTCGAAAAGGATGGAGTACAAAGACAGCTACGTGAGCGGCAAGAGGTTGAACAGCGTGGGCAACAGAGGGAGCAGGAGCCTAAGAGATTGCTGTGGGGGAAAGGAAACGCCAACAGAGTGGCTGGGAGGTCCAAGTGTGGAGGCCTACGCAGTATGCCTGTGGAGGCCTGTTCCAGTGGCCACACATCGTCATTGGAGTGGGGGAGGCAGGGGCCTGGAGATGTACAGGCAGAAGGTCCCAGACGGTACATATGAGATAGACGGCTGCATATGGATAAGGGCCCCATAACCTGTGCATGACGGTCTTGAAAAAAGGGGACTGGAGGGCCATTAGCCCTGACTGGAGAACTGGTCACAGGGGTTACACCTCTTGCTGGCCAACATATCTGCACAGAAACCCAAGGACAAAGCTCCCACAGGTATGATCACTGGCGTTGACCATAGCATCACACCAGAGGTACAGCTGGGACATAATGAGTGCTCATCTGAATACCAGTTGCGGGTCCCATGAGCTGTCACATGGGAATGAGCACATGATATGTCTGCAACAGGGCCAATTATCAGATGTATAGGATATATGCATGGATTCCTCTCTGTCCGAACTGTTGTTCTGATTTTCTGCAAAGAAAAGCCTCAAGCAGCAAAGGGATCTTGTGGTGGTCATGAGCAAACCCATGATGATGTCCGCAAGAGAAGAAGGAACGTGCGCTGATCCACGTGGCACAAATGAACTAACACGTCTGGCCTTGATAGCACCTGGGTTAAATGGAGGTCATCAACTGCACACGTGGAGCTAAGTGGAGGTATACTTTGTGTGTAGACGGGAAAGCTGTGTGTGGATAGTGTGGTAATCACTGCCCTCCCGAGGGTATGGAGATGGCGGAACGTTCTCAGAAGAGAGAGGAATCACACAGAATCGTCAATTGTGACCAGAGGACACCACACAGCTCTGCGCAGCTGAACACAGACACCAGGCCAGGGGAGGGGCCAGGCATCGGCTCTGATAGGAAACAACCAGGGGCTGGACAAGTTGTGCCGGGAGAAAAAGCCCTTTTGAAAGCCTTGACCAGAAATGATGGGTGGATTGGTGGAGTTACCGGGGCTGAAGAGTTTGTAGGATGTCGGAGAGCCGGAAGGGTTTCCAGAGGCAGAGTTCAAAGTGCTGGATACCAGTCTGCAGGGATCTCCAAAGGTGCTGCTGAGAGGAGTCCTATGAGGTTTGGATGAAGCTATGTTGTGGGATCATGTGAGGAGACAGAGACCTGCACCATATGGCCCCATAGGCAGCCACACACTGAAGGAAACTCATCCCACCAAATAGAGCCATGACCTGGGAGGGCAAGACAAACATAGCTGGGGACATGGTTTGACCCATACTGGCAGGCAGTGCTACAGAGAGTTACAACAGGGGGAGGACCCTCCTGAGGATACGTCACCTAACAGGCGAGGTGACCACAACGATGATGAGCCTCCCAACAGGACAGGTTTCTTGCAGAAGGATGTCAGTTCCGATACAGAAAATGCAGGAGAAGGTAATGCACATATCCTATGTTTGTGTGCCCTGTTGTGGAAACCTTTTTACTGCCCTGAGCTGTAGCAGCCAAGCTCTGCAATGGACACAGTTGGTGAGCGGGAGGAGGATGTAATCGACACAGAGAACGGCCAACCTGATAACAAGCAGGCCTAATTGCCCCTAGAAGACACTCAGCAGTTCTCTGAGCTGATATCAGGGAAACATAGAACACCGTATGCAGACTATACATCCATCAGTTCAGAGGAGTACATTCAGGTAGAAAATGATCAGGCTAACGTAACCACCTATCCTTGTAGCATGGACCTCTCAATATGTATTAGAGAACATCAATATCATGACGCTTGGTAGCGTTTTAGGAAGGGTATACCAAACGTTTGCCATCTCTGCCGTCATTGCCGTGAGACTTCAAAATAGTTTGCCCCTGTGTTGGAAAGGCATGCTGTGCCCTGAACAGCTGTCACTGTGAGGATGAAATATTCTTGACTAAACACCTGGGGAATGCTGAGTTGACGCCCATCGAGATCTGAAAAGCTTTCTGGATGCTAGTTCTATCTCAGTAGTTCGTGAGGGTCTGAGCTTCCATGCTCATGTTAAATGTTGCCCCTTACCGTTTGTACCCATGAATGTCTGTTCCGCTGGGGGACATCCACAATAACAATAAGATAATCCTGCATGCCTCACCATCTTTGGCCACTACCACAGTTGCCTACCTGGGCAGATATTGAGGTGGAGCTCAGTTCCCATCATTCATAGGTGACAGTGTAAACTATAATCACCTACATCAATAAGGCCACTTCTACCTGTACACTCCAGGGCGCAGGCAGGAGGGTAGCAATGTAAGAGGGGCTGTGTGACCCCATGTTTTTTGTTTCTCCAATGCTTGTTAAGGGGTCAGTTGCCAAATGTGAATGATCTTTGTCTATGTTCCACATAAGGTCTTTGTTGCTGGGGTCGATCATGTTCACTGTACCATATTTGCTGTGACCAGGGAAAGAATATCCTATTGCTGTAAACATGCATACCTGTGTGTGAAATAAACCACAAAGTATTTCACGTCAATTTTGTCTAGTACTACTGGAACTAACGTATGTGTGTGCGTGGCTGGTGATGAGTGTGTGGACTGCAATGGCCACACGTCTGTGCATGTTGTGACCTTGACAGGATGGTGGGACATCGACCGCCTGATACCCCTTTACACAGCACATGCGACGTGTGTGTCCAATGTGTGTCCCTGTGGTTCCCTTTGTGGTGTGCACATCAATGTCGTGTCCCTAATCCTATGAACTGTACCCAGGGCCGTCGCTAGTGTGTTTTCTCCACCTCCAGGTATTACTGCACACATCCCAGCACATGCAATGTTTGTCCGGCACAGTGTATTCCCACTGCCCCTTGGCTGCAGCGGTCCGCCTCACGCACACACCCCTGTAGCGACAGGTGGACCTTTCCAGTGTTGCATGGTCAGTAATCAGAGCCTTCACCATGTCCACACCCCCCTAACCTCAACATTGGCTTCTTATGTGTGTCCATCACCCCTGCCAATAACAGTGAACACATGCCTGGCCCTCCCGAGGTGATCATGTGGCACATGCAGACATGGGTGGCATGCATATGTCGGCTGTTACATCCCGCTAACACATTGGGCTACAAAACGCCACACCCTGTGACATGGATGTTCCAAGGCCCCCCTTACATAGCAATATCCCATGCGCCTTCCCTCATCCCTCGCCCCTACACACGTTAAGGCCCCATGACTGCATGTGGAGCCGTTCCACGTATGCAACCCATGTCTACCCCCACTGCCGATCCGGGTCCACACACATATCCCATGCTTGCATCCATAGTGAGTGGGTAAGGGAAACACGTGAGCATTGTGTCAAATAACAAAAGCAAATGTTTATTTACAGATAACAAAACCATTGGCAACATGCCACAGGTCCCCTGCCCCATGTCTGCAGGCAGAACACAGCACAGCACAGGGCACCTGTGGACGTCACAGTTGCCATCAATGACGCCTGTGACGCCCTTCAGCAGATGCCTGTCTACATGGCAGCTGTGCCACATCGGCGGACACCTGCTGAACAGCCCCCGTCAGACACTGTAGTGCATGGTACACGAGACGGACGTCGCGCCGCATGTCATCCACAGCCCCCAAAACATCATGCATGCACCTGCCAGCACACAGACACACACTTTATGTGGTCTGTGTGCTGGCATGTGCATGTGATATGTTGGAGGCTGTGGATGGCGCGGTGACACGCAGATGCCCATCCCGTATTTCCACCTGCTGTGTCTGACGGGGGCCCACAGTGACCTGTGCTGTGCTGTGTTCCCCCGCACCGTCAACCCAGCCTGCTCCCCTCCCCAAACACCCTCCCACCACCCTCTCAGCCCACGCAATCACCCCCACCCTCACATGTTGTACATGTCCCACCCACCCCTGACCCCCCCTCCCCCGCATCCCCCCTCCACCCAGCGTCACCCCCCTCGGGGATGAACTGGAGGGCCTCATCCTCCTCCACCCTCTCTTCCTCCTCCACCGCCGACTCCTGATCCTCAACCTCCTCGTCCTCCACCTCCTCCTCCTCCTCCGCCTCCGCTGACTCTTGTTCCTCCACCTCCTTGTCATCCTCCTCGTCCTCCGCCTCCTCCTCTTCACCCTCCTCCTCCGACTCCATCTCCCCCTCCACCTCCACCACTGGCCTCTCCCTTGCACGATGGGTGGTGGGCCGCCGGAGTGCATAGGCCGAGGGCTGTTGGTCCGCGCTGCTGTCCTCTCCCTCTGTGAAGGATGACATACATTACGGCACATCCATGTGTGGCACATAGCACATGTACATATGCAGGCAACACCCAGACTTGTGGGCCAATGTGACATCTGAAGCTGGGAGTCATCCCTGGCAATACTCACCATCATGCTGTTGCCCCGCACCTCTGCTGAACTGTGCCAGGAACTCAGGGTGGTAAAGATGGAGTTCCCGCCCCTTCTTCCGCAGGTCCTCCACCTGTGGAGATGCAAACATAGGGGCATGTTTACTAAACATTCCTAACGTGCGGGGCCGCGCTATTGTGCCTGTGCCATATAAGGAGTGGGCGGTTCAGGCAGAAAATAGAAAAAAAACGGTAGTAAGCAACCGGACGTGTGCGCGTCGCGCTAATGTGCGGGGGTCGACATTAGCGCGTGGAAAGGCAAAGTGGCGCGCTGCTGAGTATACAAAACAACAGAGCCGTGGTACAACGGTGAAGACACTGACCAATGGTGCAGGGGCCATGGGTTCAATCCCCCAGTGTGCGCAACGACAAAGGTCAGCTGAGGCAGTAACTGTAATGATTAACATTGTTTTAGGAGGCAAATTAATTTGGAACGGCATAAGGCGGCGCACAGTTATTTTTGGGCGGCAGAAGGCGGCGCACAGTGCTTTTTGGGCGGCATAAGGCGGCGCACAGTTATTTTTGGGCAGCAGAAGGCGGCGCACTGGTCCCCTTGGGCGGCAGAAGGCGGCGCGCTGATAGGCACAAGGCGGCGCGCTGATGCACAAGCACAGGAACAGAGCCACAGCACAATGGTTAAAACTGACCAATGGTGCAGGGATCAGGGGTTCAACTCCTCACAATGCCCAGTGAAAAATGCCTGCTGAGGCAGTATGTATTATGTTGTGGAGTGCTGTAGGAGGCTGTATAATTTTATTTTGTTATCACTACTAGCAAACGCACTCTCCCAGCATGTTAACATACGGCGGCCCATAAGGCACATGTTACAGTGCACTGTTCGCCAAGGCACCCTTGAATGACCCCTATAGGGCAGCATGTATGTTGCGACACAGGATAATGTATAGTGCACCCTATAGGGATGGCAACCATAAGGTGGCCTACAGGGCGCCCTATGAAGCACCCTCAGAGGCACCTAATGGGTATAGTAAGCTGAGGGTGGTCTTGCCGGCATAGACATATGTACAGTAAATAAAAATAAAGCTGTGGCCAGCCCTACCAAAGGGCCCCACTGTGGGTTTGAACCCATGACCTCTGGCTGCACAGGCAGTGATGTAACCATTGCGCTACAGCTCCATAGCTGTAAGCAGGCCCCTGGCTGGCTGCAGATAGCCTACACGTCACCTCACAGACAGTCTGCTGGTGTCAACAGGATAGGGTTAGGCCACCCGTACCCATGATGCACTGCACATGCAAATTAGCTGTCCGCAGATGGACACAAGATGGGGAATGCACCCCCACAGCACCTCGGCCCTGTTGGGGGAAGTGACCGGGTGCACCCACACAGCACCTTGGCCTAGTAGGGGGCACTGACCGGGTGTTTTACTGGCACAGAGTAGCCACACACCGTTACACCGTGCGGGTACTGTGCTCACCCTGAGTGTGCAATGAGGTGGCCAGGACCAGGTCAACAACACCTGCCATGGCTGATGGAGGCCAAGCGGGTGTTCCAAAGCAGTGTTAATGTGTAAGATAGCTAGTTTCTGCACAAACACCATGGATATCCCTGTCTGCCGCCATCAGGCACACACACACCCCCCCCCCCCCCCATGGCAAACATGGTCCCCATCAAGGGATCCACACTCTACCTCCCTGCAAAGGTGGCAGTAGAGGGCAACATCAACCCCAGTCCAGCTGAGGAACACCACCACCCCCCCCCCCCCCCAGGCAGGCAGCTCCATACACAGCCATAACACAATAGCAGACAGACATAAGCCCAGGGTATGGTAAGCTGCACTCCACCACCAGATATTCCCCTGCAGCAAGCCAACAGCCACTGCACCCTGCAAGCCATTATAGCAAGACATTTACCAGCTACAAACAGTCTGCTGGTTAGTCCATAGTGCATGTTCCCAATGGAGATGCATACACAGCAAGCAGATAGATCAGTGACTGGGCCCCAAAGAGAAACCCATATCTATCACATGAGAGAACTACTATACAGCACTATGGGGGGCCTAGCCATGCTGTGGTCACTGCACAGTCAGGGTGAGCGTGATCCCCCAGAAGGACATGCTTTGGCCACCCTGTCTGTGTAGGTGGTGGCCGGACACTACAATATCCCAGCCAATGTCCCTGCCAGGGCCCTATGCCCAGTGCAGATGCATCCTGGCCACGCCACCCTGCCCTGGCTATACCCATGGTACCTTGCACCTCATTATGCACATTGACTGGCCAATACTGGCAACAGTGCTGGCAGTGCGGGCTGTTGAAGGGGCTTGCAGCCAACACCCACTGTATAGACAGACACACACTTCCACACCTCTGCCATCATGGTGCTACGATTGAGGGGGTAAGTAGCCTTGCCCACCAAACCGGTCCTGAGCACGGCAAGGCATGGATATGGTACGCATTACAGCTGGTGGTCACTCCCCAGGGTGGTAAGCACCGTCAGAGGCCAGGCCTGGAGCATGCCCCGCAAACACCTAACAGATTGTTTGGATGGGGTCAACTAGCAGTATGTACGTAACATATGGATAACTGCCTGCCTGTGCTCCTAGCAAACGTCTCCGAGCTGTGTACCGTATACCTCAGGTGTAGGGTGACATTGGTAAGTTATGCAAGTGCTCGTTTTGGGTGCTGCATGCACGGTCCAATGTTCTGCCTTTCCAGGAGACATTGGCCAATGGGGCCTGTGGCGGTGGGTGTGTCTGCCCTTGATGGCTGCTGCTTTACGGCACAGATTCCCAACTCCAGTCCAGGTTTGCATCACACTGTTCGGGTTTTCCTGCTATCCCTCATGAATATGCATGGGCTACATCTACATGCCATGGGGGTGGTGCATAGATATACAGCACAGGCATTTGTATGAGTGTCAGCATGGAACCTGACTGGTGTGTGGCCCACCAGGACTGCATTTGGGTGATTCTGCTCTAGGTACTGCCCCTGTTCATGGTGTCTGTGCTCAGTGGGGTAAAAGATAGATGTCTTACCATTGCATATGTCCCCGCCATGAAAGGTGTGTCCTTACTATCACTGTTTAGTTGTGGGAAAAATATGTGGGCAGGATTGGCAGTAGCCCCAGCTGGGCTTTGAACCTGTGACCTTCTGTTCTTGTATGCATTGTCTGTGTGCACTGCACCACTGTGTAGCCACAGATTGGTTGGATTCCCTGGACTGTCCATGACTGTGGATCCGGCAGGACCTGTCTGTTGCAGTGGACTGTGCCAGCCTGCACATGGCTAGGCCTCTGTCTTCTGTGGTTAGCAGCCACTGCCCCCTGCACCACATGTACTTGTCCGCCAACATGCTGGCAAGAACTTCTCTCAGAAAAAGCAGTTGACCTGATTGCAATGTGGCAGTATGGGACTGCATTTGGGGGACTTGGCTGTAGGTAATGCCCATTGTTGTGGTGTGTGTGCGGTGTTGGGTAAAATATGGGTGTTTTCCCCATGCATACAGGGGTGTCTGCGCTATCTTTATTTAGTGGTGGGTAAAATATAGGGACTGGGCTGGCAGGTGCCCCAGCTGGGTTTTGAACCTCTGCCCTCTGGTCCTAGAGGTAATGACTCTGTCCGCTGTACCACACTTTGGCCACAGAGACAGTGCAGCCCCTGGAGGCAGTAAGCCTGGCAGGATGGAGTCACAAACCCTGCTCTACGCAATTCTACTGTGGGCATATGCACCCTGTCTGGTGACAAACGTGCACATAAACCCCGGAAATGACCACGGGAAATGTGGGACAAAATATCACCACGCTGGGCAACAGTGATATTAATGGGCAACCATAGCAAACACTCCCAGGAAAGCTCCAAAACGTGGAAATGTTTTTTGGAAGAGTCTCCTCTCAGTAGACCCTTCCAAAATTCATTTCTTTTTTCTGGAGCTTTGCTGGGTGTGATTTCTGTATTTGCCCATCACTATAACTGTTCCCCAGCTGAATTACTATTTTTAATAGTTCTGTTGTGGTCATTTTCTATTTTTATTTTCACTTTTGTGCTGTGCACATATATCACACTGCTCACGTTTTGCTGGTTTCCCCGGTTTTCCTGTACATTGCTGACGGAAATGGTTTCTCTTCCCTTTAAATGCTTTCTACCGCGAGTGTTTCACTCGCGGTAGTTTTTACATGCAAATTCGGGCCCGATACTGTGCGGGGAGCCTCGCGCCTCCCACTCTCCACCCATTGACCCCGTCCCTCCGCCCCTCCGGAGCCTTCCTCCGCCCTCCTTTCGCCGTTCCACGCCTCTATCGGACATTTGCGGGCCCGCACTTGTACGGGGCCCGTTAGTGAGCCGCATACCTGTGCGGGGGTGACACGCACGTGTGCGGGGCATTTAAACGCGTTTCTGCGTGTTTCAGTGCCACGTTGCCGTGCGCTATTTTGCGGATTTTAGTAAACATGCCCCATAGTTTGGGGTTGTCACTTTCCGGTTTCCACAGGTGTTTGGACAACATAGACAGACCCCTGTGAGGGCAGCATCTTCATGCTCCCTCTCCCCTGCTGTCTGCTTTGCATATACAGCATAGTTCCACACCTGTAACAGTTGGTCACTGGAAAATGTGTGAATGGGGCTGCACATGTGTGCTGAGTCAGAAACAATGGGGCCTGTCTGGGGTCGACAATCGGCGTCACATAGGACACCAGCTAGGAGCATTGCACAGCGCCTACATGCTGCCCCCCCCATTTCACCCCCTCCTGACAACACATTGGTGGAATGGCAGGAGAGATAGAGACACACTGAGGGGGAGAGAGAGGGGGAGTGAGCGAGAGTAGGAGAGACAGGGAGGGCGATAGAGGGTGACACATCCCCTGGAGGCAAGGTTGTGTGTGTGCGGATCAACCCCTTAGTTTCCGTGACATCATCTGGTACAGGTATGTAGGTATGCAGTTCCCGGAACAGAGAGGGACATAGTTCCCACAGGCGGGGGCCCCTAGTCGTGTTTGCCAGGGACGTGTCCCCGGAGTGGTGGGGCCCTGTTGGGGGGGGGGTCCACTACTAACCATGGATCTCCGCCATCCCCTATGGGTGGCACTTCAGAGTCGGGTATGTATGGGATAGGTGTTGTACTGCAGCCTGAACAGACATTGCATCCCTGTATGGGCCTCCACAAGAGCAGTAATGGCCCATGAAGGTGTGAGCTGCGCAACATGTAACTGCCCGTCAGCTGTCGTTCTCACAGGCAGGATGGCGTGGAGCCCTGGCGGCTGCCATGGCTCTCACATTGTGAGTGGTGACATGGACATGCACAGCGGATGGTGTGCCATGATAGAGGAATGTGAGACACTTTACACACAAATAGGGGACATCTCTCTGTGAGACCGCTGTACCCACATGGGATGGATACGAGTGTGGGGATAACTGAGGGGACCCTATGTGTTGCTGTGTCCCATGGAAATAGAGAGCCACGGCTCCCCCACATTACACAGTATAATGTCCCTTCCCTGCATCTGGGCCATGGGGCTATGGGATGGAGAAAGGTAGATGACGCTGCTTGACCAAATAAATGTACACATCCACCATAGCTATGACATGTGTCTGTGTCCGTAGGGGGACCATATAATGTCAGATCCCTGTGTAGGGTGGACCTGCCACTTCAGCTTGCACCCCACTGATACGCCCTGATGACGTAATTGCACTAATGTGTAGCACCATCAAGGGCAGAAACATTATGGACGTAGTATCCAGGGCATCTGACAGGCCCTGCATAACTTGGCCCAAAACAAGATAGCAGCCACATGCCACTGGGGGTGTTTCCAGGGGAGGGTGCAGTAGGGGCTGGCACTCCACAACGCACCCTCTGAGCGTATATGAGGCACCTGCTTATCCATCAATGGGTGGTGATGCTGCAGCACTGGCATTGCAATGGTTTATGACTGACTTCATTTGAATACCAGTGTGTGAGAGGTGACGTGGTTAGACCCACACTGCATTGCGTGGGACGGCACAGTGTTTTACGCACATTTGTGGACACCAGCTGGATACCCCCTCCCACCTGAACGCTTGGGCACGCCCTCTGGCTGGTTCCATGGGCGCAAAATGGCCATGTCACCTATCCAGGGTGAGGGGGTAGCATAAGGCATTCAGCCATCCCTAACCAGGTTCAGGAAATTACAGACTGTGGGTTTGGATGCCATACTGTCCCCTCATCCTGCGACACTGGGTCTGAGACAGGGAACATGTCCCTGCGGGGGACCTGTTACAGATGTGGGTGGAGAGGGTACCACACCTAGTGGTTGAAGCATGGGGCTATGTGGATCATGTTGTCTCTGTTCCCCATGGGGCTAGCAGGGTGTCCTTGCAATCCACAGAATATTCTTGAGGACATATAGCGGGTCATGCCCCCAACTGCGGAGAGGGCAAACCTCGGATGACATCCATGAGCCGGAATGTGGGAACCTAACTGTGTACCTGTGGCATGTGACACACCTGTAGAGCGGTCTATATCTGCATATCCATAGAGTTACGATCATCTGCTGAGGTGGTACATGTGTAGGGTCCATGTGTGCCGGAGCACAGCAATACTGCTTCTGTTGGAGGGATATTTGACATTGCCATTGAGATGGCCCGCCAGGAGATGGGTATGTTGCTCTGTGTCAACCGCCCCCAGTTTACGTGCCTTGATGCATCCTGACAGAGAGCCTGTGACACTTCATTTCACCACCTGGCACATGGCTACCTGATCGTCTGCGTGAACTACTCGTGTGTTGCCCTATCAGGGCGGGTTGAATATCTGGTGGGACAGGCTCATTGCTCCGAGCCCACAAATGTCTGTGCTGGGATGACTCCCATGGACCTCCATGTGGCTGTGGGTGAGGTGTTCAATAGATGAGCAGCCCACCCCACCTTGACAGCATATGTTGTGAGGGTGGGCAGAGGTGTTGTTTGCGGGACAGGTGCCGCCATCCACCTTTGTGCTGCTTAACGCCCCCAGTCCAGGGGCTGTGTGGGGTTGTCTGCAATCACTCTCCAATCAGAGTGACAGCCTGTTGCATGCGTCCACTGGGAGGGCCGTGAGCGTTGGGTTGCTCCCAGTGCAGACATGCATAGGGGGACACATGCCACGTAGCTGCCATGTGCCCCAGCTGCTGGAGCATCTCTCGGTCCGACAGGCGCGTTGCTTGTAGTGGCCAGTATCACAGATGCACAATGCAAGGATGGCGAGGCTGCAGCAGATGGGTGGTTGTCAGTCTTCTACCTTCCTGTGCTCATCTGACCTCCAGCGATTGGTTGTGAGTCTGGAGGGATGCCCTGCAATCTGTGTGACGGCATACCTCTTGCCATGCACGTGGTGTGTGAGAGGGAGAGTGGACTGGTCCTCATTCCGTGACTTTAGCCAGATGGGCCACTCGTCCAGGTGTGACTATACACATCTCTCCCTTGTACGGGGAAGGGAAGCTCCCCCAGCCATGCACCTTGTGCATACTCTGGGTGCTGAGGCAGGCACCAGGGGGTGGGCTTTGTAGTGATAGTGCCCCCCGTGAAAGCCATAACCCAGTATACGCTCCATGTACTCCTGGGGATAGGGGGGAGGTATTAAACCACATTGTCAAACGACCCCATAGCACCAGGGTGACTTGGGACCCACTCTGATGGGCTCCCTGTATTCCTGGGGATAGGGGGGATGTATTAAACAACATTGTCACATGGCCCCATAGCACCAGGGTGACTTGGGGCCCACTCTGATGTGCTCCCTGTACTCCTGGGGATAGGGGGGAGGTATTAGACAACATTGGCAAACGACCCCATAGCAACAGGGTGAGTGGGAGCCCACTCTGATGGGCTTTCTGTACTCCTGTGGATAGGGGGGAGGTAATAAACCACATTGTCAAACGACCCCATAGCACCAGGGTGACTTTGGGCCCAATCTGATGGGCTCCCTGTACTCCTGGGGATAGGGGGAAGGTATTAGACAACATTGGCAAATGACCCCATAGCAACAGGGTGAGTGGGAGCCCACTCTGATGGACTTTCTGTACTCCTGTGGATAGGGGGGAGGTAATAAACCACATTGTCAAATGACCCCATAGCACCAGGGTGACTTTGGGCCCACTCTGATGGGCTCCCTGTACTCCTGGGGATAAGGGGGAGGTATTAGACAACATTGGCAAACGACCCCATAGCAACTGGGTGAGTGAGAGCCCACTCTGATGGGATTTCTTTAACCCTGTGGATAGGGGAGATGTGTTACACAACATTGTCAAACAACCCCATATCTCCAGGGTGACTGAGAGACCACTCTGATGGGATTTCTGTAACCCTGTGGATAGGGGGGGAGGTATTAAACAACATTGTCAAACGACCCCATAGCACCAGGGTGACTTGGGGCACACTCTGATGTGCTCCCTGTACTCCTGGGGATAGGGGGGAGGTATTAGACAACATTGGCAAACGACCCCATATCTCCAGAGTGACTGAGAGCCCACTCTGATGGGATTTCTGTACCCCTGTGGATAGGGGGGATGTGTTACACAACATTGTCAAGCAACCCCATATCTCCAGGGTGACTGTGAGCCTACTTTGATGGGCTTTCTGTACTCCTGTGGATAGGGGGGATGTGTTACACAACATTGTCAAACAACCCCATATCTCCAGGGTGACTGTGAGCCTACTTTGATGGACTTTCTGTACTCCTGTGGATAGGGGAGATGTGTTACACAACATTGTCAAACAACCCCATATCTCCAGGGTGACTGTGAGCCTACTTTGATGGGCTTTCTGTACTCCTGTGGATAGGGGGGATGTGTTAAACAACATTGGCAAACATCCCCATATCTCCAGGATGACTGAGAGCCTACTTTGATGGGCTTTCTGTACTCCTGTGGATAGGGGGGAGGTATTACACCAAATTGGCAAACGACCCCATAGCACCAGGGTGACTTGGGGCCCACTCTGATGGGCTCCCTGTACTCCTGGGGATAGGGGGGAGGTATTAGACAACATTGGCAAACGACCCCATAGCACCAGGCTGACTTGGGGCCCACTCTGATGGGCTCCCTGTACTCCTGGGGATAGGGGGGAGGTATTAAACAACATTGGCAAACGACCCCATAGCACCAGGGTGACTTGGGGTCCACTCTGATGGGCTCCCTGTACTCCTGGGGATAGGGGGGAGGTATTAAAGCACATTGGCAAACCACCCCATAGCACCAGGGTGACTTGGGGCCCACTCTGATGGGCTCCCTGTACTCCTGGGGATAGGGGGGAGGTATTAAACCACATTGGCAAACCACCCCATAGCACCAGGGTGACTTGGGGCCCACTCTGATGGGTTCCCTGTACTCCTGGGGATAGGGGGTTTGCCTTGAACAACATTGGCAAACAACTGCATAGCTCCAGGGTGTCTGACAGACCATGTGATGCACGTTTCACAACCCCTGCTGTTTGGCCATATGTGTTACCCTGCAGACGCAGATCCCGCCATCAGCACATGATGTTTCCAGACCCTCCTTAGGCAGATCTATGGTCTAGCTGTGTTACAGTGTGTTGTAGCACATCAACAGCAGCAGATGCCATGACTCCAGGATGGCATCATGCCCTCTGTGACCACGTCATTCAACACCTGGGTACATGGCAAACCACTCAGATGTGCTACATAAGGCTTTCTACATGTGGTTTAACCTGCTGCACTTTACTGATGTGGACTACCTACACACAGCAGCATGGACAGCTGCAAGCAACCCTGTCGGTGTATATGTTTCTTATGACGTGTGGCCATACACTTACCTCCCTTTGGTTCTCAGCAACACGGTTAAAACGCCTCGTGATGCGCTTCCAGGTCCTCCGTACCTTCCCTGTGTCCCTGCCCCTGGAGGCCCCAGGGAACAGCCTGTGCTGCTTGGGCCCTATTAATGTAGCCAGGTGGCGCAGCTCTCGGCGGCTGAATGCCGGCTTCCTTGTACCGGACGCCATTTTCCTGTCTGCACGTGTAGACGCGAGGACGCACGCGACGCAACTTCCGCATTTGCGCATAGCGGCTCGCGCACAGGCGCTCCACATGGCTACGCGACACAGAGTGGCGCGCTATGGCGTTCTGCATGGCTGCGTGGCAGGAATTTGAACATTGAAAATGCACGCATCTTTGTGCCGCACTGGGTAGGGTGTCGACAACAGTCTGTCTACTGATCTATGCAGCCACACATAGCATCGATGTGTCTCTCATGTACAAAAGAACAATTACATTTCCTTTTATTATTCTTGTTTACACAGTGTGATCTTGAATCTCTGGACACATATCCACTGATTGCTAGTGCATTGTCTGATGAGGTGTGCCATGTGTGTCACATAGCAGGTACTGCCAGGACACTTATAACAAGGGGTGCTGACAAACCCTCAACGTCGGCAAACAGACACCCTGGTAATCTTGGGTTGTGTGTGCCACTGGAGTATGTTCATTGGTGCATCTCCATGTGTGCACTGCAAGGATGTGGAGGTTGCCATAGGGAGGTGGGGGAAACAACATATTTGAACATTCCACATGCACAATAGGTTGCGTGCTGACCATTATGAGGTGATGTAGGTCGGCATGCCACCTTACTGCACTTTATCCTTTACTATGTGTGCTGGCATACAGTCCTGGTGGCAGAGGTGTTGCACAATGGTTGTTACATTGACTGATGAAGCAGGGGTCATGGGTTCAATTATCCAATGAGGCTCTGGATTATGTGTCTCAGTCAGCAAACATTATTATACAGCAGTGCCAACTTACGCATAGTGCTGTTAATGTACATTGGTGCTGCGTGCGGCATATATCTTCTTACGTTGCAACATTGTAGAATGCGCCAGTCTCCTTTCTACATTACATATGTACTGGCAGGGGCAACACCCTTACAGTGCTATACACGTCATGTTCAGTGAAGCATTATTCCTACTGTATCGACTCACCCCTGATGACACACAGTCTGCAGGATTGTCTCTTTCGCCAGCCAGGCATCTGTTCTCAGCTGTAGAGCTGTGTCCCACAGCTCACCTCGCTGCCTGTGAAGCAAGGGGATGTGTGTTTCCATCCATAGTGGGGTTATTTGTGGGTGCAGCCAATGACAGGTTTGTTAATGGAAATTAGGGGTGGCAGCTATAGGATCCTGACAGTGCTGTAAGCATCAGGTGCTCCACAAGCCACCTTATAGGGCAGCCTAGGGTTACAGCACTGTGATGGTTTCTCTGTTGCCATTACTACATGACATTACACACAAACTGCCCCAGGCAGACCCCATGTACCCTGTAGAATAGTTATCTCCATGTTACAATGACCTGTTAAATGTATGGCCAGTTTGTGCAAAGTATACAGCACTGATGCTGACTGGCACAGTATATGCAGTAATGTGCCTATCTAAAAATGTTTGCTGGGTAACCGCACGGGGGATTTGAACCAACACTCTGCCGCTTCACAGGCATTGCATTCACCACTGGGCTACAGCTCTATATGTGTGAGGAGAGGTCTGCCTGGCTACAATATGACGTCTGCAGACTGTGTGTTGCGCTGAACAGGGTAGGGGTACTCCACTCGCACCCATGATGCACTGCACATGCAAAGCAGCAATATACAGTTTTTCAGAGGATGGTGTGTGCACCCACACAGCACCTAGGCCTAGTGGTGGGTACAGACCTTCTGTGTTGCTGCAACAGAGTGGCTACAGACCGTCTCAGTGTGGGGGGCCTGTGCTCACCCTGAGGGTGTGGTGGGGCGCACATCACCTGTCCTGGCTGAGATGGGCTATACTTCAGGTCCCATTTGTGCCGATGTTTGATAGGTTTTTCTATCAGACACGCCTATAGTACACCTCTGTCCATCTATATATCCCAGTCACATCTGGGCCTTGTGGACTACGATGCCCATGGAATAATGCATATCCTGTGTGGGTGCCATGGCCACATGATATATGTGTGTTCTATGTGGGTAAAAGGGAGCTCTATGGACACCTAGGCAGAGTGTGTCAGCCCACCCACACTGGCCTCTGAAATCCAGGATCCCCCAACAACAGATCTACATTCCATACCCCTGCAATGGTGCCAGCAGCAGACAGGGCCATCAACCTCAGTTGAGCTGCAGTTGGAGGAACCCACAGAGCACCTTCTACAGTTCTGTACACATCCATACTTCAAGCGCAGACAGACGCTAGGCCTTGAAACACCCCACACCACACCCCCATCTGACATTTTCCATCAGCAAGCACAGTGAGTCACCAGCTGCTGAACCCTGCGAGGTGTTCCAGCCATACACACGCTAAATGCAGACAGTCCGCTAGCCAGTCCATTGTGCATGCTATCACAGGACATGTGTGCACCCATAACTGGGATGTAAGCACACCCACCAGGCAGTTAACTCAGTGATTGGGCCCCAGAACTACAGAAGCCATATACATCACATGAGAGACCTACTATATGCCACAATGGCAGAACCTAGCCATGCCGTGGTCACTGCTCGGTCAGGGTGAGAGTGACCTCCCAGCAGGACATGCTATGGACACCATGTCTGTGCAGGTGGTGGCCAGGCACTGCAATGTCCCAGCCATTGCCCTATGCCCTGTGCAGTTGCATCCTGCTCATGCCACCCAGTCAGGGCTATTCCCACAGTGCCTTGCTCCTCATTATGCACATTGTCAGGCCAATAACGGAACAGTGCTTACAGCTTGGGCTGCGGAGGGTTTTGTCAACCACCATACACTGGATAGACAGACACACACTCGCCACACCTATGGCAGCATTGAGCACCTGTAGAGGTATTTGGCAGCCCTGGCAAACACGCCATTACTGGGCACAGTGCAGGCATGGCTATGTTAGGCAGAACCGTTGGAGTCATTCTCCAGGGTGGTGGTCTATGTCAGACATATGACCTTTCGCACGTCCCACAGACATCAGAGAGGTTGGTATGATACAGCTCAATGAGTTGATTGTGCTTAACTTTGGCACTTCTGTGTGCCATGAATCATAGCAGCCTTTTTATATCTGTTTACCGTATACCCTTGTTTACTGTGGCATTGCTAATGTATGCACATGCTAGTATTGGGAGATGCACACAGGGCCCACAATCCTGCCTCTGCATTTGACTTGTGATGATTAGGCCTGCAGGTGCAGGTGTTTCTGCCCCTGTTGGCCGCTGCTTTAGGGCAGAGGTTCCCAACTACAGTCCTGGTGGCCCAAACACTGTTCAGGATTTCATGATGTCCCTGATGAATATGCCTATGGTACCTCTGCATACCATGGGGCCGGGACCTGGACTTGCAGCACAGGCATCTTTATTGGAGACTGCATCCAACCTGAGGGATATTTTAGCCTCCAGGACTGCATTTGCGGGACTCTGCTGTAGGCAATGCATATGTTTATGTGGTGTATGTTATTTAAGGAAAGATATACGTGTTTCACGCACGCTGATGTCCTCCGCATTAAGGGTTCTGTCTTTACTATCATGTTTTCTTCCATGTGTAAAATATGGGTACTGGCATAGCCCCCAGCTGGTCTTTGAACCGGTGACCTTCTGGTGCAAAAGGCACTTGATGCATCCGCTGCACCACCGTCTTAGCACAGAAACAGTGCATTCCCTGGTGTGTCCATGGCTGTTTGTCACACAGGGACTGTCTTTTGGGGTACACTAAACGCACGTGAGGGGGCTGGGCCACCACCTGCTGTGAGCAGCACACACTGCCCCCTCTGCCACCGGTAGACCTCTGCCACCAAGCTAACATTGCCTTATATTGGGGACAGCAGCACAGCTGAATGATATGTGGCCCTCCAGGACTGCATTTGGGGGGCTCTGCTCTGTGTGTTGCGCATGTTTCTGGTGTGTGCGCTATTTATGGTAACAAAAGTGTGTTTGGACCATGCTTATGTTCTCTGCATTATCGGTTTGTCTTCACTATCATGTTTTTGTTGTGGGTATTGTATGGGGACTGGGTTGGCAGGAGCACCAGCTGGGCTTTGCACCGGTGACCTTCTGCTTCTGGACATGCTGGCTGTGTTCACTGCACCATGCTGTGGCCACAGGGAAGATGTAGTACCTGGAGATACCATGGCTGTTTGACAGACAGCACCTGTGTGTTGGGGTGCACTGCACCCACGTGAAGGGGGCTCAGCCACCGTCTTCTGGGGGCAGCTGCCACTGCCCCCCTCCACCACCGTTACCCCTCTGGCAACATGCTATTCTGCACCATTGCTGTTTACATCGCACAGCCATCTTCATTAGGGGCAGCATGGAACCTGACTGGTGTTTGGCCCTCCAGGGCTGCCTTTGGGAGACTCTGCTCTAGGTACTGCTTTTTTGTGGTGTTTGTGTTCAATGGGGTAGAATATATGCATTTGAGGGATGTTTCTGTTCCCTGGAAGAACTGCCAGTCTTTACTACCATGTTTTCTTCATGTGTAAAATAAGGGGATTGGCTTGGTAGCTGACACAGCTGGGATTTGAACCTGTGACCTTCTGTTCCTACACACACTGTCTGTGTGCACTGCACCACCATGCTGCCACAGATATGCTGTGTTCCTTGGGGAGTCCATGACTGTACATCTGACAGAACCTGTCTGTGGCGGTGGATTTTGCCAGCCTGCACAGGCCTAGGCCACTGTCTGCTGTGGTTTGCAGCCACTGCCCCCTTCACCACCTTTACCCTTCTGCCAACATGCAGACATGTCCCTATCTGGTTAAAACATATGACCTGAGTGAGTTGTAGCACTCCAGGACTGACCTTGGGGGACTTGGCTGTAGGTAATGGCCATTTTTATGGTTTGAGTGCGGTGTAGGGTAAAATATAGGTGTTAGGACCATGCTTCTGTTCTGTGCAATATAGGAGTGTCTGTACTCTCACTGTTTAGTTGTGGGTAAAACTATGGGGACTGGGTTGGCAGGTGACCCAGCTGGGATTTGAACCTGTGATCCTCTATCCTACAGGCACTGGCTTTGTCCCCTGTACCACACTGTGGCCACAGAGACAGTGCAGTCTCTGGAGATAGGACACCTGGCCGCACGAGTCAGACACCCTGCTCTGCACAATTTTACTGTGGCCTCATTTACCTTGTATGGGGACAAGGGTGCACCAAAAAATCTAATATGCCCTCCAAAAAAGGGGAGAGAAATAAAAAACAAAGCTGCGCAACAGTGCTATCAATGAGCAAAGTGACATACACTCCCAGGAAAGCTCCATTACAATGCAGTGCTTTTGGGGGAGTCTACGGAGCATAGACCCTTCCAGACATCATTTCTTTTTTTGGGGGCTTTCGTGGGAGTGTTTTTTATTGTTGCCCATTAATATCACTGTTGCCCAGCCGGATTATACTTTTCTTAGAATTTATGGTCGTCATTTTCATATTCTATTTGCTCTTTTGTTCTGTGCATATGTATCACACTGCTCACGTGTTTTAGGTTTCCCCGGTTTTGCTGTACATTGCTGACGGAAATGGTTTCACCTCCCTTTATATGCGCTCTACCACGAGTGTTTCACTCGCGGTAGTTTTCACTTGCATATTATGCCCCGCTCCTGTGCGGGGAGTCTCTACCCTCCCACTTTCCGCCCATTGACCCCGTCTCTCCGCCCCTCAGGGGCCTTCCTCCGCCCTCCGTTCGCCTTTCCCCGCCTCTATCGCACGTCAGCGCACCGCACACGTGCACGTGTTTGTCGCACGTGAGCGGGGCTCATTAGTGTGACACGTACGCGTGTGCGGCACTTAAGAGCACTTAAGTGCATCATTGCCGTGCATTAAGGTGCGCAGCGCACGTGTGCGCGGTTTAGTAAACATACCCCCTAATTTTTGCCAGAGCTGGGATAATTAGAAGTTTATACGAATATGATCTCAAAGTTAGAACCTGAGTGGGAATATAGGGGATGAACAAAGAAGCTAGATAATGCATTAAGACCAATATAATAAGTCTAAAAGATCAATATCCGAATTTTCTATTAGCCACGGTTTTAATTACTATCCTTGACCATGGAACATATGCAGAAAGGAGATAAGAGAAAATCAAGACTTTCCTGAATTAAGCAAGGATTATCTAAGGTTACATTTTTGTGTTTTAATGGAGCCAAATCTTTGTTCAGCCAGTACAGTAAACAGTCCGACATGGAAACACTGGCTAGACAAATAATGAACTGGTGTTTTTTTAATGGACACTTGATTTCAAACAAAATATCCATTCAATATTCCATCTTGTTTTAAATTACAGATCAAATTTAATTGACAAATACCTCAGAAACAGAAAAGATCTCTAAGAATAGACTGTATGCCATAGGCACCCTACATTTTAGACATAGTGGGTTTAATTTTATAACAGGCACCTAAATGCCTTTATTAAACAAGCTTCCAGAACCAGGCTGCATATTGCAATGCTGTTCAAAATTTGCCCCGGGGAACACCTACACACAGTACATGTGAAAGCATGTACTGTCTTGTTGCCGCACATACTTAAACATACTTACAGTATACTATGCAATTTTATAAAAGGCCTTTTCGGCAATTAAAACGCATGAAATAAACCTTTGTAAAATTCACCCTAGGCAGAGTAATTTTATAACAGGCTGCCTAGGCTGTAAAGTGGCAAAGATGTTGGACTAAGCTCACGCCCTTTTTCAGGGGGCTTAGCATCTATGGGGTTGTTAGTCAGATGGGTTTATGCGGTTTGCAGCAAATGGATATTCAGCGGTATGGTTTGAATATCTCCACAGACTGCAGTAAAGCCTCCCGGTGAATTACAGGGCAATCCGTGAGCGAAGCTGGGACAATCCTAACAGCTACTGTATCTGGTTAGCGGCGATCATCAATGGCTGTCCTAAACTTATCCAGATTTGCTATCCGGTTTGCGACTGAATAGCGCCACTAACCAAATAGCAAATCCAGCTGTGGGCAAAACTGGATATTCAGCACCGGACAGGCTCTGGGCTGAATATCTGGTTTTGCTTTCAGCCATGGTGGCCAGATGCTTTAAAACACGCTGACCTCTGCTGTTGAATATCAAGCCCTATGTGTGTACCTGAGCAATGTAGGGTTAAGTGACTTATCCAAGCTCACAAGGCATGGCAGTGAGAGCTGAACCATCTTTTGCCTTTCTCAGACCACTGCTCTAACCCTTAGGCTACTCACGTGGAGGTACATTCCAAATGGTATGTCCGAGTGCAGTCTTGGATGTCCAAGCCAGAACGTCTGAAAAGAAAGGCAGGCATGTGCAAGCTCGGGCACAATTCCAGAAACGTGGATGTGCCTGCTATGCACGTGTATCAAATGCCTATATAGACGTCCCCAGGAGATCATTTCAGAATTAAGATGTCTCATAGCATAATGGCCACAGTAGTGGCTTCAGAGCTGGGTGGCAAGGATTAAAATCCCAGTGTAATCTAAAGCTAGTTACTTAATTCTCCATCTTCTCTACATTCTTTGGATATTTTAAGGTGAAAACACTTTCCTGATGCCTATTTGTGCCTGGAGCAGGAATTTTATTTATTTATTTAAACTTATTTCTATACCACCTTTCTACAATTCAAAGCTGTTCACAATTAACAAATGTGTAACAGGGGCCTGATCAGCACACTGTTTTACATGAAACAGGAACAGTTAATAGTACAATATAGTTTGCAGTTTAACATCAACTATTTATAGTTATGGTTCTGTTGGTTAGATTGGATATTTGTCTATTGTGTCCTTAGAGTGCATTTTAAGGTGGCTGGGTTTCTGAGTGTATATCTGTGCTGTATTCACTCAGAAAGATACATTTTAAGTCTCTTTCTGAATTCCGATAAATCTGCAATTTCTCTTAGTGCTGGCGGAAGGGAGTTCCATAATGTGGGGGCAAATAATGAAAAGGCTCGGTTGCAGGTGTACTGCTTACTCTTGATCTCCTGGGTACGGATCTGTAGGAGGTTAAGGGTGGAGGTTCTTCTGGACCACTCACTTTTGGATTTGGCAATGAGAGGCAGAAGGCAGCTTGCAGATTTGCTGTGTAGGATTTTAGATGTTATGGTGAGGGCTTTGAATTTAATTTTGGCAATCATGGGAAGCCAGTGAAGCTGTATAAGCAATGGGGTGATGTGGTCGCGACGAGGGGCTCCTGTGATTATTCATGCAGCCATGGCCAACTGTAATCTGTAGAGGATGTGTTTGGGGAGGCCTTGATAAATGATGTTACAATAGTCCAGGAGAGGTGTAAGTAGAGCCTGGCAGATGGTACGGAATAGGTCTGTAGAGAGAAGAGGGCAGAGGTTCCTCAGGGTTTTTAGCTTTTGGTAAACGGAGGATGTTGTTTTCTTTATATGTGCTTGGAAAGTTAGCTTCTGGTCAAGTGTTATGTCAAGGTATCTGATCTCAGATTTGACCGTGATTTCTGTGTCGTCTAGTCTCAATGTTTGTTGAGGAAAGAAGGCTGGGTCGGTGGTTACGTATAAGGCTTCTGTCTTCTCTTTGTTGATGCGTAAATTGTGTCAGGTGAGCCATTCCTTTGCATCTTTGAAACAGTTTTGGAGACTGGTGATTCCAGGGCAGAGGAGGTTATTAGGTGTGAAGATCATTATATTGTCAGCATAAATCTGATATTGAATGTTGTGGTTCTTGAAGATCTGGCAAACCGGTTGTATGAAAATATTAAAGAGGAGAGCTGAGAGATTTGATCCCCGGGGAACTCCTGTTTGTTGAAGGCCAGATTCTGATATCGACGTACATCTCCTTTCTATGTCCGGGCTGACGTGGACTTACAAAGTAGATCATGATTCTGATCCTGCGGGGCACGTCTAGCCTGTATGCGAACAGGCCTATACGGGCTGTCCAGGACTGCGATTCAGTCTCAGCCTGCACGTACAGCCATAGCCTGGTTAAATGGAGCCACGGTGCCAAGGCATCCTGTTGCCATGGCACCGCAGCTCTATTTTAAAGCCGCGATGCCAGCCGCAGCTAAAAAAGTTAATTCCTCGCAGCCTGACCCCCAATCTGGCCTCCTAAGGCCAGGATCAGATTGTGGGGAATTAACTGCCCTCCCCAGCCCTTTCTGCGCCCAGGGCTGCTTAAAAAGAAACATCCAAGGAAGTTGTTCCACCTTGGGGGTGGAATAACTTCCCTGGCCATTTCGCTGGCCCTGGACATACAGGGCCGACATTAGAATCGGCCCTGCATGACCAGGGCTGGCGACTGCCCACTGCCTGCCTCCAGGCCGCTTCTTTCCCGCTCCCAACTAACTTCCCTGCACAACCGGCGGGGAAGTTAGTCAGGGCATGCAGCTGGCACAAATAGCGGGGATGGATGTCCCATTGGCATGTCCATCCTGTTATTCATGTCTCAGAATAACCCCCTGAGTGAATGGGGTTGAAGTTTTTCTGTTGATTCTAACTTGCTGCTTTTGAGATTCTCGGTAAGATTGTAACCAGATGAGAGTGATTCCTTGGAGTCCGATTTCTGCGAGCCTTTGAAGTAGCAGGTTGTGAGGGATGGAGTCGAAGGCTGAGGTGATGTCTAGGAAAAGGAGAAGGAAACCATTTTTTTGCCTTTGTAATCCTGTTATGAGGGTGTTTAGCAGGGAGGTGATGAGAGTTTCAACCCCATGATGTTGTCTGAATCCATGCTGGTGTGGGGTGAGTGGGGCATTTTTTGTAAGGTGGTCTTGAAGTTGTGTGAGTACTATTTTTTCAAGGATCTTTATAACAGGCGGGATGCTGGATATAGGTCTATAAGGCTTTGGGCATGTTGGGTCGAGCTTGGCACTCTTTATGAGAGGACGGATTGATGATTGTTTCAGAGATATGGGCACTTGCCCTAGGAACAATGAAGCGTGGATGATCTTCATTAGATAGGCACTGAATTGACTGCGGGTGATTTTTACCCATGATACCAGACATGGGTCTAGCACTGAGGTTGTTGTGCTGAAGGCCTGGATTGTGTCTTCCAGGTTATGTAGTGATGGTAGGTCAAATTGTGACCACTGATTCTGAGGTGTGGCAGTGTGGTCAGTTTCAGTTGAGGAATGGATCATCGGAGGTGTGGATAGCTGTTTGGAGATTAAATAAGTGGTAAATTTATGAGGACAAATGTCTTTGTGTGCTCTTCCTTTGGATGGTTCTTTTATGAGTGTTTTCGCTATGGTGAATAGTTCTTGTGGCTTATCGCTTTGTTGATTAGATTGGTATGGCATTCTTTTTTCCACTTGAATGTTTCCTCATAATGTTTAAGTAGTTCTAGATCGTGTGGAGAAGTGGATCCCTAGAGGTTCTCCATTTGTGTTCTAGGCACCTTAATTTGCTTTTTTGCTTCTGCAGGGGGGCTGAGAACCATGGGACCCTTGTCCTGGATTTCCCTGTATATCGTTTTGAATGGATAAGAGCATCCTGGTGTTCCAGTCTTGGATTAGGCTGTGAAAGTCAGCCTTCGAGTCTACTATAGTATCAAGTTGTGGGATGACGGATTCAATGAACTTTTCCTTGATAAAGTTCTTAAATCTCCAGGTGGTGAGAGATGAAGGATCTTGAGTAGCTTGCTGTGAGGTGAGGGGAATCAGAAAAAGTATGGCTGCATGGTATGACCACGGTACTGGGAGGATTATGGTTGGTGGCTGGTGCAGTAGAAGGGGAGAGTTTAAAGGCATAAATATGAGGTCTAAGATGTTACCCTTTGTTTGTGTTGGGCTGTTTAGCATCTGGATGTAGCTGAGGGCTTCCATTGCATCTAGAAATGAGTTTGCTTGTGGGTAGGAGATGGAGGTTAGGTTGAAGTCTTTGGGTAATATAAGAGGTTTCTGGTTGGTTGGGGTGGAACATGCAGTTTCAAGAAGAGTCAAGAGTTTGGTTGCGATGGTGTGTGGTGCTCTGTATGTTAAGTAGAGTGATATAGAGCTATTAGCCCCTATTAAGGTGTCAATTTTTGTAGTGGAGTTGGTGTTAATAACTTTGAGCTTAAGGTTTTCTTTAGAGATGATGCATACTCTTCCGCCCCTGCTGTGCTGTTTGAGGTTAGTATTGAGCATGAGGGGAGCAAAGCTGATTTAAGGGGACTGTGTCTGAATCTGTGAACCATGTTTCTGTTATGCAGAGGATGTCAAGGTTATTTTCATTGATGAAATCAGTTAGTATCTGGATCTTGTTTTGGGCAAAGTGGGCGTTAATGAGGGCACATCTTGTGAGCTGCATTGTATTGTACTTCATCTGGTCTACGTATATTGTGTGGCACTATGTGTAGAGCAGTTGGGGGCAGAGATCCCTCATGTGGGTTCTTGTAAGTTTAAATTATGGGAATGGAGTTACTGAGCCAACAGACTCAGCAAGAATGGTGAATATTAGGAGGAGTAGGACAATATTCATGATGATGATGGTTAGTCTTCTGTGTCTTGTTTCCATGTTTATAGGTTGGTTTTATTGTTTAGAGAGGGCTTTCTGGATGTGGTGGGTTATTGGCTTGGCTGGGGTCGTTGTGGTAACACTTGGTTTCTGAGGAGGAACTGTTGCAGAGATCCTTTGGAAGGTGGAGCTTTAGGCCTGTGTGAGGTTGCTCTGTCGTGTCTACCACTGGGAAGTGACAGACGGTGTCTCTCTGGTTGGTGTTTAGTTGATTGGTTGATTGGTACCTTCTTTGTTCTTGTGTCTTGGTCACCACCTAAGGGCCACACCAACGAAGCCCCTGGTGAGGCCCTCAGGCACGGGCCTGCCGGGCGTGGGCTCACCTGATGGCGCTTTGATTTAAAATCCTGGCAGGGGGGCCCTGATTGGCCTTGTGATGAGGAGAGGGAGGGTTTCAATCTTCCGTTCCCTGTCCTGATGCCAATTGGGGCCTCTTAGAAATGGCGGTGCAGTTCTTCGCGCCCAGTGGTGCTTTGATTTAAAATCCTGGCAGGGAGACCTTGATTGGCCTTGTGATGGGGAGTGGGAGGGGTTTCAACCTCACACATGCCTGCAGATGGCTCCATTGCTTCTGGGATTGAACGGGTATGTGTAAGTCCATTGCCCTCCCCAGACATGCCTTTGTGGAATGGTTACAGCAACGTGTCTGTGATTTTGATTTCCACATTCATGTCAGCAGATGTCCAAAGCACACCTAATCCTTTCAGAATGACCTGCATAGTGCCTTTGTGCCCTTATAAAACTGCCTTCCTGAAAGTCCTCCACAAAATTACCGTTGCTCTGAGGTAGGCATACCTTTTTCACCTATGTTTGCGTGGATACATACACATTTTATAACACGCATGTGTCTCTTGCAGCTCCACTCAACCTCCTTCCCCAGAAATGCAATTTTATGAGCACCTACTGCTACACGTAAAATGCTGTTTTGCCCACAAAAATAGCTGATAGAATTACCCCCATGCTGAGAGACTTTCTCTTCTTGAGAAAAGCCATTTGGCTTGCTGGCACAATAAGGCTGAGCTCTATTTTTATACGCAGGGCAGGTAGACAAGGAGTGAAATACTAGCTTGCTTGCAACCTACCCATCAGTCTTAAACTGCCGCAATAACTTTCTCCTGATAAGAGAATCAACTGTCACTATCATTTAACCTAAGGTAAAGAGGGAGGCTACACTGACAAGAAGGAGAATTTGTGGCCCAGAAGAAACCTGCTCCTGTTGCTACAGGAAGAAGCATTGCCGTAGTTGAAAAAAATGTATAAAGAAATATTTTCATACAAGCAATACACTGGTGATTTTTTTTGTGCAAGCATTTCAAATTAGATTATCAGACACTGGACGGGCTGCAGTGCAATCTACTGTGCTGTCATGGGAAGCTATACAGTTATGTACTATTCGAAGGTACCAGAAAGCTTATAAACTGAACACCGTCCTGCCCTCTGGTGGACACACTCAGAGGGCAAAAGTTTAAAACAGCTCCTTCTGAGTGAACGGTTAAAGAGCTTTTGGGAAGAAAAACAGTTCTTGGTGCCTCATCTAAAAAGTCTGTAACTATAACAGATCATATTCACATTGCAAATCATGTTGTAATGCATTCACCATTGTGAAGATCTTATCCCTCATGCATTTTGATCTTATGACCTTCATAGATGGAAAAACAACTCCTTGGCATAAAATCTCAACAAATGTGGCACATAGCCAAGTCTAGATCTTAAATTTTATACACAATTCAATAGGGACCAAATGAACATGGCAAATGATGGCAGATAAAGACCAGCACGGCCCGTCCAGTCTGCCCAGTAAGGTGATTTTACTTTAGGTTGTAACTGCTTCTCTGCGCAGGTGGTTACCCCTGTTCTTATTATTATTAAGTGCCGTTGACTTGGTGTCAACTCCTGGAGACCCTCTGGATAGTTGACCTAAAGTTTGTTTGGTCTTCAGCCAAGCGGCTCATTGTTGATAGAGTGGTATCCATAGCTGCTGTTATTGTATCGCTCCATCTCATTGCCGGCCTTCTTCTTTTACGGTGACCTTCTACCTTGCCAAGGACACTGGCTAGGTGGTTGCCCTAAGAATAAAGTAGTGGGATAGCCATATTAGTCCACTATAAATTTAGCTAAATAAAAAAACTAAAGGTTAGTCCAATAAAAAAGTACCATTTTATTTTCCTTTTTTAAAAAAAATTTAACTACCAAAAATAAAGAAAGCAGCATATTCCTAGCCTATATACATTTTTTAAAACTTTGCAATGGTGGTTATATTCAGCAAAAATTGTAGCAGTTTAATTATGTACCCTGGGAATCTAATATAAAGCATATAGAGACTCCTGGCACTGCACACTGGATTGACATGTTACTTAATGTAAATATGTACTCTGCAAAAGACAAAGGAGATGCAAAATGATAACACACTAAGGAGCAAAAAGAAAAAGCTAGAACCACAGCACAGTTTATAACACACAATAAAATTATTATAACTAATTTTATTTTGGTGATATAAATTTTGCTGTGGTTCTCATTTTTTATTTTTAAACATATATTCTGCATCCAAAAAAAACCCTCTCCAATGGGTGCATGGCTGAACTAGGATATTTCAATCAGATCTCAACTTACCAAAAATAATTTCTGAATCTGGTGTCATCTCAATATCAACACTATAAACCCTCACTAGTACTAGGCATATTGAGGCACATTCCATAGAGCATGTCCAGGTCCCTGTGCATCCGATCGGAACAGAATGCACTGCAGACCCAATTCTGATCCTGCGGGGGCTAGACATGTCCTGCGGGATCAGAATCAGGTCTAGGGTCTGTATGTGCAGGCTGGGACTCGATTCTGATCGGCCTGCATGTACAGAGCCATGCCCGGCTAATGCAGTCAGGCTCCTGAATGGAGCCACAGTGCCATCGTGTCCCATTGCATGGCACCGTGGCTCCACTAAGGAGCCGCAATCCCCGGCTACTGACTGCTCTTTTCTTTCCTCGCAGCCTGACCCCCAATCTAGCCTTCAATAGCCAGGGTGGGGTTGTGGGAAACCCCCTTAACCCCTCACCTTCCTTGCGCTGCCTGGGCCTGCCATCCCAGGACGTCCAGGGGGATAAGTCCCCCATCCAGTCTGCTGACCCTGGATGTACAGGGCTGACTTCAGAATCAGCCCTGTACATCTGGGGTCGCGGACTGCCGACTGACCACCCTAACTCTGCCTCTGCAATGCCCCCTCTTGCCCCCATCTAAGCCTCCCTGTACAAAGTCCTTGTTCGTATGGGGAGGCTTTTAACAGGGCCGGCAGGGGGACGAATAGCAGGAATGAATGCGGTACAGAATAGACTCCATTGTGAAGTAATTCAAAACCTTATAAAAATTATTCAAGACCTATAGAGAGAATCTACCATTCCATAGCAGCATCAACTTCTAAAACTCACACAAGGGGCCTATCCAGAAAAGAGGAGCACAGTAAATATTGCAGTGGGCTATAGAACATCCATAAATCTATTCCGAAAACAGAGCAAGTCAGATTATTACCTATCTTGACATAGAAATTCTATGCTAACAGAATACCTGGCCTTGGTTACACGCTCAGAACACAGATCTTCACCAAACTGAAAATAGACATATGTAGCCAAAAATTAAATGGAAGCCCTAAGAAGCCAGTCTCTGCATCAGTGACGTAGCAAGGACTGATATTTTGATGGGGCCTGGGGTTAATATTGGTGGACACAAAGCAGTACAAATGTTGACACTGCCTCCAGTTACCTTCTCATTCAACTGTTCTGCTGCTGCTGATTCGGTGGGCCTCATGCTAATATGGAGAGGCCATGGACCACCCAGGACCACCTTTGACTACATACTTGCATGCAGTACAATACCAGACAAATAGGAAGGGATGCATGAAAATTCCAAAGACTGACATATTCCAATCACTAAACTGAAAATAAAATACATTTTCTATCTTTGTAGACTGGTCATTTTATTCTCTAATCATCTTGATCTCAATCTCTGTTTTCTGTTTCCCTCTGTCTTCTCTTAACTCGCTTTTTAGGATCTCCGGCACATCTGTCACTTCTTTCCCCTCCTGTCTTTTTCACTTCCTTATCGTTTCCTTTCAGCTTTCTTCCATTTATTTTTCTCTCTATAAACGCAGATTTTACTCCTTCTTAGAAACATAGAAACATGATGGCAGAAAAAGACTGCATAGCCTATCTACTTTGCCCTTCCATATCAACTACAATAAGAACATAAGATATGCCATACTGGGTCAGACCAAGGTCCATCGAGCCCAGTATCCTGTTTCCAACAGTGGCCAATCTAGGTCATACATAACTAGCAGTTTCCCCAAAAGACACAGGTTCCAGAATGCTTGTATTGGGTCAAGCAGTGATATCCTGGGTCCCTTTTTCATGTTTGAATATTTTTTATTAATACTGCAAATAAACAACAGGACAGGGCAAAAGACATAGCAGAGTGACATCACAAAACACTAGTACAAACCAACTACCTCCATAGACACAGTCCATAGCGTATTCAGAAGCATAAATACAGAGGCAAGTTATAGAAGAAGCGGAGCGGTGTTGCCCACCTCCCAACTCCGGGCACCCACCGCGGACTGAGCCCCGCCGTTCAGGAAACAAATATTTTTATTGCAAGAAGGTTCCCCCCCCGGTGTTCCCCCCACACACACCCCCGTTCCCCCCCCCCACAACCCCCCCCCGCCCTGCTCCCCCCCCCCATACCCACTGCAGCAAGCTACATATCCCTCCTCCACGGAGGAGGAGGAATAAGAGGAAGATAAGAACATAAACAAAAAAACCCCAAAAGCTTAACAAGAAGAGAGAAGAGGGAGAAAAGGAAGGGAAAAAGAAAAAGAAGAAAAAGAAAAAGAAAGGGGAAAGGAGATGTTGGAAGAAGCCAACCCCCAAGGGGTCACTAACCATCACTCAATATCCGAGTGCGAGTACCACTAGGTAGGAATTGTAGGTGTGGACCCCACCCCTCCAGGAATCTTTGCCATCTCCGGGGATAACCACTCGCATGACGCTTCTCCATCAACAGCACCGCATGCAGGCTCCCCCTCCAAAGCCCGTAGGCGGGTCCCCGGGCATCCATCCATCTCTGCAAAATAGACCCACGAGCAATCACCAACACCAATCGCAGCCACTGCCACACCACCTCCCCCACTCCCACCTCCCTGGGATCATCCCAAATGTCCAGCACCAAGTTTTGTGCCGTGAAGGGCAGACACGAGGGTACGCAACCCCCAGATAGTTTTGAACCCTCCCTCAGAAGGTCTGAACCCGCACACAAAGCCAGAACATATGCCCAAGTGTAGCTCTGCCTTCCCCACACCAAGGGCAACAGTGAGAGGAACTGACGCCGGCCCTCCAGGCCCGCAATGGCGCAAAGTATAAGCGTCGCAGCAACTTGTAGTGCATGTCTCTATGCAGCACCAACACACTCAACTTCGGGGTGCTAGCCAAACTACGCAGAAGCCCCTCCCCTGCTACCACTACCCCCAATTCCCGGGCCCAAGCCCCAGCAAGATCCTCCAGTGAAGGCGGCGGCGCCAGCTCCCACAACATTTTGTGCAACCAAGCCACCCCCGTACCCAAATCACCCCCCATCAATCCTTCCTCAATCCCAGTGCTAACGGCCCCTCTCAGTGTACCAGAAGGTATACTACGGACGTAGCTACGAATCTGAGCATAGGGGAACATATCCCGACCACCCAAAGAGTAACGTTGACTTAAAAGAGCAAAAGGTTCCAAATGGCCCTCATCGGTAAGCAGATGTTCAAGGTTGACTATACCAAGCTTCTGCCATCGAACAAAGCTACCCCCCAGTGTGCCAGGGAGAAAATCCCCGTTCCCTAGTAACGGGAGATAGGGAGAGTAATTAACCTGGAGGCCCTTAGCTTTGCAGAAGAACCGCCAGGCCATACGAATGGGCTCCACCAGTAAGCAGCGGGTATCGGGTTCCAGCCTGTTAAGCACTTTTACATGCAGCAGATACCGCGGATTCCAGGGCCGCACCACCTCCCGAAGCATTTCAGTCGGAGTGTACACCCCCAGCTCCCATATCCAATCCCGCACATGTCGCAAGAGACAGGCAACATTGTATTGCCGAGGATCAGGGAGTGCCATACCCCCTCTATCCCACGGCTGCCTCAGAACTGCCAGAGAGATCCGAGGCCTCTTCCCCTTCCAAAGCAATTGATTAATCACTCGGTCCATTTTTCGAATGTCAGAACGTGTGAGCCACAACGGGAGAGTTTGGAGCACGTACAGCATTTTGGGGAACAAGGCCATCTTATAGAGTGCAATACGACCCCCCAGGGACAAGGGCAGATCCCGCCATTTATCCACACTAAGAGTTAACTCCGTCAATATCTTTTTAACATTCAACTGGTAGAGATCATCCAACTTGGCAGGCAGGTGAATACCCAAGTACTTGAACTTCCCCTCCGCCCATTTCAAAGGGAAGTCCCCCGCCCACCCGGAGGACGCCGCCTCCCCTATCAACATGGCCTCAGATTTGTCCAGGTTGAGGCGAAAACCCGAGGGCACCCCATAGGTTGCAATCAGTTCTAATAGCCGAGGCAGGCCGATCTGAGGGTCTACAATATGCAGAAGCAAATCATCGGCAAAGGCCGCCACCCGAAACTCAGTCTTTCCCACTGCCACCCCCTGAAACCGTACACTAGACCTGATTTGTATCAATAACGGCTCCAGTGTTAAAACAAATAACAGGGGGGACAAAGGACACCCCTGTCGAGTCCCCTTCCCAATGTGGAATTCAGGCGACATAGCGCCATTAACCAGAATGGCACCGCGGGGGTCGGCATACAATAGCCTTACCACATCCACGAAAAAATCTGAGAAACCCATGCCTCCCAGCACCTGATACAGAAACCCCCAGTCGACCCTATCGAACGCTTTCTCCGCGTCGAAACTAATTAACATCGAGCCCCGCCGAGCTGACCGCCCCGCACACATGGACATCAACACACGGTGGAGACTGTACGCCGCATGCCGCCCCCTCACGAAGCCTACCTGATCCTTATGAACCAATGCCGGCAGAAACTCCGCCAGCCGGTCGGCCATTATTTTGGCCAGAATTTTAATATTGACGTTCAGTAGTGAAATGGGCCGATAGGAACTGGGTAGTAACGGGTCCCTCCCCGGTTTTGGCAAAATAGTGACCAGGGCTTTATTGGCCTCATAAGGGAAGCAACCGCGTTGCACCAGGTCATCAAAATATTCCACCAGGGGGATCCCCACTTTGTCTCCCAAGATCTTGTAAAACTCACTCCTGAGCCCATCCAGGCCCGGAGCCCGGCCCCGCTTCAGAGCTTTGATGCCCAGCATGACCTCGCGCGGGGAGAGATGGGTTGATTCAAAACCTGTAGGTTCTCCTCAGTTAAGGTAGGCAGCGAACAGCCCTCCAAAAATGCCCGACCCTCCGCCTCTTTCCCTTCTTCTCCTCCATACAACTGCTGGAAATAGTCGGTAAAAATCCCAGCAATCTCCCCCTCATCCCTCCGCAAAGTCCCATCCGGGTGCCGAATGACCCCTATATGTCTAGGGCCCCCCTCCGGCCTAATCAGAGAGGACAACAATCTGCCCGCCCGATTCCCATGTTGGTAAAGCTGAAACCGATAATACATCAGCGACTTTCTAGCTCGCTGGTGCAGCAGCGCCTCCAACTCCGTTTGCAGCTCCCGCATACGGGTCCTATCCCCTGCGTTCCCAGTCATCACCAACCTCCGGCGCACCTTTCCAAGCTCCCGCTCCAGCGTAACAATGCGCTGGTTCACCCGTTTTCGCTTTGCACTCAAGTAACTAATGATCTCTCCCCGGAGCACAGCCTTTCCAGCCTCCCAAAATAAAGTTGGATTGATATCCGGGCCCGCATTCAGATCCTTATAGACCTCCCATCTGTCGCGCAAGTAGCCCTCAAACTGAACATCCCCACACAGCTCCAAGGGATAGCGCCACATCCTGGTACGGTGGGGAGTCCTCCGACGCAGCTCCAAAATGACCATGGCATGGTCCGAGATTACGGCTGGCCCCACATCCGCCTTGAAAACCCGTCCAAACAGGGAGTCTGAGATCAGAAAGTAATCTATTCTAGACCAGGTGCCATGACTTCTGGACATGTGAGTGTACTCTCGGTCCCCCGGGTGCATGACCCTCCAAACATCCATCAAGTCATGCGCCTCGCATAACCCCAAGATTCTCCGCGCACTGCGCAAATCCCTGCTGCCCGACCTCCCCGACCTATCCAAATTGTCGTCCAATACGGCATTGAAGTCTCCCCCCATGATAACTTGATAGCCACCAGTGTCGGCGAGCAAGTGGGTCAACCGTTGATAAAACTGGGCTTCGTATACGTTAGGCGCATAGACATTACACAGCACCACTTTAATACCTTCTAAGACCCCCCAAAGCACAACAAACCTACCCTCCGAGTCTGTTTCCACTCTATCTTCCACCCATCCCACAGATTTAGAAATCAATGTTGCCACTCCTCGTTTTTTCCCCACAGCCTGGGCTCCATAGACTTTGGCAATGTGTCCCTTACCAAGCTTGTTATGTTCCTTCTCCGTTAGATGGGTTTCCTGTAAGAGGATGACCCCTATGCACTTACGCTTTAATTGTTGCATTACCTTGTACCGTTTAACTGGGGATCCCAGACCACAGACATTCCAAGATGCAATTTTAGTAGTGCTACCCATTATTCTTCACAGTCCGGCCCGCCAACCAGTGAAATTCCAGTGCAAAAGGTCGGCGAAGCCCCCCCCAGCCCAGGGGCCCCGCCCTCTCCAACCAAAGCCGCCTGCCCCAGTCCCGGACACATTCACTCACCACAGACAGCCGTTCTACCAAAGCACGCAAACCCATCTTCCTCACATAGATGACAAACCCCAGCTGCAGCCCATCCCCATCCCCCCCCTCCCCCCCCACCCCCTCAAGCATCAACCCCTCCTCCCCTCTAACAGCTCTCACCTCCCAGCCCTTAAAAGGAGGCCCCTCCATGACATCCGGCGCCTGCAGAGCCCAGCCCCCCCCCCACACCCCGGGCCATCAAGCAGTACCTCTCCACCCCATAACTGTCCATAAGTTACCTTCCCGCCTGTCCTCCCCACCACAACCGGTGGGCCTCAATGGCAAACCTCCGGGCTCCTGTGGTTGTAGCCCCCCGCCCCCCCCCCCGCCCCCCCCCCAGTGACAATCCTTCCCAATGGCTCTCAGGTAGCGCCCCTACCGTCCCTCTTTAAACTACCAGCCCCCCACCGGGGACCCCCCTTCCTGATACAGCCAAGTATTCTTAGCACACCTAGTGCTGAGACATTGGAAACATTTGAAACATTTGGAACACTTGAGACGTTTGAAACATTTGAAACATTGGGAACATTTGAGACATTGAGAACATTTGAAACATTTGAGACATTTGAGACATTTGAGACATTGAGAACATTTGAAACATTTGAGACTTTTGAGACATTGAGAACATTTGAAACATTTGAGACATTTGGGACAATTGAAACATTTGTGAACCATATCGTACACAAAGACCCAGCAGTGGGCAATCAAAGGGGTACTTACTGACCCTTCCCGGGGGGATCCCCCCCTCCCGTTGTTACCAACCCGCTAAGCATGCCACCGGGCTGAGAATAAAAAGGAATCTCCCCGCTCCCCCACCCCCAATAACAACCGCTCTCAATTCCTTCATTGAGAGCCGGCAAATCCCCATCTAACAGGTGCAAACCCTTAATCATAAACTTCCTTCAGGAACTGTATCAAAGGCTTACACACACTGAATACAAAAGGACGTACAGTCAGTAACTTTGCAGCTGTCGCAGGGGCCCTACACGTGGCAATCCAATGGGCTACTTTAAGCCGAGCAGGCAAAGACTTCCAGCTCTATCCCTTCTCCAGGCCACGATCCATCCCCTATATTGGGGCTCCAGCTAAATCTGGCCACCATGCCCAGAGTCTCACCTTACAGCAACCAGTCCAGTGCTAGCACGGCGAAAGTCACCCGTGTTGATCACAAAACGCCATAGCCTCCTCCGGCGACGCAAATAGGCGCTGACGGCCCTCACAGTCCACTCGCAAACGCGCCGGGTAGGCCAGAGTAAATCGCAGACCTTTTTCAGCCAGTCGGCTGCACACGTCCTTATAAGCTCTCCGACGCTGAGAAACACCGGCGGAATAGTCCTGGAAAATGAGGACTCTACAGTTGTTTCCTCCACTGCGTCTCTGCTGGCGCGCTGCTCGCAGAATTCCCTCCTTTTGGGCTGCATTGAGAAAACGGGCAATGACCGCCCGGGGTCGATTGTCGCCAGCCCGGAGGGGTCCCAGCCGGTGTGCTCTCTCCAAAATAATTGGACCCAGCCCTTCCTCCAGCGGTAAGTTGTCTGGTATCCACTGCTCTAAGTAGCTTCGCAGGTCCTTCTCCAACACTGACTCGGCGATACCGATGAAACGCAAATTATTTCTCCGGCTCCGGTTTTCGAGGTCTTCGAGCTTGTCAGTTTGTTTCAGCAAGGCCTCTTCCAACTTCTGAATCCGGGCCTCGGCCCGGGATTGCACATCCTCCAGGGAGCTAATTCTCTGCTCTGCTCTGTCGACGCGGCCATTAAACTCGGTAACCGCTTGCACCACTGCGGCCATCTGTGTGGCCAGGCCCCCCAGGCGGTCCTCCAGGGCGAGAACCACGGCCTTGGACACGTCCTCCACCATCGTGCCCGAGGTAGCATGTTCACCTTCCGCCATCTTAGCTTCTGTTCCGCGGGGCTTTTCGCGCTTGGAGGATTTCGCCGCCATAGACTTCCCGGGCGAGCCTGCACCAGCCACGACTCTCCCTGCCGGCAGTAAAAAGGCTCCCAAACGAGACCGGGTAAAATCAGGCTGAACCAGCAAATTATGAAGGCAGGGGGGAGGGTGGGCTCCGGAGCCAAGAAAGACACGTCTTCCCTAGCCCACCATGTCACCGGAAGTCCCCTGGGTCCCTTTTTAATAATGGTTTATGGACCTTTCCTCCAGGAACTTGTCCAAACCTTTTTTAAACCAGGCTACACTAACAGCTTTTACTACATCCTCCGTTAACAAATTCCAGAGTTTGATTACACGTTGAGTGAAAAAATATTTTCTCTTATTAGCCTTTATAGTTTACCCTGTAGCTTCATTGCATGTCCCCTAGTCTTCCTATATTCTGATAACGTGAACAATTGATTTATGTTTACCCGTTCCACTCCGTTCATTAATTTATAGACTTCTATCATATCTCCCCTCAGCCGTCTCTTTTCCAGGAGAGCCCTAACCCTTTTAGCCTTTCTTCATAGGGGTATCCTTCCATCCCCGTTACCATTTTGGTGGCTCTTTTCTGAACCATTTCTAATAACGCTATATCCTTTTTAAGATACGGCAACCAGAATTGTACCCAATATTCAAGGTGTGGTCACACCATGGAACGATACAGAGGCATTATAATATCCTTTATTTTATTTTCCATTCCTTTCCTTATGATACCTAGCATTCTATTTGCTCTCTTGGCCGCCGCTGCACACTGGGCACAGGGTTTTAACATGTTATCCACAATGACGCCTAAATCTTTTTCCTGGGTGGTAGTTCCTAATGTGGAACCTTGCATCGTGTAACCATAGTGTGGTTTGTTCTTCCCTAGGTGCATAACTTTGCACTTGTCCACATTAAATTTCATCTGCCATTTCAATGCCCAGTCTTCCAATTTATTAATATCCTCTTGCAAATTTCCACAATTCTCATAGGTTTTAATAACTTTAAATAGTTTTGTGTCATCTGCAAATTTGATAACCTCACTCGTTATTCCCTTTTCCAAGTCATTTATGAATATTTTATTTATTTATTTATTTATTTATTTATTTATTTATTACAGTTTCTTATATACCGCGCTATTTAGAATCAGCGCGGTTTACATCATAACAAAACGACCACAACGACAAACTGTCAGGTTTTACATTGAACAGGAATACAAACTTGGATAACATACAACTGAATATGTCAAAAAGCAGCGGTCTCCAATTGTAAAGAATCAAAAAAAATGTAAGATTTAACTTGATAAACAACGACACATTTGCAGGGGTATTTTAACAGAAAAGTAGCTCCTAAAGCCAAAACACGAGGTCTGAGTGAAAGAAAAGCTTTACGTTTCACTTGTGTACTGCGACAAACATCAGGAAATATCTGAATCACCTGACCAAAATATTTTTCATGACAAAATTTAAAATAGGCACGCAAAACTGATTCTTTATCTTTCTTTAAGGAGAAAGTCACCAACAAAGTAGCACGAGTGGGAATTTCCTCAGTAGAGGTCTCCAAAAATTCTGATAAATCTAAACTTGGCACATTTAACTGATCTATTTCTTGACGAACACCACCACCAGACTCCGAATCCAAAACAGGAGGTTCTCTGACCCCGACAGGTAAATAATACAATTTAGATAAGATTATAGCCTCGGGATCAGATATTCTCAATACATCTTTTAAATATTTAGAGAACAAAATACTGGGAGAAAGGTAATGTGTTCGGGGAAAATTTAACAAATGGAGATTTTTTACACGCAAGGCATTCTCAAACATTTCATCGCGACGATGTAATAATAGAGAGTCTTGGACAGAAGATGCCAGGACTCCCTGTACAGAGGAGATTAAACCCTCCATTTTAGTTTTAGAGCATTCCAAAGTATTCAATCTAACCTGACAGTCAGTTAATGCAGTCACAGTCTCATGAGTAAATTTGGGAGTTTCATTAAAGAAGAATTCAAAGACATCTCAGTCCGTGAGACAACTTGCCATATGTCTTGTAAGGAAACATCTTTCGGTGGCTTAGGAGCTTCAACAGTAGAGGAGAAATCAAAAGGAACAGGCATAACAGAGACCGCGGAGTTTACCTTCAAAAAGGAGTCTGGCAACTGAACGAGTTCAGGCGTAGGATCCTCCTCGACTCTACGAGGAGAGCCTGCACCCAACGGTGACGGCTCCATACTGGGTGGAGTCAAAACCCGACGCGGATCAGGAGACAAATCACCGGAGCAAGGACTCGCTGACATTGAGGACTCCGAAAGTGATTGGGCGGCAAGGGAGGACACCACGGATTTAACATGACTATCCATGGGCCCTACAACCTTAACCGCCTTACCAGATAACATTAAAGAAACGGATTTCTTCTTTCGCTTCCCCATACAATTCTTTACAATTGGAGACCTTTTTGAAGGGGTCGGCTTTGAAATGAGTTGTAGTTCTTTTATCTTTGGGAGCTCTTACTAAGTTAAATGGAGTCTATCTATTCTCCACTCCATTCTGGGATGTTTTTTTCTTTCTTTTTATGTATTTTTCACACTCCATATTGTGGGCTGGGAGTTATTGTTTGGTGTAATACTATGTGTATTGTATATTCTATATTGCCTTGCATTACCTTCTTTTTTACCTTAATAAAGAGGTTTTAAAACAGAAAAAAAAAAAAAGCAGCGGACCCAGAACAGATCCCTGGGGTATAACACTATTCACCTTTCTCCATTGGGAAAATTGGCCATTTAGCCCTACCCTCTGCTTTCTATCTTTTAACCAGTTCCTGATCCACAATAGTACACTGCCTCCTATCCCATGACTTTTTAGTTTTGCTAAATGTCTCTGATGAGAAACTTTGTCAAAGGCTTTCTGAAAGTCCAGATACACTATATCAACCGACTCACCTTTGTCTACCTGTTTATTCACACCTTCAAAAAAACATGACAGATTAGTAAGACAAGATCTTCCTTATCTAAAGCCATGTTGGCTGTGTCCCTTTAGGCCATGACTATCTACATGTTGAGTAATTTTGTTCTTTATGATGGTTTCTACCATTTTTCCTGGTACTGATGTCAGGCTCACCGGTCTGTAGTTTCCCGGATCACCCCTGGAACCCTTTTTAAAAATTGACGTTACATTGGTGATCCTTCAATCTTCAGGTATTACAGATGATTTTAATGATAATTCACAGATTACTAATAGCAGGTCTACAATCTCATATCTTAGTTCTTTCATCACTCTTGGATGTATACCATCCGGTCCAGGTGATTTATCAGTTTATCAAATAGTTTGTAATACATCTTCCCGGTGTAGCGATATTTCTTTCAATTCTTCTGTAGTATCACCTTTAAATACCACTTCAGTCATAGGTAACTTCCCTACATCTACAATAGTCCCCCTTTTATCATTAATGATCCTCTCTGTTTGTCCCATGTTTTTTTGAATTCAGATACTGTCATCGTGTCCACCACCTCCACCGGGAGACTATTCCACACCTCTACTACTCTTTCTTTAAAGAAATATTTCCACATATTACTCCTGAGTCTATCCCATTTCACCCTCATCCTATGTCCCCTCATCAAAGAGCTTGCTTTCAATCGAAAGACACTCTCCTCCTGTGCATTTGTGCCATGGAGATATTTAAACATCTAATAGAAACATAGAAACATGACGGCAGAAAACGACCACATGGCCTATCTAGTCTGCCTTCCATATCACCTACTGCAAGTCTCCTTTTTTCCTTTAGAGATCCTCTGTGTTTCTCCCATGCTTTTTTGAATTTAGATACTGTCCTCATCTCTACCATTTCTCCTCTATCCCACCTTTCCTCTAAAATAAGATCCTCATTTGTTTTATAACAAAGACCACTAAGCATTTTAGTAGCCACCCTCTGCACCAATTCCATCCTGTTTATATCCTTTTGAATGTGCGGTCTCCAGAATTGCACACAATACTCCAAATGAGGTCACACCAGAGACTTGTACAGAGGCATTATCACCTCCTTTTTTCTGTTGGCCATTCCTCTCCCTCTGCACCCAAACATCATTCTATCTTTCGCTGTTGTCTTTTCTTCCTGTTTAGCTACTTTAAGATCATCAGACACAATCACACCCAGGTCCCGCTCTTCTTTAGTGGACAAAAGTACTTTACCCCCTACCAGGGGCGGCCCAAGGGGGGTGCGGGGCCATGTGCGGAGACTCGGTGTGGGGCCTCATTTGCATAAGGGACCTAATTTGCATAAATATTTGCATAATGTTACCATATACTAACTTTTAGTAAACATGCCTCTTAATGAGTGTATGAATAAAGAAAGACTAAAAGATTTCTACATTACTATAATCCAGTGCCAACCGCCAGACACATTAGGAACTACTACAAACACTGCCCATTTAGAACCCATAGCAAACCCGCCGTATCCTAACAGCACTATCAGGACTCGCAAAGCACCATACCCTACCTATCAAAAGGAAACATACAAATATTAAACCAATACATTTCAGAGAATGCCAATACATGACCTACTGGGGAAAGAGAACAAGTGGCAATGTCAAATAGGAATTATATAAACAGAATACCTCAGCTCAGTTACACATGAACAGAACATAAACCATCACCAAACAAGGAATCACAATTTAGAAACAGGACGACAATAATTAAACTGGGAATCCCAAAAGCCAAACTTGGAATGTACAACACTGTAGAAATAAAACTATACATTAATTTGCTCTTGTACTAAACAAAGCGCAGGCATTAATGATGCACATTTACCAGAGCTACAGAATGAGCACCAAACTCGCAAGGAGACCAAACAAACCAAGGGGCGGGCAGGATAGGGGTCACTAGCACTTTATTAATGAAACACCCCTACGCGTTTCGGCAGGTGCCTTCATCAGGGGGTAGAAAGGATCATTAAACTTCTAGTCATAAAAAAGCGCATAAACAGTGTGTGACCAATAGTGCAATAGAAATAGCTTCAAACCGGCAATACACCGAATCAGCTTGAAAAAAATAAAGAGATATTTTTCTACCTTTTGTGCATTTTTTTTCAGCTGCAATTGCTCCAGCCACTTTCTTCTGGTTTCTTCATGTCTTCTGCTAACTCTCCATCGTCTGCTGTCCATTTGTCCTTTCTTCTCTCCTAGTTTTTTTTCCATTCTCTCTCTACATCTGCTTTAACATACTAATCTTTCTCCTTTTGCTCTTTCCTCATTCCTATTTCATCCACTCAAATTTTACCCCTCCATCCTCAATCCCCACTTACTCTCCCAATACCCGGCCAATTATAGATTTTTCATCCCTCCCACACAAAATATTTTTCCCCTCTCCATTTTACTCTCCCAGCCCCATCCCATTCTAATCCTCCCCCAACATCAGCTCCCTTCTAGTTCCAGCCTCACCCAGCATCCATTCCCTTCTAGTCCCTGCATCAGCCCATTTCCAGTCCTAGCCCCCCATCAGCCCATTTCCATTCCTAGCAACCCCCCAACCCAATACCAGTCCTAGCCCCCCCCATCAACCCACTTCCAGTCCTAACCCCCCATCACCCCATTTTCAGTTTAAACCCCCCCTATAACCCATTACCAGTCCTAACCCCCCATCAGTCCATTTCCAGTCAGCCCCCCATAGCCCATTACCAGTCCTAACCCCCCATCAGCCCACAGCCCATTACCAGTCCTAACCCCATCAGCCCACCTCAAGTCCTAACCCCTCCCCATCAGCCCATTTCCTGTCCTAGCCCCCCCTAGCCCATTATCAGTCCTAACCCCCCCCATAGCCCATTACCAGACAGCCCCCATCAGCCCAAAGCCCATTACCAGTCTTAACCTCCCCATAGCCCATTACCAGTTCTAACCCCCCCAACAGCCCACAGCCCATTACCAGTCCTAACCCCATCAGCCCATCTCAAGTCCTAACCCCTCCCCATCAGCCCATTTCCTGTCCTAGCCCCCCCCATAGCCCATTATCAGTCCTAACCCCCCATAGCCCATTACCAGACAGCCCTCATCAGCCCACAGCCCATTACCAGTCCTAACCCCTCCCCATCAGCCCATTTCCTGTCCTAGCCCCCCTATAGCCCATTATCAGTCCTAACCCCCCCATAGCCCATTACCAGACAACCCCCATCAGCCCACAGCCCATTACCAGTCCTAACCCCCCCAACAGCCCACAGCCCATTACCAGTCCTAACCCCATCAGCCCACCTCCAGTCTTAACCCCCCCATAGCCCATTACCAGTCCTAACCCCCCCATCAACCCACAGCCCACCTCAAGTCAAGTCCTAACCTCCTCCATAGCCCATTACCAGTCCTAACCCCCCCCCTCATCGGTTCAAGGAACATTAAAAAAATAAAAAGCTGAATGCTACCGCTGCCGCCACGGCAGCGGCAGAATGGAGTGTCCCGCGGGGCCCCCTCTGCCCGGCTGAGTCCCTCCCTCCCTCCCTCTGCGACGGCTGAGCCCCTCTGTGCCGGCTTTCAGATACGCGAAGGGAGAGTGTCTCCCTCGCGTCTCTGTTAAGCCCACAGGGGCTGATGGGAAATTTCCCATCTGCCCCTGCAGGCTTAACAGAGATGCGAGGGAGACACTCTCCCTTCGCGTATCTGAAAGCCGGCACAGAGGGGCTCCGCCGTCGCAGAGGGAGAGCTCAGCCGGGCAGAGGGGGCCCTGCGGGACACTCCATTCTGTTGCTGCCGCGGCGGCAGCAGCAGCGGTAGCAGCCAGCTTTTTTTTAAACTTAATTTTGAAAAAAAGCAGAATGTTCTTTGCGTGGGGCCCCCTGAAACGCGGGGCCCTGTGCAAAAAACATTCTTGCTCAATGGACGGGCCAGCCCTGCCCCCTACAATGTACTGCTCCCTTGGATCTATGCATCCCAAATGCATGATCCTGCATTTCTTGGCATTAAATCTCAGCTGCCAAATTCTCGACCATTCTTCAAGCTTAGCTAGATCCATCCTTGTGTTATCTACTTCTTCCTAGGTATCTACTCTATTGCAGATTTTGGTATCATCCGCAGACAGGAAACCTTATCTGACAGCCCTTCCGCAATATCTCTAACAAAGATCTTAAAAAGAATTGGACCAAGGACAGACCCCTGCAGCACACCACAGGTAACATCCCTCTCCTTAGAGTGAGCTCCATTTACCTGTACCCTTTGCTGCCTTCCACTCAACCAGTTTCTAACCCAATCAGTAACTTTAGGGCCAACCCTAGAGTGCTCAGTTTATTTATAAGTCGCCTGTGTGGAACGGTGTCAAAGGCTTTACTGAAATCTAGGTACGCCACATCTAGGACTCTCCTTCGGTCCAACTCCCTGGTCACCCAGTCAAAGAAATCAATCAGATTTGTCTGACAAGACCTGCCTCTCGTGAATCCATGCTGCCTTGGATTCTGCATTTCATTGGACTCACGAAACCTTGCTATTCTCTCTTTTAGCAGCATTACCAATAATTTACTCATCACAGAGGTTAGACTAACTGGCCTGTAGTTTTCAACGTCATGCTTACTTCCGCTTTTGTGTAAAGAGACCACATGTGCCTTTCTCCAGTCCTCTAGGACCACTCCCGACTCTAAAGAAGCATTGAAAAGGTCAGTCTGCGGATCCGCTAGATCGTCCACAAGTTCCTTCAGTATTCTTGGATGTATCTCATCTGGTCTCATCGCTTTATCTTCTTTTAGTTTAGCTAGTTCCTCACGAACACAGTCTTCTCAAAATCATTCGAGCTCCCCATCACTTCTGTTCCTATTCGTGGGTGTTTTCTGAGGTTCTGCTCCTGGCCCTTCATCTGTGAATATTTGTTAAGCAAATCCACTTTATCCTCATCAGCTTCTACATATTCCTCCCTTTCACCCTTCAGTCTTACAATACCATTTTCGCCCTTTCTCCTCTCACTAATATATCAGAAAAATGTCTTATCCCCCTATTTTATTGCATTGACTATTTCTTCTTTTTGTATCTTTGCTTTCCTAACTACTTTTCTAGCTTCTCTAAATTTTTCCAAATATAGATGCCTGTCTTCCTCTCTGTGATCGTTTGTATTTCTTAAAGGCCTCCCTCTTTTTCTTCACCTTTTCAGCTACATCTTTTGAGAACCATAGCAGCCTCCTTTTCCTTTTACATTTATTTACCTTTCTAACAAAATGTTAGTTGCCCTTAAAATATCTCCTTTCAGTTTTGCCTACTGTTTTTCTACATCCCACAGCTGTTTTCATCCCGCTAACTCCCCCTTGAGGTATGGTCTCATCTTGGCAAAGTTAGTTTTCCTAAAGTCTAAGACCCTCGCTTTTGAATGGATTTTATCAGCCCTGGTCCTAATACTGAACCACACCATCTGGTGATCACAGGATGTGAGATGATATCCCACTATAACATCAGAAACACTTTCCCCATTGGTAAGCAACAAGTCCAGTATGGCCCCTTCACATGTGGGTTCTGTTACCAGTTGCCTGAATAGTTCTCCCTATAGATAATCCAGGTATTCTTACTTCTAGATTACATGGCAGCAGGGATGTGCCAGTCAACATCTGGCATATTGAAATCACCTATCAATAGCACTTCTCCTTTCATTTATTTATTTATTTGGCTAGAATTTTATGCAGCCTTTCACAAAGGTCAAAGCGATGTACATAGAACGTTGAACAGGTTAAACAACGTTTACAAAGAATATTAACTATTTACATGAAGTATAGAGAATAGTAATTTTCACAATAAGGATGGGTAGAGGCATGGTGCCTTTAACTATTTACAAAGAGGCCAATTCCATTCAGGCTGTGCAGCCCCTGTGCGGCTGATCAGAAATGGTGGGTACAGAGGTAGACTTGATTCTGATCCTACCGGGGCTAGACATGGCCGCAGGATCAGAATTGGGTCTACCGCCTGGATGGGCAGGCTGGGCTCCAATTCTGATTGGCCTGCATGTCCAGCCATATACTCGGCTACCTCAGCCAGGCTCCTGAAAGGAGCCGCAGTGCCATGGCATTCCATCACTATGGCACCACGGATCCATTCAGGAGACGTGATCCCTAGCCACCAACCAACCTCTGTTTTCCCCCAGCCCGACCCTCAATCTGGCCTTTCACGGCCTAGGTTGAGCTGCAGGGAACGCGCTGTGCCCCCTCAACTTCATCCCTGGGTCCCAAGTTGCGATTGCCCTCCATCCAGGGAGACTTATTCCACCTTCGAGGCCCTAGATTCGAGGCCCTGGACGTACAGGGCCAACCTCTAAATTGGCTCTGTATATCCAGGGTCACGGCCCGCCCATGCCCCACCCTCACTCTGCCTCCAGAACACCCCCTCCCGCCCTCTTCTAGGCCTCCCTGTACAAATCTACTGTTCATATGAGGAAGCTTTTGCCGGCTCGGCAGGGGGACGAATAGTGTTCATTGTTGAGGGGAGGGGGTTGGTTGGAGAGGAGGTGGGAGGTTAGATGGATGGGGGGCCGAAATGCAGGGTGAATAAATGGGTTTTGAGGAGCTTGCGGAATGTGAAAAGGTCTTTGGTGTTTCTTAAAGGGTTAGGGAGGGAGTTCCAGGATGTGGGAAGGTAGAGCTTGAAGGATCTGGTGCCTGCTTGCTGAGTGAACATAAGAACATAAGATATGGCATACTGGGTCAGACCACGGTCCATCAAGCCCAGTATCCTGTTTCCAACAGTGGCCAATCTAGGTCAGAAGTACCTAGCAGTTTCCCCAAAAGACACAGGTTCTTGTATTGGGTCAAGCAGTGATATCTTGGATCCCTTTTAATAATGGTTTATGAACCTTTCCTCCAGGAACTTGTCCAAACCTTTTTTTAAACCCAGCTATACTAACAGCTTTTACTACATCCTCTGGTAACAAATTCCAGAGTTTGATAACACGTTGAGTGAAAAAATATTTTCTCTTATTAGTATTAAATAGGTTACCCTGTAGCTTCATTGCATGTCCTCTAGTCTTTCTATATTCTGATGACGTAAACAATCGATCTACGTTTACCCGTTCCACTCCATTCATTAATTTATAGACCTCTATCATATCTCCCCTCAGCCGTCTCTTTTCCAGGTTGAAGAGCCCTAACCTTTTTAGCTTATCTTTTTTAGCCTGAGCACCTCGACAGAGGGCCCTTTGGCATGGCCCTTAGGCGGGGTCCATTGCAGGGAAATACACATCAGCGAGAACCGACAGGAAGACAGGACACAAGCGATCGACACATGAGAGAACCCGCCTGAATCACAGCAACGGGTATTCACCGCCAGCAAAATTGTATGTAGCCAGGAACTTCACCATTGTTTTAAAAAAGGAACTGATTACGTTAAAACGGCAATCTATTGCATGTACCCAACTGCGGAGTGTCCTACAAATATTCCACTGCTGATCACACTATTGATTTAAGAGGTACCTATTACTTAAAAATGACTGACTGTGTGCATGTATCCCAATGCTGTATCCCACTGCTAGTTGTGCTGCAAGTACGTCATTACCGAGTGTTATATGCAAGTACTCTCATTGCTGTGCCAGTTAATTACCACTAAACAACCCAGACACTACTGGGCTACACAGCATATACATATACTGGGTAAAAAGCACACAAGCCCTGCCAGTACATACTTCCTCAGAAAAGGAAGTCTCAGATAACGCAGGTCATACTGAACCACAGCTCAATATGGCCATCTCCATTCTAACCCTAACCAGCCTATACCTCCTCAGCAACACCCTCAATGGCTCCCTCGCCTCTGCCGCCAACCACAACTCGATCCCAATCATGCAAGGCCAAGGGAGGAAATACTACATCTACACACACCACACAACAACAAAATCCCACCAGAACCATCACCTACACCTAATCCACATACCACTGCAATGCACCACGAAACCCAAAGGGGTGCAACCTCAAAACGCACGCAACCTGAAGTGTGCCCTCATAAATGCAAGGTCAGTCCGCAAAACGTGGCCGGTCATCAATGACCTCATAGCACACCTTGAACTAGACATCCTGCTAGTGACCGAATCATGGCTCACCGATTCAGACACAGTCCTTATCAACCAACTCATCCCCCACGGCTTCTCAATCTACACTTGCCACAGGACAGACCGCAGAGGAGGTGGCACATTCATCCTAGCAAAGACGGATCTTCAATATCAGATGATCAGCTCCACCAGCTCAACACACCTTGATATGATCACCGTATCCAATAACTACAGCACCATCAACCTCATTTACAGATCTCCAGTATCATCCCCCGAAGACCTTGCAACTATAATTGACCTAGCCTCCAAACCCAAGAACACACGCAGGCCAAACTGGGTACTGGGAGACTTTAACCTACCAGCCCTGCAGGATACTCATTCCAATGCCTTCCTTGAAGTACTTAACAACCTAGGCTATGAACAAATAGTTGACGCCCCCACCCATCAGAAAGGAAACATACTAGACCTCATTTTTGTCCCTTGACCAGATGTGAGCGCGACCTACAACGTTGATGTATGTATTTCCCCAGTACCATGGTCGTACCACAATCTAATCAAATTCCAGATACCGATGCAGCAGGATAGCGATCGGTTGAAGAAAGTAATCGAAAACCCAGCAGCACCCACAGGGCATTTCAGACTCTTTGACAAAGAGGTGATCATCAAAGAGGTCCTTCCTAACATCAAGACGGCATCGCCGAACCTTGAGGAAGTGATGGCCTCATGGAACAGTAGCCTGAGCTCCTTTGCATACCTGCCCCAATTAAATCACAGGCCCCAGATAAGCGTCCAAGACCTAAAAAAACTGCACACTGGTACACCGCTGAGCTACGAACCTCACTACATTTCCTGAGGAAACTGAAAAGACGATGGAGACGTACATGGTCTCCAGCAGGCCTGATAGCCTATGCCTCCCACCTGAAGACACACTGGAACTTAATATCAGCAAAAATGAAAGAACATCACTCAGAACTCCTGAGCTGCTCTCTGAACAAACCCCACGAGCTCTTCAACATAGCGAAGACACTAGCGAAGGAACCCTCGCCCTCCCAACCAGCCACAATACATCCTCAGGACTACGTGGACTACCTGCTGGCCAAAACTAAGAACGTCAGAGAAGCCACGTTGTCTAGCCCAGCAGCAACCCAGTCCAAATTAAGCCGCTTACCTCCCTCATAACACCAATGGCTGCAGGTATTGAGGACATCATTGCAGTCATCAATGCCACCACTGCCCCAAAAGAACCTTGTCCAGCATTCTGGATAAGATCGCTACGTAAGGAACTTAGCCCTATACTAGCCAAAATCATAGATCTGTCCTTCTCCACAGGACTATTCCCATCTTGCCTCAAACAGACGTCAATCTGGCCCCTTCTGAAGAACAACAAGCTGAATCCCCAGAAAATAGAATCATATCGACCAATATCAAGCATCCCGCTACTAGCAAAGATAATTGAGAAGGTCGTCCAACGGCCAATACAGGACCACATTGACTTGACGGCCCCCCTTGACCCATGCCAACACGGCTTTAGGGAGTCACATGGCGTCAAAACTCTCCGTGCCACACTCATGAACACACTGATCACAGGAATTGACAACAACAAACAAGGATATGCTCTAATTTTCCTGGACATTGCCACTGCGTTTGACTCCGTAAACCATGAGCAACTCCTGATACGGCTTCAGGAAAAGGGAATTAACGATTCAGCATGGAGATGGTGCAAATCCTATCTAATGGACAGATGGCAGCAGGTACACACAGGCTCCACAACATCCAAGCCATTCCAGCAAAAACATGGCGTGCCTCAGGGCTCCTTTCTCTCTGCACTCTTATTTAATATCTACATGCAACCCATCAGTGAAATAATCAGCTCCCATAACATCTCATGCTTGATCTATGTGGATGATGTACTACTCTTCACCCCATTCACGACCGACCATCCTGATTTCTCCCCACTAGTAAAATGGCTGGCAACTCTCACAGAGCTTCAAGATAAATTTCAGCAAGACGGAGGTCCTGTTCATTACTAGAAATCAATCCTTCTCCCCACCAGCAACACTAAAGATGAGAGACGCTGAGCTCCCAAGTAGACCTACCATCCGCTACCTAGGCATTATGCTAGACCAGCACCTCGAGCTTAAAACGCACATCAGCAACATCATCAAGCAAATTTACCACAAAATACGAACAGTGCAACATCTACGACCCCTGTTGCAACCAGATGACTTTAGAACAGTATTCCAGGCACTGGTGACCCCCCACTTTGAGTACGCCAATGTGATCCTGCACGGTCTACCCAAAAACACAATAAACCCATTATAGCTGGCAATGAACGCAGCTGCACTCTTCCTACATGGGGCCTCTAGAAGAGACCACATTACCCCAATCCTAAAGGACTTGCACTGGCTACCAATCTCCTGCCGGCTCAATTATAAAGTAGTCCTGATGACCTTTAAGGCCATCAACAATATATCGCCCACCTCCCTGACAGACCTTCTCTACCCCACTCCAGCAAACAGAGCAAGGAGGACATTCGCCACCAACACACTACAGACTCCCAAGGAAGTAACTAAATGCACCCAGGCGACAAGGAACTGAGCCTTTAAGTTCTATGCTCCCAGATGCTGGAATGCGCTCCCATCTGCCGTCCAAGCGATCACAGACCTTTCTCAATTCAGAAAAGCATTAAAACACCACCTCTTTCTCTTGCACTATTCACAGCCCAGTAATCCAACTCTCCACCATACACCTAGATAGCCATCTGTAATTAACAAACAACTCATGTCTTACTGTAGATAGTAGTAGATAGCTGTATTTAACCAGTCATCTGTAAATAACAAACAACTCATGTGTATACTATGAAGAAAAAGTGACCCATGTATATACTGTAGATAGTGGTAGTTAGATGTAAATAGCAGTAGTTAGTTGTAGATAGTTTCCCCAGTTGGAAATCCAAGTTATTTCACCTGTTCAATGCAAGTGCATAACAGTCTTCCTGTTCTGCACAAAAATGTTACTTGTAAACCTCACTGATTTTAAAAAGTGCGGTATATAAAAGCAAGAAATAAATAAATAAATAAATAAATAGGCATATCCTCCCATCCCCTTTACCATTTTGGTGGCTCTTCTCTGTACCTTTTCTAATAACACTATATCCTTTTTAAGATACAGCGACCAGAATTGCACACAATTCTGGAATGATACAGAGGCATTATAATATCCTTTGTTTTATTTTCCATTCCTTTCCTTATGATACCTAGCATTCTATTTGCTCTCTTGGCTGCCGCTACAAACTGGGTGGAGGGTTTAAACATGTTATCCACAATGACGTCTAAGGGGTATGTTTACTAAACTGCACTAATGTGCGCTACTGTGCGCTAATGTGTGCTGCGCGACATTAGCGTGCGCTAAGGTACCTTAGCGCACGCTAATGTCGCGTACGGGGCACAAATATGCATGCTCATGTGCGCGGCGTGCTAATGTGCGATGAAGATGGGGAAAGGCTCCCGGAGGGCGGAGGAAGGCTCCCCAGGTGCGGAGAGAAGGGGTCAATGGGTGGAGAGTGGGAGGGGAGAGGCTCCCCGCACATTAGCGAGGCTGAAATCTGAGGCAAAAAATACCGCGAGTGAAAACCTCGCGTTAGAGCCGATTTAAAGGGAAGAGAAACCATTTCTGTCAGCAATGTACAGCAAACCCAGGGAAACCCACAAAAAGTGATAAGTGTGATACATGTGCACAGAACAAAAGGGCAAATAAACACTGAAAATGACCCCAACAAAATATAGAAAAAACATAACCAAGCTGGGCAACAGTGGTTTTAATGGGAAACATCAAAAAACACTCCCGAGAAAGCACCCAAAAAAAGATATGAATTATGGAAAGGTCTACGCTCTGTCCCCATACAAGGTGAATGATCCCACAGAAATAGCACTGATCAGGGTTTCCCTCTGCATCGGACAGGTGTCCTATGGCGTGCACATGTCCCGCAACAGCAGGACGGGCATGTTGGAATGGGAAACTGGTCAGATGCCTGAAAAGGGGCCACAGAGGGCTGCAGGCGGCACATGCTGTGGTGCAGCCGGGGCACAGTGCGGACCAGGCAGATGCCTAGGTGGCACATAGGAATGCTGAAACTGTACAGCAGCCAGCCAGCAACTGATGAGGGCCCAACATGGGCACGATTGTGCGTCCCACAGTGTCACAGGGGATAGTACCCAGCAGGTACCCCCAAGGGCACAGAACAGCGGCAGGCCGTGCTTGGGGGGAAGCGTGGACGTCTATGCAGGCACCCCTACCCCGAACCCGCACCATAGGCAGCCACCTACCCGCACACAGGATGGCCTGAGACTGCGTACCACCAGCACCACCAGCAGAAGGGCAAGTCAGCAAAGTGGCAGAGGGGCACTGGTGTTGGAGGGGGCAGTGGCAGCTGCCCACAGCAGTCCAGGCCCAGTCCTGTGTAGGTGGGTGCCGTCCACTGCAACAGACAGGCTCTGTCGGATGTACAGTTATGGACTCCCCAGGGAATGCAGCATATCTGTGGCAACACAGTGGTGCAGTGCACACAGACAGTATGTCCAAGAGTAGAAGGTCACAGGTTCAAGTCCCAGCTGTGGCTCCTGCCAACCCAGTCCACATATTTTACCCATGAAGAAAACATGGTAGGAAAAACTGAACCTTTATTGCTGAGAACATAAGCATGGGTCAAACACCTATATTTTACCCCACACAGCACAAATACCATAAAAATGCGCATGACCTATGGCAGAATCCCCCAAATGCAGTCCAGGAGGGCCACAAATCCGTCAGGGTCTATGCTGTCTCCAATCTAAGGATGGAGCGGTACTGGCGGCGGAGGTGGCAGCGGTTGGTGCCCACAACAGACCATGGCTTAGCCCTGTGTAGGTGGGTACCATGCACTGCGACAGGCTCTGTCTGACACACAACCATGGTATCTCCAGGGACTGCACCATTTCTGTGACCACAGTGTGGTGTGGTGAACACAGCCAGTGTGTTCAGGAGCAGAAAGTCACAAGTTCACATCCCAGCTGGGGCTACTGCCAATCCAGTCCCCATATTTTGACCACCATTAAACCGTGAAAGTACAGACGAACCTTTTTTGCAGAGAACATAAGCATGGTTCAAACGCCTATATGTTACCCTACAGAGCACAGACACCAGAAACATGCGCATTACCTAGAGCAGAGTCCCCCAAATGCAGTCCTGGAGGGCCACAAATCATTCACGTGTCATGCTGTCTCCAATATAAGGACATGTCAGCATGGTGGCGGAGGGTTACTGGTGTTGGAGGGGGCAGTGGCTGCTGCCCAAAGCACACCATGGCCTTGCCCTCTTCACGTGGGTGCCCTGCACTGCAACAGACAGGGCCTGTCGGACGAACAGCCATGGACTCCCTGGGAATGCACTGCTTCTGTGCCAAGACAGTGGTGCAGCACACACTGCCAATGCCTTCAGGAGCAGAAGGTCACAGGTTCAAATCCCAGCTGTCAGCCCTGCCAACCCAGTCCCTATATTTTACCCACCACACAAATGTGGTAATACAGACAGAACCTTTAGTGCAGATAACGTAAACATGCCCAATACATCTATATTTTACCCTACAGAGCACAGACACCAGAAACATGCACATTACCTAGAGCACAGTCCCCCAAATGCAGTCCTGGAGGGCCACAAATCATTCACGTTATATGCTGTTTCTAATAAAGATGCGTGTGGTTCATTTCCATGTGCCGCCCCCATGGTATGCAGATGTATCTCATGCATATTCATTAGGGACAGCAGGAAAACATGAACAGTGTATGGCCCACCAGGACTGGAGTTGGGGACTTCTGCCCTAGAGCAGCAGCCAACAGGAGCAGAAAGAACCACACCCACAGGCTCCATTATCCAAAGCCTCATGGACAGGCAGGATATCGGACCTTGCGTACATCTCACAATACTAGTACGTGCAGACCTTAGCAATGCCACCCTAAACCTGGGAATACAGTACACATATATCACAATGTTGCTATGATTACTGGCAGATAGCAATTCCTAAGTTAAGCACAATCTGCTCATTGAGCTGTATCATACCAATATCTCTGATGTCTGTGGAGTGTGTTTCAGGTCTGGTATCTGACAGTGTTCACCACCCTGGGGAGTGACCCCAACAGTATCGCATACCATAGCCATGCCTGCGCTGTGTCCAGGACTGTTGAGTTGGCCTGGACTGCAAAAACTATCTATAGTAGCACTATGCTGGCATAAGTGTGGGAGTGTGTGTCTGTCCATCCAGTGTGTGCTGGTTGCAACACCTTACTCAGCCCACACTGTTTGCAATGTGTCCAGTGTTAGCTTGCCAATGTGCATAATGAGGAGCAAGGTACTGTGGGTATAGCTCGGATAGGGTGGCATGGGCAGGATGCATGAGCACAGGGCATAGGGCAATGGCTGGGACATTGTAGTGGCCGGCCATCAGCTGCATGGACAGGGTGACCCCTGCATGTCCTCCTGGGAGGTCACTCTCACCCTGACTGAGCAGTCACCATGGCATGGCTAGGTCTCCCATAGTGCTAACAGCATCTCTCTCAAGTGATATCTATGGGTTGCCTTTTGGGGCCCAATCACTAACCTATCCGCTTGGTGGGTGTGCTGACATCCCAGTTTTGGGTGCACACATTTTCTCCAGTAATATGCACTATGGACTAGCTAGCAGACTGGTTGCAGTTAGTATGTGTAAGGCTGGAACACCTTGCAGGATGCAGCGGCTGCAGATTCAGTGTGCTCGCAGCTGGAGAATGTCAGATAGTGGTGGTGGGCAGCTGAGCATTTCCAGGCCTCCTGTCTGTCTGCTATCACCATATGGATGTGTACAGAAATGCATGGACTGCCCTGTATGTTGTCTGTCCCCCTGCTCGACCGAGGTTGATAGTCCCCTCCACCAGCACCATTGCAGTGATGTGGAATGTGGATCTGTTGGTGGGAGATCCTGAGCTCTAGAGGGCAGTTTGGGTGGTACTACATAATTCGCCTATGGGTCCAAACAGCCTGGCCCCCCCGCCGCCCCCCCCACTGCCTCCTGCCCCCAAACCGCCCCCCGCCACCCCCCCTGCCGCCGCCTGCCCCCACCTGCTGCCCGCCCCCCCGCCCGCCGGGGCCCCATAGCGTATTTGGACTTTCAGAAAGCGTATGACAAAGTCTCAAATGAGAGACTCCTGAGGAAATTAAAAATTAATATATTGGGAGGCAATGCCCTTTTGTTGACTGGAATCTATGTAAAGAACAGAATTAAATAAGCAATTTTCTTAATGGAGAAAGGTGAATACTGGAGTACCCCAGGGATATATAATGGAACCACTGCTTTTCAGCATTTTTATAAATGATCTGAAATTGGGAACAGTGAGTGAAGTGACCAAATTTGCAGATGACACCCAATTACTCCAATGACACCAAGGGGCTTGTTTACAAAGCCGTGGTAGCGGTTTCCGATCGTTAGCGGAGCCGCGGCCCTATTGATTTCAATGGGGCCGCGGCTCCGATAACGATCGGAAACGGCTACCGCGGCTTTGTAAACAAGCCCCCAAGTTTTTAAATCACATGTAGATTGTGAGAAATTGCAGTAGGACCTTGTGAGACTGGGAGACTGGATGTCGAACTGGTAGATGAAATTCAGTGTTAAGTACAAAGTGATGCATGTAGGTAAGAATACCCAAATATTTGCCACCTGATGCTAGGTTCCACATTAGGGAATGCTTAGGATCTAAGCATCATCGTTGAAATATTCTATTCAGTGTACAGAGGTGACCAAAAAAACTAAGCAAAGTATTGGAAATTATTAGGAAAGGAATAAGGAATAAAACAAAGAAGATCATAATGCCTCTATATCGCTCCAAAATGATAATGGGGATGGAATGACTTCCCTATGAGGAAAGGCTAAAGGAATTAGGGATCTTCAACTTGGAGATTAGACAGTTGTGGTAAAATATGATAGAGATATGTAAAATTTTAAGTGGAGCTGGGTTTAAAAAATGTTTGGACAAGTTCTTGGAGGAAAAGTCCATAAACCATTATTAAGGTGCACTTGGGGAAATCCACTGCTTATCTCTGGGAGCTTTGTTTTGGGAGCCTAGGCATTTGTAATCTAGATTTGCCTCTGTTGGAAACAGGATACTGGGTTTGATGGACCGTCCGTCTGACCCAGTAATGACAATTCTTATGTTCTTATGGTCTCCTGATGTAGGCCTAATCACAGCATCCATTAACTCACTTGCAAATATTTTCATGCAAAAAAAATACTTTCAATCACACACAACTTGTCTTTCAACCATTCACATTCTAGGACAACAAACAAAGAAGAACAAAGATGAAGTTCATACTAGATCACCAGCAGTACACATTAAAGTTTCTCCAGTAATTGAAAAGCTGAACAATCCATATGCCGCTGACTTGGAGAAAGAAATATGATGCGAGGGATGGTGCCGCACAATATTTTTTTGTCATGGGAGGGGGAACAGAGACATAGCAAGAGAGAAAAAGAGAAGGAGATTTATGAGAGAACAGGGATATACTAGATTGGGGTGGGGGTGGGGGAACAGGGGGAGAGAGAGAAGATGCTGGGCTTGGAGGGGAAGGAGAAATGCCAGACCACTAGAGGAGGAGATGCAGAAGGGGAAAGAGATAGAACGCATTTGTAGGGGAAGGGGGGGGGGGGTGTAGGGAAAAAAGGACTGGGAAGTGGAATAGAAAGAGGGAGATGCTGGACCTTGGGTGTAAAGGGAAAGTGTGAGGGGATTGGGGGATGTTGAATAGGCGTGGTGAGAGAGAGCGGAGATGGTGGAACTATGTGGGAGAGGCCATGGGAAGTTGGCAAGGAGATGAGTGAGAAGAGGATGTGATTTTAGAGGGTGGAAATGTGGTAATGGGAAGTGGGTGAAAGGCAGAAGGGAATAGCAGGCTAGTGAAGGATTGAGACAGGGAAAATGAGAGAGCTGAGGAGATGGACTGTGCTGGAGGTAAGAGGAGAAAGAGATGGAAACTTGCTGGCGAAAAGCCAAAAAGGGATTGAGGACGGGATGGTGAAATTTGAGCGATGAAGAGGTTTTGTATTTGGTGACTCTATGTTTGCATGTGTGACTGAGCTGTGGTATTCTGTTCATGTAGTTTCTGTGTTGCAGTCCCACTTATTATCTTTTCGCAGTAGATGTATTGGTTCAATATTTGCAGTGATACCTTTTGATAAGTAGGGTTTTGCACCATGTGAGTCCTGGTAGTGCTCTGAGTTCTAAATGGGCGGTGTTTATAGTACTTCCTAATGGGCAGTTGGCACTGGAGGATAGTAATGTAGAAATATGGTAGACTTTCTTTATCCTCACTGTACATGCAAATGATATTCAGACACTCATTAAGGGATGTGTTAACTAAATGTTAATGAGTTCTAAGTGCAGCAGCACCCATTTATTTCTATGAGTGCATTTAACACACATTAATATTTAGCAAACATGCCCCCTAAGTCATTGCTGGGACAAAAATGAAGCTTGTGAAGAGTTCCTTTTGAAGCCGCCTAGGATTTTAGATGGGCAGCATATAAATTTCAAAATAAATAAATTAAATTGATGCAAATGAGGCCCAATGGTATACAAATATTTATGCAAATGTGGCTCTGTAATGAGTCTCTGCATATCGCAGCACATCACTCTCAGGCCTCCCCTGGCACCCTTAAGCAAATATGTATCAGATTACTCCACTAGTTAGAGAATTAAACAATAAAAGTTTCCAATCATTTCAAAACATTCTTTTTGCATTAAAAGATATTACAATGTAGTCTATCTGGGTCTCAGACTTATCAGAGCTCATGGTATAGACTTTTTTCACCAGACGCTCTAGTTTGCATCAATGACCCACCTAAAAGGTATTTTTTTCTTTAACTTTTTTTTTATATTCAGAGAAAATTTTTTCAATTTCAATAAAAATTCTTGAAAAAGAAGTCAGGCTTATCTTATTTTGAAGTAAAGAATCCCAACGTCAGCCATAGCGCTACTACGTTTCACGAAGGTTGTTTCTTCAGGGGTATTGCACTGACTTTTATTATCCTATATGCATTAGGAAACAGAAATAAGATTCTCTCATTAATATCCATATGACTTCATAGTTCACATCGAGGAAAGGCATCACAGTTATCGGCATTTTCAAGTAATATACTCAGTTGACTCACCGTTGAAAAATACCCGCCAGCACGACCAGACTTGGTACGTGAACGCCGCGCATGCGGTATACAACAGGGATAGGGATTTATTTATATGTTGCTGAAGAGATACGCCCCTTAGAAGATCACTGATCAGGTACATAGGTTCCAATCTATCTGAGAGTTTAAACCTCCAGGATACACTGTTTGAAGCCTAAAAATCCAACGTTGTTCTTTATAAATTAATGTCATGTCCAGTGATTTTCCTCTCATTGCTTTAGACACCCGTTCTAGACAAAAACATCGGAGCTCCGTAAATTGGTGATTATAGGCTAAGCAATGTTCTACTATTGGCGCCGTCATCGTTTTACAGCGGAGGCGGCTGCGGTGCTCTGCTAATTTATAAAGAACAACGTTGGATTTTTAGGCTTCAAACAGTGTATCCTGGAGGTTTAAACTCTCAGATAGATTGGAACCTATGTACCTGATCAGTGATCTTCTAAGGGGCATATCTCTTCAGCAACATATAAATAAATCCCTATCCCTGTTGTATACCGCATGCGCGGCGTTCACGTACCAAGTCTGGTCGTGCTGGCGGGTATTTTTCAACGGTGAGTCAACTGAGTATATTACTTGAAAATGCCGATAACTGTGATGCCTTTCCTCGATGTGAACTATGAAGTCATATGGATATTAATGAGAGAATCTTATTTCTGTTTCCTAATGCATATAGGATAATAAAAGTCAGTGCAATACCCCTGAAGAAACAACCTTCGTGAAACGTAGTAGCGCTATGGCTGACGTTGGGATTCTTTACTTCAAAATAAGATAAGCCTGACTTCTTTTTCAAGAATTTTTATTGAAATTGAAAAAATTTTCTCTGAATATAAAAAAAAAGTTAAAGAAAAAAATACCTTTTAGGTGGGTCATTGATGCAAACTAGAGCGTCTGGTGAAAAAAGTCTATACCATGAGCTCTGATAAGTCTGAGACCCAGATAGACTACATTGTAATATCTTTTAATGCAAAAAGAATGTTTTGAAACGATTGGAAACTTTTATTGTTTAATTCTCTAACTAGTGGAGTAATCTGATACATATTTGCTTAACGGTGGCATTACTCTACAAGATAATCTGACCACTTTTTGATTGTTGAGTACTCCCCTGGCACCCGGCTATAAAATTACCCTCTATAGCTTGTACAATTGGAGTACAGTTAAACATTGATCTGGTTTTGGATCTGTATATTTGGGGTTTACCTGTGTGAAATGGCAGCCTTAATGGTGGAGATTGCATTGTATCTGCTTTGTTAATATTTGCTGTTGACTTAATGCTGTTTTATTTGTCCCAGGCTAATCTCCCTTCTGCTCAAATTTTTATTTCATGGCTGGCTGCTACTGCACTTTCAGGTTGATTGGCCTGCCAGTGCATACTCCTCAAGGGAACGTGTGAAAACAGCTATAATCTAGGATAGTTCTTTACCTCGGATAAACACAGTAAATCCTCGAACTTCTTTAATGCATCTGTTATCCTGTGCTCCTCTCTTTATTAACATGAGTGAGAAACAGACAATTTAATTGCCTTAGTGGAGTGCCGTTATAATGAAGAGAACTGTAATAGACAAGGCCGCTTTAACCCTTTATGGGGCCCTGGGCAAACTTCTGATGATGAGACCCCTACCTACTGCAGCCGCCTTCCCCCCGGCAGAATCTCTCCTCCCTTACCTCCTAGGGTAGCATCTTTCCCTTCTCCGGCCACTGTGATATAAAATATCTCTCCTCACTTGCTGCCCTTCCTTTGGATTGGCTGCATGCAGCAGGGGTCTTTCAGTCCTTGCGTGCATCTAAAATCAGTCACTCCTGCCTCTTCCTATTTTGGAGGAGACAGGACTGACAAACGTTGAGCAGTTGCAGGGACTGGAGTGGCACCCATAGCTGCTGTTATTGTATTGATCATTTGTTGGTTAGATGTTGGGGGATGGGGTTGAGGGGAAGGGTGTTGAGGTGGTTCTCAGATTTTATATAAGGACATAGATCAGGATGTGCTGGTGCTCTGAGAGGTCAACGGTGTGTGGGGTCCCACAGGGCTTGGTGTTGTTTTCTTGTCTTTTCAACATCTTTATGAGCCCAGTAGGGCAGATTGTGAGGAATCACGGTTTCCATTGTTTTTTATATGCAGATATTCAAGTTGTGGTGATCTCAGAACATTCCACGGAGGAAACGTTTTGGGGTAGTTTGTTAAGAGGAGTTGGGAGATTGGCTGATGGCAAACCGGCTGGTGCTGAATACCTAGAAATCTGAATTGCTGGGTTTTGGTGGGAGTGGACGAGGGGGATTTGATGGAATGGCTGAGGATGGCCAGGTTCAGTTAGGCTGGAAAAAGGAAATTTGTAATCTGGGGATGGCAATGGATTCTGACCTGAACTTTCAACCCCCAGATATCGAAGATGGTCCAGGTGGTATATTGGCAGCTGCGTCTGGTGTATCAGCTGTGGCAGATGAGGAGGCTAGGCACATCTTAATTCAGGCACTGGTGATCTTGGTGCTAGGTTATTGTAACCTGCTGTATGTGGGGTTAGTAAAATATCAACTACAGAAACTATAGGTAGTGTAAAATGCCGTAGCTAGGGTGATCTTGGAGTGGACTAGACTTGAGTCAGTGGCAGATGTACTGATCCAACTTTATTGGCTCCCAACAGAACAGCATGGAGTATTTAAGTTCCTGTTGGTTACTTTCAAGACACCGAGAAACCAAGGGCTAGGTTACTTGCAGGAGGAGCTTGTATAGAACTGTCCTGGGAGGGAATTGTGGTCTAGTCAGTGTCTATAAGGTGTTCCCGGGCCTTTAGCAAGTGCAGCAGAAGAAGTGGAGAGAAAGGTGCTGGCTGTAGTTGCCCCTTTGTGGTGGAATAAACTCCCTGGGAGTCTGAGGGAGGAACAGAATCTTGCAGCATTTAGAGGGGGCCTGAAAACGTTTTTGTTCCTTTGGATGGGGGGAGGTGTGGTAGAGGCAGAACTGGTTATTGGACTAAGAGGGGGATAATAAGGTACCGAGTTCCCTTTTTATAGCTTTGTTTCTGTTTAGGGGCATGGGACCATATTTTTAATGTGTTGTGAACCGCCTTGAATGCAATGCACATATGGCGATATATAAATATTTTAAATAAATAAATGACAAATACCACAGTCCCTGCAATCCCAGCTCTTTAACGTCTCTATTAAGGAGTATTCTATGAGGCCTATGATGCTCCCAGATGTTGAGAGGAGAGGCTGAGATGCTAAAAAATAAAAACCAGGTTATGCTACACCAAGGAGGTTGTAACATAGTAACATAGTAAATGACGACAGATAAAGACCAGCACGGTCCATCTAGTCCGCCCAGTAGGTGTACCGGCCACTCAGTGCAGGCCACCCCTCCCCATGCCTTTGTTTTAAGGGTGAACTCACCGCTCCGTGTAGGACAACCCTGTATGTTGAGAAATTAGTTAGTTAAGTTTATTTTGATGTTATCCTGTTGCTGTAAAGGGATCCACTGTGTCTGTCCCATGCCATTTTGAATTCCGTCACTGTATTTGCCCCAACACTTTCATCGGGAGGGCATTCCAAGCATCCACCACCCTTTCAGTGAAAAAGTATTTCCTGACATTGCCTTTCAATTTATCCTCTTGCAGCTTCATGTTATGCCCTCTAGTTTTACAGCTTCCCCGTCTGAGGAAGAGGTTTGTTTGTTCATTATTTCTCTTTAAGTATTTAAAGGTGTGAATCATATCTCCCCTATCCCTCCTCTCCTCCAGAGTGTACATATTTAGGTCTTCAAGTCTCTTCTCATAAGGCTTCTGATGCAGGCTCCAAATCATTTTGGTCGCCTTCCTCTGAACAGTTTCCAGTCTTTTTATATCCTTTGCAAGATATGGTCTCCAAAACTGAACACAGTATTCCAAGTGAGGCCTCACCAGTGACTTATACAGTGGCATTAGTACCTCTTCCTTTCTGCTGGTAATTCCTCTTTGTATGCATCCCAACATCTTCATGGCTTTTGCCACCGCCTTGTCACACTGTTTTGCCACCTTGAGATCCACAGAAATAATCACACCAAGGTCCTTCTCCTGGTCCGCCCCCTATCGCGTACATTTCCCCTGGATTTCTGCTTCCCAAGTGCATGACACTGCACTTCTTCACATTAAATCTCAACTGCCAAGCATTAGACCATTCTTCCAGCTTTTGTAGATCTTTTCTCATGTTATCCACTCCCTCAGGAGAATCCACTGTGTTGCAAATTTTCGTGTCATCTGCAAAAAGACAGACTTTTCCATGCAGTCCTTCAGTAATATCACTCACAAATACATTGAACAGTGTCAGGCCCAGGACCGAACCCTGGGGCACCTCGCTAATCACTCTCCTTTCATCCGAATGAGCTCCATTTACCATCACCTTCTGTCGTCTGTCAGTCAACCAATTTCAGATCCAGTTCACCATAGGTTTATTGATAAGCCTCCTATGAGGAACAGTATCAAAGGCTTTGCTGAAATCCAGGTAGATGACATCCATCGCATGCCCCTGATCTAGTTCTCTTGTTACCCAGTCAAAGAATTCAATCAGATTTGTTTGGCAAGATTGTCCTTTGGTAAAACCATGTTGCCTTGGATCATGTAACCTGTTGGTTTTGAGAAAGTCCACTATTCGCTCTTTCAGAAGCGCCTCCATTACTTTTCCCACCACTGAGGTAAGGCTCACGAGCCTGTAGTTTGTCACTTCTTCCCTGTCACCATTTTTGTGAAGAGGTACCACATCCACCCTTCTCCAGTCCTGAGGAACTACTCCTGTTTCCAAGGATCTGTTGAAAACATGCTTTAATGGCCCTGCAAGAACCTCTCTTAGCTCTTTCAGTATCCTGGGATGTATCCCATCCGGTCCCATGACCTTGTTCACTTTCAGTTTTGCAAGTTGTTCTAACACATTATCTTCAGTGAATGGTGTGGTATCTACTTCATTCCCATTTTTATATTTGGGAGTCACAGATGGTCCTTCTCCAGGATTTTCTTTAGTAAAAACAGAGCAGATGTATTTGTTTAGCAATTTTGCTTTTTCAATGTCACTTTCCACAAATCCGTTCCCAGCACTTCTGAGTCCTGCAAGTCCATCTCTGATTTTCCTCCTCTCCCAAATATACCTGAAGAAAGTTTTGTCGCCACACTTCACATCTTTAGCCATCTTTTTCTCTGCCTTTGATTTTGCTTTCCTTATTTCTCTTTTTGTCTCTTTGAGTTTGATCCTGTATTCCTTTCTGCGTTCCTCTGTTTGCAAGCTTTTGAATTTTGTGAAAGCTGTGTTTTTTGCCTTTATTTGAGCAGCCACTTCTTTAGAGAACCAAATAGGTTTCCTTTTCCTCTTGTTTTTATTTACTTTCCTTACATATTTATCTGTTTCCCCTTTTATTGCCATCTTTAGTTTAGCCCATTGCAATTACACTTCCCTTATCCCCTTCCACCCTGCCAACTCCTCCTTCAGGTACTTGGCCATTCTACTGAAGTCAGTGTTTTTGAAGTTTAGGACTTTGAGCTTGCTATGATTGGACTGCACCTTGGCTTTTATCTCAAACCACACTGTTTGATGATCGCTGCTGCTCACAGGGGCACCCTCCCAGACATTCGACACGCTCTCATCGTTGGTGAGCACTAAATCCAGCATTGAGCTTTCCCTGGTTGGTTCCATCACAATTTGTTTAAGTGACGCATCTTGGAAAGCATCCACAATTGTTTTGCTTCTTGCCAGATTAGCAGAAGGAACACTCCAATCCACATCGGGTAGATTAAAGTCACCCAATATGATCACTTCCCCCTTTGTGGCTATCTTGGCAATATCTATAATCAATTCATTATCTATTTCTTCGATTTGAGTCAGAGGTCTGTAGACTACAGCAGTATGGATGACAGTGCCATCTCCTCTTTCCAGAGCGCTTCTTCTTTCCCCCATGCCCCTTGCATTGCAGTAGCTTTAATATTGCTTTTAACATACAAGACTCCTCCTCCTCCTTTTCCACTTTCTCTGTCTCTTCTGAATAGATTATAGGCAAGTATGGCTATATCCCCATTCATGCAATTCATTAAACCATGTTTCTGTAATGGCCACAATGTCCAAGTCCAGTTCCACCATTAGGGCTTCCAAGTCCGGAACTTTGTTGGCTAAGCTTCGAGCATTTGTGCTCATTGCTTTCCAGCATTTAACTGGCTTGCATGTATTTTGCATTGATTTTGTTCTGCCCACTTCTTCCCACTTGTCGTTGATGTGTGGTTTAAAAGTATGGCTGTTTCTGATGTTGTTCTGCATTTGCCGGGAGTGACGTCCTGAACTAGTCCTTCTCCATCCGTCACCCCCTTTTTCTAGTTTAAATGCATATCCACATACTGCCTGAATTTTTCACTTAGGATTCTTTTCCCTGTGACAGAGAGATGTAGTCCATCAGCACAGTATAGTCTCTTGTTGGTCCATCTGTTTCCCCAGTCGCCAATAAATCTGAATGTTTCTTGTTCACACTAGGTCTGGAGCCATGTATTAAAGCTGTTTATGTGATGCAGCCTTTCTGTCCCCTTACCATGAACAGGTAGAACTTCTGAGAATGCTACAGTGTTAATAATGGGCTTGAGTTTCTCTCCCAGAGTCTGGAAGTCCCTTTGAACTGCAGAGGCACTGTTTCTAGCCAGGTCATTTGTACCCAGGTGGATAACAACATCAATTTTGGAGTGCTCACTTTCTGCGCTAAGTACATCAACAATTTGGTTTGTATTCCTGCTGGCTGAAGAGCCTGGGAGGCATTTGACTATCTTCTCTCCTTTGAACTGTGTTCCCAAGTTGGTGCCTCTGATGATGGAATCTCCAAGTAGTAGTAGTTTTCTGTTTGGTGAGTTTTTCTTCATATTTGATTTTTCCTTGCTCAGATAAGATGATAACATTTTTGAAATTTGTAAATATTTAAATCTGTATATATGTTTAAACTATCTGTATACCTAATCAGCATTTACTCAGCATTGTAACCCTCAAATTACCATTTTTATTATATACAATTTAATGTTCACTATAATTTCAATTGTTTGAATAAGTTTCAATGTAATGTTCAAGTTTTGTTCTATGTAAACCGCTTTGATTTTTCTGAAAGGCGGTACACAAAACCGTTCAATAAATAAATAAATAATAAATATTTGGTGCTTTTGCAGGAGATTGGGCATTGCCTGACTCATTTAAGGGCCCTTCAGTTTCCATGGATTGGTGATCCTCATTAACCAAAGCAGAGAAGGCATTATGCAGGGATATTTCTTGATGTATAGGATGTCTCCGCGTTACAGGTCGCAATCTACCCAAGCCCACTGTGATCCATTTGTTCCTGGGATGTTTAATTCTTTGTGGGAGTGGTGGTGGACTTTGTTCTGTTTGTATCCTAGAAGAGGTGCGTTTCGTTGCAACTAGTTCTTCCCTTAATAGAGTCAATTCTTTATGCATGGCAGCTGACTTAAGGCACATAGGACAAGCGTTGTAAGATAAATGATGGAACCAGCAAAGTGTTGAAACCCCAGACAATTTACAAAAAAGTTTTATTTAATAGATATTTGCTGAAGAAACAATTAAGTCAAATTCTTTTAAACATAATCAAACACAAATTGAAACACATACTAACACCTTTCTCTTTTTGTACAGTTTTATCTTGTTCAACAAAAGAATATTTTTTCACAGGTAAAGTTCACTCTGTCTCCTTTTTCATTTTTCTCTAGTTAAGACAGTGGTAGCTCTCTAGGCTCTCTCATTCATCGCATTTCTTCTCTTACAAGTTCAAATCCTCTCCCAGGTAAATCACATAAACTATGAAGATTGTGGGGGTCATTCTGATCTGTGACTAGCAGGGGTGGACGTCTGGTTTGGATGTCCAACCCCTGTTATTCGCAGGGAGTGAATTCTCATCACCAGGCTCCCTGCACATAAAGCGGTGTTGTGTGGGGAGCTGTGGATGGGGGTGGGGGGAGGGCCGGAGAAGGAGCTTGGGTAGTGCGAAGGCAGGCCCATAAGCCCAGACGTACAGAGACAATTCCGGTCATGACCCTGTACGTCTGGGTTTGAGGAGTTAGAAGGGGGACCTCGGAGGTGGAATAAGACCCCCCCCCCCGAGGGTACGGAGCAGCAGTGGATGACCCCCCAAGCCCAGCTGAGTGGCAGCAGGAGGTTCCCCACAGTCTGACCCCAGTCTTGGCAAGCCCCTCTAGGGGTTGGGTGGCAGGGAACAGCTTCTTTGAACATCTGCAGGGAATCGGGGCTCCTGCATGGCATCTTGGTGCTATGGCAATGGGACACTATGGCACTGAGGCTCCATACAGGAGCATTGAGAGGGTTGGGCGGGGTGGGAGCTGAATGTGGAGTGGCACAGAATCGTGGCACATCCTGTCCGTCCAGACCCTTTGCACCCAATTTTGCTCTGGCGGGAATGTCTAGCTCCTGTGTGTGCAGAATCGGGTGCAAATCTGGTCCGTCCAGAGTTTGGATGTCTTGACAGGCCGGACGTGCCCCGATCTGAGTCAGTCCCTGTGCATTTGCTAGCATGCATTTGGTTTGTTAGTACATCTTGAAAATTTTAGTATGCACTAAATTGATTTAACGCATGTAAAACTACAAATTAATATGCGCTAAGTTGATTAATTCTAGGTTACCATTAAAATAAATGTGTGAAATTTATAGAAAGAAATTCTGAAAATGAACAAAAACTTCTTTCCATGTGCATCCCTAATCAACCAGTAACAACATTTCTTAAGATAGCCTCCTATATGTTTTGAATTTCACCTTTGTCCAAGGATCTTTGTCCCTGCCAGAAAAACAGGTATGGTCCATTGTGTTTCACAACTTATCTGTAATCTTGTATTTGAAGCTTTAGCAGTGTTCTGATTCCTACTAGGATTCCGATCAGAATAGCTGTGTAATCTTGTGTCTTTCTCAAATATGCATGCAACACATGAGGTCCTTCAGCAGGTGGTTTCCTGCTCTCCCGCAAGCTGGCCTTGAAAAGGTGGGCTGGTCCTACAGTCCAGGTTTTCTCTGTACCTCTTGATCACATTTCTCAGACTTTTACTGGTTAGACTGCATTCTCTATTGTCAAGGACCCCTGCCAAGATGTAAGTGGCCACTGACGTGGGGTTCCTTGAAGGTAAACAAGAATGCAAAACGCCCAGTTCAGCTCAAAAGTAAGTTGTAATAACACTTAACTTTAGAGAAAGGGGCGAGTTTAAACAAGTAGCGTAGTGATTAGAGCTGTGGGCTGAGAACCATGGAAGCCAGGGGTTAAAAACTGCTAACACTCCTTGTGACCACTTAACTGTCAATTACCTCAGGTACAAAAATAGATTGTAAGCCCCCTGGGTACAGTGAAATACCTACTGTACTCAAATGTAACTCACTTTGAGCTACTATTGAAAAGGCATGAGCTATATCCAGATAAACACTTAACAGGTCAATATTCAAAAGCATTTACAGTTGTGGCGAACATTATTGGCACCCTAGTAGTTCAACCCCTTAATGTCCAATATCTCCTAAAAAACAAAGCGGCCAGTGAAATGGCTTTGGACTATATATGCACACATATTTGACACATAAAAGAATCACATAAAACAAGATTAATTAAAAAAGGAAACAGCAGGAAATAGTATAAATACTGGGACATTGCCAGGATAAAATAACTAGAAGCCCCCCAAACATTATCACCACTACTACTATTCCAAAAAGTAAGGTGAACATACAAAATAATATCCTACCCTTTGTACCTGTATACTAAAATTAGTATCAAAATGATTTTTGTCAGATCACCCACTGTGAGAGGGTCTCCCTCTCTTGAAATAGGTCTTCCTTTTAATCAATTAAAGTTTAAAACAACTACAAAATCAGCTTGAAATAACATAAGATGAACACCCACCAGAGTGCCCCTCAAAATGTTACTTCTTATTCCATCAGTCTCATAAAACTTTCAAAACCGCAGATCACTATCTTGTTTCATGCAGATGTGGTATCATGAACCTTAATATTGCTAGTTGATCAAGACAAGAAGCGTCAACCAAAAATGAATAATCCTTAAAACACTGCCGCAAAATCAGAGCAACTATCAGCTTAAAATGAAACCTTTTCAATGCTTTTACTTGGCTGATATGGTGCGTATTGTAGCAGAAATGGATACTGCAATACTTTAAAACATTGGTTACTGCAATACTTTAAAAACTGCTGATCGCTGTCTTGTTTCATGCAATCGCGGTACCATAAATTCCAGTACTGCTAATTGGTCAAGTCAAAAAGCGTCAACCAAAAGTGAATAGTCCTTTAAACACTGTCACAAGTCGCAGCAACTGTCATCTCAAAATGAAAACCATTTCAATACTTTTACTTAGCTGATATAGTGCTTATTCTAGCAAGAATGAGTAGTCCGTTGAATACTGCAAAACAACGCCGTGTTTCAAGCTCTTCATGCTCCTGGCCCTTTCTCAAGCAAAGTGACCTAATCAAACTTCCTGTTCAGGTTTATATGTCACTTCAATCAATCAAACAGCACTTAGGTTGAAATGAAACAATCTAATGATAAGGCGTCAGCAATAGAGGCAGAGGTCCATAAAAAGGAGGGAGAGACAAGCAATTTAATTATGTAATGACCACCATTCAATCTCTGAATTTAACCCATTTGGGGTACTAGATAGTAGCAGAAAAATCCAGAGCTGTTCTTTAAAATGCAATATACTGGCCCTATCACCTCCCTGTGAAGAAAAAGGAACCACATCTAGCACTAACCATCATAAATCTTCAAAACAATGCCCCTTTTGAAGACAATGAGATACTAGCAGGGCAGTAATTACATGAGAATTGATGCATGAATGATGTTCTTGTAATCGTTTCTTGATCGTGCGGGAAGTCATACCCATATATTTCATATCACATTGGACAAACAATAAGATAGACCACAAATGGAGACACTGCTAGTATTGTGATACAAAATATACAATTGACCCAATTGTGGGTCTGTCCAATTCTGCCCTTCAATAGTAGTTGTGCAAAAGTCACAAGTACGGCATGCATGATGGCCCCTAATGCTGGACCCATTATTTTCAGTAGCTGGCGTGGAAGTTCTGACCACTAGATCACTAATGTTAGAACTTCTGCAGTAAGCCATCATAAGTGGAGCTGAAAACAATCATGTAATGACAATATATCTATTGCCTGATCTATCTATCTATACTATCTATCTGCCTGATCTACAGACCCCCCTCATCCCCATATGAAACTCTGGCAAACGCCCTTGAAGTCATCACTACCACAGCAAGCAAAAAACACCAGATCATCCTAGGCGATCTAAACCTAGCATCGGTCTCCCCAGCTCAAGCTGAAATCTTCCATGAAGCCATGGACCAACTTGGATACGAACAAATAATCTGCGAGGCCACTCATATCAAAGGCAACACCCTGGACATGGTGTTCTTACCCAACAAACATCATAGGCCTCAAAAACCCAAGATACGTATAACCCCAGTGCCATGGTCGGACCATCATCAAATTGAATTCACATTGCTTCTACCCACCATGCTGGAGCACTCTTCACACACCTCACCTACAAACCTATGGAGGAGGTTCCAAAAATTCAACAAGGAAACTCTGATAACTTCGATAAACACGCATATGAATCCAGAACAGGAGGACCTTGAGATACTGGTAAACCAATGGATCTCAGGAATCGAAGAAATCGCAATACCAACCTGGACATCCCAAAGACACTCATCCAGAATCAGGACGGAACCATGGTACACCCCCACCCTGTGCGAACTGAAGAAAGGACTGAGGAAGCAAGAAAGGAAATGGAGAAGTCACAAAACCGAGGAGCATAGAATGGAATACATCAAACTCCTTGCGACATACAAGAACAAAATTAACAGTGCAAAGAAAACCTATCACTCCAACATGCTCAACAAGGCCCTCAACCGACCCAGGGAACTATTCGAACTGGTCAAATCTCTCATGAAAACTACCCATGAACCAATTACAAATGGGGCAATGACAGCCCAAAAGCTGGCAGACCACTATGCCAAAAAGCTAAACCCCCCAGCCAGTGACAGAAGCCATCAAGCGCCTGAACCAGACACCCAGAATCTGTCGATGAGCAACATTCTGCAAACAACCAACACCCCGGAAAGACCTGCACAATACCAAGAATGGTCCACCTTCAGGAGCATAGATGACAAGCAAATCATGAACATAATCTCCAGCTTAAAAACCACTACCTCTCAACTCGACCCATGCCCTGCGGCCTGGGTCAAGGGCATAAAACAGGAAATTGCTCAATACATCACCCACATAGTGAACCAGTCGCTTTGGCAGGGGCTAATGCCAACGCACCTCAAAAAATCCATCATACGACCCATCCTAAAGAACAAGACTCTTAACAAGAAAGACCCAACATCCTACCGCCCGGTATCAAGCATTTCCTTCCTGGCCAAGATCATTGAAAAGGCAGTACAAATTCAACTGCAAGACCACATCGATGACAACAATGCCTTTGATGTCCACCAGTATGGTTTCCGACAGCATCATGGTGTGGAGACCCTCCTCCTGGCCCTACTTGATAAACTTCTCAAAGGTCTGGAAAACAGAAGCAAAATGTACATGCTCGTTTTCATAGACATATCAGCTGCCTTTGATACAGTTCATCACCCCACACTCCTAAACAGACTCGCTTCCATAGGCATTAGAGGTGCCCCTCTGAAATGGTTCTCCTCCTACATAACCAACAGAATGCAGCAAGTCCACTTCAACAACGAAAAGGCCACAGCATTCCCTCAAACCCAAGGCATACCTCAAGGCTCGGCCCTGTCTTCCCTCCTCTTCAACCTTTATCTATGGCCAGTTTGTAAAACATTCCAGGAACACCAGATCAGTTATCACATCTATGCTGATGACCTAATGCTCTACACTCAACTTGATGTCGACAACCCGAACATCAGTCAACTGGAAAAATGCCTCAGTGAGCTCCAAATCTGGCTGCAACAAAATAACATGGCCATAAATCACAAAAAGCCGAAGTGGGAGAGAGGTTGAAGGCAGCGCTGAGGTCCAGGAGATACCGGGCTTCTTTTCCCGCCGGCTCCGACGTCATCGGGGGCCCTTTAAATGCTGCACAGCTGATTTCAGTGTCGGGAGAGAGGTTGGAGGCAGCGCTGAGGTCCAGGAGATACCGGGCTTCTTTTCCCGCCGGCTCCGACGTCATCGGGGGCCCTTTAAATGCTGCACAGCTGATTTCAGCGTCGGGAGAGAGGTTGGAGGCAGCGCTGAGGTCCAGGAGATACCGGGCTTCTTTTCCCGCTGGCTCCTACATCATCGGGGGCCCTTTAAATGCTGCACAGCTGATTTCAGCGTCGGGAGAGAGGTTGGAGGCAGCGCTGAGGTCCAGGAGATACCAGGCTTCTTTTCCCGCCGGCTCCGACGTCATCGGGGGCCCTTTAAATGCTGCACAGCTGATTTGAGCATCGGGAGAGAGGTTGGAGGCAGCGCTGAGGTCCAGGAGATACCGGGCTTCTTTTCGCACTGGCTCCGACATCATCGGGGGCCCTTTAAATGCTGCAGAGCTGATTTCAGCGTCGGGAGAGAGGTTGGAGGCAGCGCTGAGGTCCAGGAGATACCGGGCTTCTTTTCCCGCCAGCTCCGACGTCGTCGGGGGCCCTTTAAATGCTGCACAGCTGATTTCAGCATCAGGAGAGAGGTTGGAGGCAGCGCTGAGGTCCAGGAGATACCGGGCTTCTTTTCCTGCCGGCTCCGACGTCATCGGGGGCCCTTTAAATGCTGCACAGCTGATTTGAGCGTCGGGAGAGAGGTTGGAGGCAGCGCTGAGGTCCAGGAGATACCGGGCTTCTTTTCCCGCTGGCTCCGACGTCATCGGGGGCCCTTTAAATGCTGCACAGCTGATTTCAGTGTCGGGAGAGAGGTTGGAGGCAGCGCTGAGGTCCAGGAGATACTAGGCTTCTTTTCCCGCCGGCTCCAACGTCATCGGGGGCCCTTTAAATGCTGCACAGCTGATTTCAGCGTCGGGAGAGAGGTTGGATGCAGCGCTGAGGTCCAGGAGATACCGGGCTTCTTTTCCCGCCGGCTCCGATGTCATCGGGGGCCCTTTAAATGCTGCACAGCTGATTTCAGCGTCGGAAGAGAGGTTGGATGCAGCGCTGAGGTCCAGGAGATACCGGGCTTCTTTTCCCGCCGGCTCCGACGTCATCGGGGGCCCTTTAAATGCTGCACAGCTGATTTCAGCGTCGGGAGAGAGGTTGGAGGCAGCGCTGAGGTCCAGGAGATACCGGGCTTCTTTTCCCGCTGGCTCCGACATCATCGGGGGCCCTTTAAATGCTGCACAGTTGATTTCAGCGTCGGGAGAGAGGTTGGAGGCAGCACTGAGGTCCAGGAGATACCGGGCTTCTTTTCCCGCCAGCTCCTACGTCATCGGGGGCCCTTTAAATGCTGCACAGCTGATTTCAGCGTCCGGAGAGAGGTTAAAAGCCTGGTAGGGTAGGCACAGCCGGAGGCGCTAGTCGGGGCAGTGATACAAGGGGCTAGATACAAGGGGCATATCAGGCCCCTTGGGAGCCCCTTGGAGCCACGAAGGAGAACGGGAGAACTGGTGCAAGTGCTACATTGTGGTAGTTGTTGGCTAGATAGGTAAAAGGAAGAAGAAGATCCTGCCAGCGGAACAAACGGAGGTAGCTGTTGGACCTATGGACAAACATGTCAAGGTAGTGTCTAATACCAATGTAACACTTGACCCAGACTTTCTTGTTCTCCGATCGTCCCCGGCGTCTCTTAGTTCCCCGGACCGTTCACCACCATCTCCTCCAGTGTATTCATCTCCACCTTTGTCTGCTCCTCTGGGCACCCAGTTTCAGCAGAGTACCCCGATAGATGTTGGGGAAAAGCTGAAACCAGTATTATGGGTGCCTGCTCCAGACGAAGCCAGGGTGGTCCAGGATGATCAGATCACCCTGGCAGATATCTGGAAAGTAGTCACCCGTATTGAAAACACTCTGGTGCCCACTGTAGTACAGCTTTGTGGTTTCTCTTCTGAGATTACCGCTAGGCTGTCTGAAGTGGATAGAAAGGTTGAGTCTATTTCTATACAGGTTGCTAAGTGTGAAACCCAGTGTCAGGCCCTTTCAGCTGTTAATTCTTCTCATATAAAGGAAAGTTTATATCTGCACACTAAGATGGAACTGTATGACAATTTGTTTCGAGCAAAAAATGTTAGATTGTTGAATTTTCCTTGTTCTCATTTACTTTCGGCTGAAAATTTGCTAAGAAAGTATTTCAAAGAGGTCTTGGGGTTGGCTTCGGCTGACTCCATTGCTCTCTCTAAGTTATATTACCTTACTGGAAAGAGGTTAGCTACTGGTTCTCTGGTTGGGTTTGATGAGGTTAAGGGCATGGATGCCCTGGACCTTACCAAATTCCTAGAGGACTCTAGGGATACTATTTCTTCTAGAGCCAAATTGGTGGTATCCTTTCTCTCAGACCAGGATAGAATGCTTGTTTTTCGTAGTTATTTTAAAAATATGTCAGCTCTGTTCTGTGGTGCCAAGGTTCAAATGTTAACCGGGTAAGGCGGACTCGTCGCCCCTCCCCCCCCTCCACACACACCCTTTGATAAAAGACCAACACACAATTTTGGGCTTAAAACTGGTCGCAGCTTTATTACCATTAACAATAATGCAATAACAATTCAACATCATAACATTTCCCCCCCCCCTTTTCGAAGCACGACCCCTCACCCGCCATGTGAGTAGCAAGATGACGTCGCTTCCGCTTCTACTGAGTCCGGGCCCCGGCTAAACAGCCTAGCCCTCCCTCGTCTGGCTTCGCCATGCTACTAGCAAAAACCTGAGGGGTTATCCGGGCGGGGGTCCCCCACCCCCGCCCACAAGCTTGCCTCCGGCTCCGGAACCGGGAAACCTCCGGGATCCCGCCACCCCCCCCAGCTGCAACAACCCAGAACCGAGACCCCAGTCCCCCCTCCCACTCCCACGCTAGGGTGGGCGGGCGGGAACCCGACGCGCCTGGCTCCGACCTGGAAAAGGCCGGAGCCACGGCGCGTCCCCGCACTCGCTCCGGCTGGTCCCGCCCTCCTATACGCCCCATTGGCTCCCCCTGCCTCCCGGCAGCCCACAGGAGCCAATGGGGCTCCCAGCACCGCACCGGCTCGCCCCCCTTTCCCCGCTGACGTCACGGCCCCCCGGGGGGGGGGGGATCGCGTCCTCGCCGCCCCCCCGGTTACCAAGGGGCCGCGTGCACTAGCTCTGCGGCCCTGAATTAACCGGGTAAGGCGGACTCGTCGCCCCTCCCCCCCCTCCACACACACCCTTTGATAAAAGACCAACACACAATTTTGGGCTTAAAACTGGTCGCAGCTTTATTACCATTAACAATAATGCAATAACAATTCAACATCATAACATTTCCCCCCCCCCCTTTTCGAAGCACGACCCCTCACCCGCCATGTGAGTAGCAAGATGACGTCGCTTCCGCTTCTACTGAGTCCGGGCCCCGGCTAAACAGCCTAGCCCTCCCTCGTCCGGCTTCGCCATGCTACTAGCAAAAACCTGAGGGGTTATCCGGGCGGGGGTCCCCCACCCCCGCCCACAAGCTTGCCTCCGGCTCCGGAACCCAGAAACCTCCGGGATCCCGCCACCGGCTCAGGCCCTATGGACCTGAGCCGCCCCCCAACCTAAAGCTGCGACCAGCCCAACTCCCCTGCCGGACACCCTCCACGGCCTCCTGCCTGTCATTAAGTAGGAGGTCCATCCCTATCGGCGAGAGGTGAAAGCCATCTGGCCGGAACAGGCCAGCACGCTCCACCTCCACCCATGGGTGAAGATCTGGCACCCCCCCCCCCGCTCCCCCACCCACCTGCCTATTGGGTGATTAACCTTAGTCAGCCCTCTGGACCATCGTCGCTGGTCCCAACAGGCCGGCCGCGGAAGGATATCCGACCAAATCACAATCACCCCCGGAAACAATGTGAAAACCTCCCCCAGGTCCTTGTGCACAGCGCGGATGAGCTGCTTGCCAGTCCAGGACACCAGATCATTGCCGCCGAGATGAATCAGCAGGATATCCGGCGTTCCTCTCACGCGCTCGTGATGCCGCAGCAAAGGCAACAGCTGGATCCACCGGAGTCCCCTCTCGCCCAGCCATGATACGGTCACCCCTTGCGCTTCCAGTCCAAGATGTGTCCCCAATGGCCGTGTTGCTGCTCGACGACCGGCCCAGTACACAAATGAGTGGCCAATCACCCAACAGCGACACGATGCAAAGCCCCTTTCTGCAAAATAAAGAACAACAGCGTTAGCACCCCCCCCACAGCCCGTTACAAGTGCACATAGCCCTGGAACGCTTGCGACCTCCACCGCCCTATCTGCTGTATCGCCTGCGCAGAAAGACCCTCCGCTGCCGTGCTGGTCGCTGCGCCAATGCGGAAAGAATGTGGAGCGAATCCACCGGGGTCCTCCCCGACCCGTCGCAACGACAACCGCAGCACCGCCGTAACTTGGTAGCGCGTGAGCACTCGTGCATCCTCATGAATGAACAGACTGCCCTCCCCAGCCGGCCGCACCCGCAAGTAGGCGCTCAACAACCGGACTGGGCAAGCCAGCTCCCCTGGCATGGCACGCAGCACCACCCAGGCACCCCTCCCCGCCTGGCCGGTCTTGGAGCGCACTAAGTGAATCCGGGCCATGCCCTCCCCCACCCGCACCTGATGGACCCTCAATTCACGCCCACCCGCCTTAGAGCCCAACTCCGCCACCAATTCCCCCACGCGAAAGGCGTCGAAGAAGGCCACCGAAAAAACAGCTCGAAACAACGTACCCTCGTACCCGGAGGACGCCACCTGTGGTAAAACATCCAACAAGCGGCCCAACAAAGCATGAGTGACCGGCTGCCGCCCGTCAACCGGGGTGGGACGGGATCGCTCCCAGCCCTGCAAAAGCCGACGAGTCAACAAACCCCTTCCCCCCCGTCCCCCACCCGACTGCTCCCGTGAAGAAGGAAAACCCTGCCAGGTGCCTCTTCACCGTTGCCCTCGAAAGACCCGCCGCCTTAGCCGCAACCACGTATTGACCGAGGAGCTGCTCAGGGACCGGACCCTGACGCCAGCCGTGCTCCGCGAGGAAAGTTACCACACTGTTGCAACCCCGCTGATCAGCCTCCCACGTCGCCGCCAACACGGAATTCCACAGCAGCTCCGTCAGGCCTCCAGGCCAATCCGCCATAAGTGCGCAGGGACCGATGCTCCTCCTCCCTCGGCTTCCGGAGCCAAGTCCCGAAACTGCTCTCACTGAAAACGGGAAAGAGCGTCAACAATTTTGTTAGTAATACCCGGAATATGGCGGGCCCGCACAACCACGGTCAAACGCAAACACGCTAACACTACTTGATGCATTAAATCCACCACTGGCTTGCAGCGTGGGGCATAATTGTTTACCACAGACACCACCGCCTCATTGTCGCACCACCGGACCACCCGATGGTTCCGAAGCCTATCCGGCCATAAGGTCAACACCACCAAGATCGGAAACAATTCCAAAAAGGTGATATTTCTGGTCAGGCCCGACTCCTGCCACGCCAGGGGCCCCCTGCAGCACACCACGAACCCCCAAAGTAGACCCCGAGGCCCGCTCCCCCCGCCGCATCCGTGTACAGTTGCAGCGCTATAGTAGAGACGTCCTCCTCCTGCAAAACCGTAGTGCCGTTGAAGTCACGGAGAAACTCGTCCCACACCCGCAGGTCTGCCCGAAGGCTTTGCGACACCCGAATCCGATGATGAGGCAAACGAACCCCTACCGTAGCCGCCGAAAGCCGCCTCAAAAAGACCCGCCCCATCGGTATTACCCTGCACGTGAAATTCAACGAGCCAATCAATGACTGCATTTCCCGTAAGGTGAGCTTGCTGGAAACGAGCACGGTCGCAACCAAGACTCTGAGCTTCACTACCTTAGCCGCGGGCAGGCGGGCTACCATCGCTCCCGAGTCGAGCTCCTCCCCCAAGAATGTAATGACGGTCGCGGGGCCCTCCGTCTTCTCCACCGCTAGCGGGACCCCACCCCTGAGCCAACCGCTCAAAGCCCCCTAGCAGAGCCGCGCAGCACTCCGCCTGAGCCTCGCCCACGATTCGGATACCTTCGCAGCCACGGACGCATTGATTCTATCCGGACTGGGGTGGGCGCCAGGCAAAGGAGGCTCTCACAGCTTGGAAGAGGGCGCTCCCGCCCCCCCCCCTCCTAACACATTTGAGTGCTGAATGCAGACCATTGCAGACGGAACAGGCATGCCAGAATTTGCAATCCGGGAATGGGCAGGACTATTTGTTATATCGCCAACAGACGTCTCCAACTCCCCCTGAAGCTGAAGCTTTTTGTACCCTCCCGGGTACACCCCCCAAAAGGGGCCGCCCAGCCCCCGAAATGCCAGCCGCTCCGCCACGTGCACCGCCCGCCGCACTACCACCGGGTATGACCGCCATCTGCGTCAGCCACAGTTTGATATCTTGCGTCCCCCAAGACAACAAGCGGTTTTCTTCCATCCTATCCCGGAACTTCTCATCATAGTTGAGCCATGCCCAACGATCATGCACTTGTGCCGCCTCTAAAATGGAATCCGCATAGGCGAGGAGCATCCCGCAATGCTCCGGGTGCGAATGCCCCCACACACTAGCCAAGCGTAAAAAAGCTCGCGTCCAGTTCACCACGTTCCGCGTCGCTCTCCGCACCCTCCCCGCCTTCTCGTCTTCCTTCCGCTTCCTCCTACTGTCCCCTGACCGCTTGCGGCCCTCGAGCAGACAAAAAATATCTATATAACGCCGTCGCAGAATCTTCCGCCGAAGCTTCTTCGGCACGCCCTCCCATAACTCCGAATATGCCATCACCGAAGGCGTGGCCGAGGCTCCGCTCGCTCTACCCCCGGGCCCCCCCGATTCCTGCCCCTTCTCCCCGCCCGAGACCGAAGAATCCGACGAGGAAGCTGTGGAGGAGGCGGAAGAAGTCCCCGACCTGCGCCATCTGCGACAAGAATGCCTCCTCTTTCTCCTCGCTTTTGTACCCCCCCGACCCCTGCTGACGCCCCAGCCTCGACGTCCATGCCCAAATCTCCCTCCAACTCACCTGCCGCTCGCACCGACGCTGCAGCCTCTGCGCCGACCGACCGCGACTCCGGCTCCACTTGCGCTGCTGCTGACGTCCTCTCACTCAACCCCGCCAGAGGCATCGCACCCGAGGGCCTCGGACCGCCGAAACTCGGACTCCCGGTGTACTGCCATCCGAAAGGTACCTACGGGGAAAACACAGGAAAAGGCGAAGGGGGCCCCCCCTGGCCCAAGGGGGCTGCCATGCTCCCAACCACTCCACCCCCGAAGTACCGTGGCCCCCCCCTTTGTCCGTGCTCCCACGAAGGCGGGTATGCACACCCCGATACTCCCGCCCGGTTCCCGGGGCCCTCCGGCACCACACTCTCGGTAGCCCGAACGTCGCCCAATGCAGGCACCCCCCCCCCCTACCGGAGGCAGTCCTGCTGCGGGCGCTCGCCTGGCTAGAGTGCCAACAGGTCCCCCACCCGATTCCCCTGACCCCCCTTCAGGGCCCAGGCGGTCCGTAATCCGCGTCGTGCTTCCCTGCCCCCCTCCTGCCCCTACGGGCAGGGCCTGCGCGGGCCCCCCCCCTGCACCCTGCCCCCTCTCCTCCACCCGTGTTCCCCTACTGCCCCCTCTACTCCTTCCCCGGGTCGCTGGAAGACCAGCGCCCCCAGGCCCACCCCTCGCTCTACCCCCTTTGTCCCCCTTTTTGGGCAGACCGAGATGAATCCTCACCATGGCCCCCCCCCGCAGCCCCCCTCCCTTGCCCCCTTCTCGCTCCGCCGCCCGGGCTCCTCCCCCGCCCTTTTCCAGGCCGCATGGCTCACAGTCCTGCTACCACGAGGGGCTGCCTGTGGCCCTTGCAACGGCTGAAGTTTTATGTAGCTGGTTTATTTATTTATTTATTTATTTATTTATTTATTTTTTGTATGATAACTAACTTCGGGCTTTTGTTAGAGATAGTAGATTTTTTTTTTTTTTTTTTTTAAATTAAACGTAAGCAGGTGCTGAGCCCACTAAAGGAACATAATTGGACAATCCCATCAGCACCGGGACCAATAGAAGGGGTACGGGAGGCATCGGGACCAATGAAATGTTCCTCCATGCCTAGAATGGAACAGAAATCCATAAGTTGTTGTATTGCCAGAGAACCTCGCTCAGCCATTTTGAATTGGATTCCGCTTGAGACCCGTGCACAAACAAATGATCTGGACCCTCCAAATAGACTGTATTATTGGTTTGTCTGCGCTCTGCTGCTACAAAACCTCCAGTCCCCGGCCCCCGCAGACTTTACAGACTCCCCCCCCCTTGCCTATCAATCCTCCGGCCCGACACACCCCCCCTCGTTCGTTGCCGCGTTTGTTATGCCTTTTTTTTTTTTTTTTTTGAAGATGGTGTGTAGCTAGGTTCTGATAGCCACCGGCACCCCCGGGCAACAACAACGGGCTTCTGACCCCACCGGGCCCCTACCTGCCTTCCCCCAGCCACGTGGTAACTGGAGCACCCTCGTGCTGCAACCCGACGCGCCTGGCTCCGACCTGGAAAAGGCCGGAGCCACGGCGCGTCCCCGCACTCGCTCCGGCGGGTCCCGCCCTCCTATACGCCCCATTGGCTCCCCCTGCCTCCCGGCAGCCCACAGGAGCCAATGGGGCTCCCAGCACCGCACCGGCTCGCCCCCCTTTCCCCGCTGACGTCACGGCCCCCCGGGGGGGGGGGGATCGCGTCCTCGCCGCCCCCCCGGTTACCAAGGGGCCGCGTGCACTAGCTCCGCGGCCCTGAATTTCCTGATATTAGTAGAGTGACACAGACTAGGAGACAGGCCTTTTTGGCCCCTAAACCTAGACTGCTTGCTATTTCTGCTACTTTCTTTCTTAGATACCCTTGTAAATGTTTGGTTTTGTATCAAGGTTCAAAGTTTGTTTTTCTCGATCCTTCTCAGCTTGAGGTATTTCTGGCTGATAAGGAACAACTGGGTAATTAGTAACTGGAGGTGTGTGGGTTTAGTTTAAGCTGCCTGATAATTTAGAGTTTGCTCTATTTGTTTTTTGAAGTGCTTTCTTTCTTTAAAGTCTCTCCCCGGATTGTGGGCTATGATGATGTATTGCTATTTATTGTATTTTTGGTCAATATTATAGTGTTGTATTTTGCCTTTAAGAAACATCTTTGTTTTCTTTATGCTTGCTTTTTGTAAGTTTTTTGAAATTTCAATAAAAAAAAAACAAAAAACCGAAGTGATGTGCATATCCAGAAAACCAGATTTCAACCCACCACCTACAGTCACCATGAACAATAACGTCTATACCACAAAGAACAAAATAAAATACCTAGGCGTGACACTGGATTGCAACCTAAAGATGGAAAAGCATCTCCAAATTACCAATCGAGCCATTTTCCACAAACTAAAAGTCTTGCAACCGTTACGTAGCATCATAGAGCACTCTGATTTTAGGACCGTTGCTCAAGCCCTCATCATTCCTCACCTGGACTACTGCAACGCCATACTACAAGGGTTGCCTAAAAAAACCCTCAACATCCTCCAAATGGCGCAAAATGTGGCAGCTAGATTAATCATGAGGAAAGGCCTAAAGGAGCATATCACACCAATACTAATGGACCTACATTGGCTCCCCATCACTGCACGCATACAATATAAAATCCTAATCACCACATTCAAGCTCATTCATAATATAGCACCCTCGTATCTCAACACCCTTATCACATCATAGCCAAATAACAGAAGCAGAAGAACCACACACCTCAATACCCTCATCATCCTGGGTAGCCTGAGATCTGTCACTGCAACTACCAGCAACCAAGCATTCTCATTTATAGCGCCACTGCTATGGAACCAACTACCATGCGAGCTGAGAGCAAACAGTGACTTGTTGGACTTCAGAAAAAAGCTAAAGACGCATCTTTTCCAGACGCACTTCAATCCTACATAACTTCTATGTTCTAACCCTAGTGAATCCCCATACAAAAGGAAAGAACACTACACATCAATTGTAACTTTCCTTTTCTGTTTCTGATTTACTGATTTTATTTATATTGTAAACCGCCCCGATGTAATGGGGGGCGGTATATCAAATGTTGTATAAACAATAAACAATAAACAATAAACAAACACCAATAGTTCCGACAGCCTGTAAATATGTACATACATGTGAAATCACTGTCTTGCAATCAAGTGTAAACCTGTAATCTGAGTGTTGTGTCCTGTACTGAATCATTATGTATGTTTTTAATCCATGGCCTGTACAACCATACTGTTATTGTATAGCAAACTGCTGCTGATCGCTGGAAGTAGCGGGATATAAATGTACACTAAATAAATAAATAAATATAGGCCTATGATATTTTGAAATACGTGTAACCTCCGTAGTATTTGGCATGTAGGGAAGAACTCCAATAAAACGATGAGGTGTCTCTATAACTGTAAGATCTTGATCATTCTACCATTCCGGATAATTATATAATGTTCTTTTATAAGCTTTTTCAATCAAATATACTGGATATCCCTGAGCACTTAAACGGGTTTTCAAATCTGAGGCATGTTTATGAAATTCAGATAAAGTTGTACAAAATCGTCTAATCCATAAAATTGTCCTACAGTAGTGGCCAAAAAATTAAGGCAGGTATCTTTTTCTACCATTTATTGTTAAATAATGTACTGTGGAGATGTCACACGTGCTTGCTTATTTAATCAGCATGGCGATTAGTCACACCATGCATCTGGCGTCCATTTTAGTTTACTTATACTCTGTAGTAAGTTTCTTGGATGAAGTTTTGAATTTTTACAACTAGGAAAAGATTGAACGTTACATGTAAAATATACAATCAAGATGGGTAGAAAGTGCGATATTAATGACTTTGTAAAGGGACAAGTTGTCACACTCCATGCTGAAGGATATTCACAATGTGCTATTGCAAAACATTTGCATATATCAAGGTGTGCAGTTCAGAATGTTCTGAAATCAGGTGGCCGTACACGTCGTTCGAAATGTGGGCGCAGACGGATAATTACTGGACGAGATGACCGATGCCTCGAAAGCATTATTACATCTAGTCCACATACTTCATCTCAACGTGTGGCTCAGTTAGCTAATGATCGAGGAATAAAGATAAGTGCCGGATCTTTCCGACGACGGCTTGTGGATGAATTCAAACTCATGGCTAGAAGACCTGCCAAGAAGCCTATGATGACCAGGAAACAAATTGCTGCCCACATACAGTTTTGTAGCAAGATGAAAGACAAATCTGCTGAATGGTGGGAGAGGGTAATGTTCACAGATGAAAGTACATTTTAACAAGTATGTGGGAGTGGTTACAACTACGTCCATCGACCAGCAGGCGAGAGACTAAATCTGAAGTACACGATCAAGACTGTTAAACACCCATCATCGGTCATGGTATGGGGTGGTATCTCGGTGAATGGACGATGTGGCCTGCACATTTTTGAGAAAGGTGAAAGAGTAAATGCTGCAAAATACATATCCGTGCTGAATAGTAAAGTTAAAATGTTTCTGGCACGACTATATTTCAGCAGGACTCGGCACTGTGCCACACTGCAAAAACAGTCAAAAAATGGTTCGTGGACGACAAGATCGAATTGCTACCAAGTTGGCCATCAAACTCTCCCGATCTCAATGTAATTGAAAACTGTTGGAATCTTATGAAGAAAAAGGTGGCAGCACACCATCCAACTTCAAAAGCAGATTTAAAGGACATACTCAAGCATGTATGGACCAACGAAATCACTCCGGCATACTGTAAAACACTAGTTAACAGTATGCCTACAAGAATCCAGGCTGTGCTGAAAAATCATGGACACCCTATCAAATATTGACACATATATTGTTTCCCGAATAAAACTTTGAAAATGGCATTGTTGGTTATTAAAGCTTTTAACCATGAAAGTGACAATAACACGCACTTTTCTAATAAAATTATGATATTTTAGACTCTGCCTTAATTTTTTGGCCACTGTTGTAGAGGCAGTCCCCTACATAAGGGACCAGGATGATAGCTGTTGTACTGTAACAGAGTATTTCGCTGGACTGGTTTACGATTCAAAATGGTTAGAAACTTCTTCCCATCTCTATAAATCTGTAGATCTAAAAATTCAGTCTGCTCCATATGATATTTAGACTCAAACTGAATATGACTATTTAATGTATTAATCCAAACCAAAAAACACTGTAGATCATTCAACGAACCTATCCATAAGAAAAAAATGTCATCCAAGAAACGTTTCCAAAAAAGGTATATGGCTAAACCACGTTGACCCATAAAGAAACTGTTCCTCAAAATGAGACATGTCAAGTGTGGCTTCTGAAGGGGCTACAGTGGCCCCCATCGCAACTCCAAAACACTGTTGATAAAATTTATAATCATACATGAAGTAATTGCATTCTAGTATCCACTTGAGCAATTGCAAAATAAACTCCTTAGGAATCCGAGATGGTAATATTATTAGTAAACTGGCCATGATGTCAAAAGCTTCCTGTTGATGAATATTTGTATACAGTGCCGCCACGTCCAAGGTGACCATAATAGAATGATCTAAAACTGGTACCATTTTTAATAGTGATAAAAAAAATGAAAAGAATCCCTAATATAGGACCGCACCTGCACAGTTAAAGGTTGCAAAAATTTATCAGAAAATTGAGACAATGGTTCAAGCACAGAAAAAGGACATGACACTATAGGACATCCTGGTGGATTTTGTAAGGACTTATGTATTTTACATAGGAACTATATACATAATAGGAATATGTGGATATTTGGGATTCAAAAAATCAAATTCCTTTTTTGTAAGCCAACCTTGCTGTAAAGCTTGAGAAGTATATGCTTTTATTTCTTGCTGTAAACCTGCCGTGGGATCCGCTAACAACAAATTATAGTACTTCCAGTATTGTAAATGTCCCAGAACGCCGGCATGATACATCGCCGTATCCAAAATGACAGTATCAGCTTCCTTTTAATCAATTAAAGTTTAAAACAAGTACAAAAACAGCTTGAAATAACATGAGATGAACACCCACCAGAGTGTCCCTCAAAATGTTACTTCTTATCCCATCAGTCTTATAATACTTTCGAAACTGCAGATCACTATCTTGTTTCATGCAGACGTGGTATCATGAACCTTAATATTGCTAGTTGATCAAGACAAGAAGCGTCAACCAAAAATGAATAATCCTTAAAACACTGCCACAAAATCAGAGCAACTATCAGCTTAAAATGAAACCTTTTCATTGCTTTTACTTGGCTGATATGGTGCGTATTGTAGCAGAAATGGATAGTCGGTTGGTTACTGCAATACTTTAAAAACCGCAGATCGCTGTCTTGTTTCATGCATTTGTGGTACCATAAACTCCAGTATTGCTAATTGGTCAAGGCAAAAAACGCCAACCAAAAGTGACCTACGATGGTTCGTGCTAGATGCGGTTCCCTTTTCTTCACGGGGAGGTGATCGGGCCAGTATATTGCATTTTAACACTAGAAGCCCCAAAAGGAATTTTACCTAGAAACCCCAAAGTGCGTCAATTGACACATTATCATGATGACTGCGTTTAGCATGAAATGCAGATGTGAATTAATATGAAGTTACTTATTTGTTAAATACGTGCAGTATGTGACGTCATTACATGATGTGATCGTGTGTTTATTGTTTGTTTATTGTTTGTAATGTCGGAGTAAAACTGTAAACAGTGATTGAGATGCGCCACCTAGTGGGAACATGAATTTATACCTAGAAGCCCCAAAGTACATCAATTGACGCATCCAAGACAATTGAGTGCGTCAATTGATGTACTTTGGGGCTTCTAGGTATAAATTCATTTTCCTGCTAGGTGGTGCATCTGTCATTAATTTTTGATGCACAAATTTGAACATCTTGACCTTGCTAACAAAATCATGGAACATGACTGACATGGTTCTAGCAATGGCGCTGGTATACAACTTCGAAGATGCATTTACATCAGTTGATGCACTTTGGGGCTTCTAGTGTTTAAGAACAGCGCTGGATTTTTCTGTTACAATCTAGTACCCCAAATGGGTTAAATTTGGAGACTTGAATGGTGGTCATTACATAATTAACTTGCTTGTCTCTCCCTCCTTTTTATGGATCTCTGCCTCTATTGCTGACGCCTTATCATTAGATTGTTTCATTTCAACCTAAGTGCTGTTTAATTGATTGAAGTGACATATAAACCTGAACAGGAAGTTTGATTAGGTCACGTTGCTTGAGAAAGGGCCAGGAGCATGAAGAGCTTGAAACACGGCGTTGTGTTGCAGTATTCAACGGACTACTCATTCTTGCTAGAATAAGCACTATATCAGCTAAGTAAAAGTATTGAAATGGTTTTCATTTTGAGCCGACAGTTGTTTCGACTTGTGGCAGTGTTTAAAGGACTATTCACTTTTGGTTGACGCTTTTTGCCTTGACCAATTAGCAGTACAAGAGTTTATGGTACCGCGATTGCATGAAACAAGGCAGCTACTCCCGGCAGGGACTCCCGGCACTCTTACCATAAAAAACCAGGTGAAGTATCTTGGCATCATCCTCGATCAGAACCTCTCCTTCACTAACCAAATAAAGAAAACCACTAATACAATATATGCTAAGCTACGTACCCTCCGGAATCTTAAACCCCTCTAAGGTCCCACTTCCTTTCGATCCATCTGTCAAGCCCTCACAACCCCCTCTCTTGATTACTGCAACCTAATCTATCAGGGTCTTCCTAAGCATACTTTACAATCACTCCAACTTGCCCAGAACACGATAGCACGGCTCATAACCAGTACTCCCAAGCGTTCAGATATCACACCAGTTCTATATGACCTTCACTGGCTCCCTATCTACTGCAGGATCAAATTCAAAGTGCTTACTCTTATACACAAAATCATCTCCAACGAATCTGCCCCTTGCCTTTCCCCTCTCATTCCCCTCTCTTCTAGCGCTAGAACCTGCCGTACTATCACTAAAAACCTCATCTCTATCCCAGCAACCATAAGACATAGTAAACAACTTACCTGTAACAGGACCTTTTCCCTCTATGCCCCTACCCTATGGAACTCCCTCCCTCATGAGCTGCGGAATTCTAGAACTCACCTTGAGTTCCGTAAGAACTTAAAAACCTTCCTTTTTCAGGAACATTTTTCCCTTCCACCTTAGTCTCTCACTAACCTACCTCCCCCTTGTCCCTACTACTACCTCTAAACCTACTTAACGGCCTCTGATACCTTGGTAATTACCTTGTAAATAGTTCTATCTTTATGCTTAGTTATTTATAGACATGTTATATACATTTTTTACTTGGTTATATGTTCTATGTAAACAGTGGAAACACTATCTTAAATGTTCTATGTAAACCGTCTTGATTTGTAGAAAGACGGTATATAAATTCAGTTAAATAAATAAATAAAATAAATAAATAAATAAAGTATTGCAGTAACCAATGGACTATCCATTTCTGCTACAATACACACCATATCAGCCAAGTAAAAGCATTGAAAAAGTTTCATTTTAAGCTGATAGTTGCTGTGATTTTGCGGCAGTGTTTTACGGATTTTTCACTTTTGGTTGACACTACTTGTCTTGATCAACTAGAAATGTTAAGGTTCATGATACCGCATCTGCATGAAACAAGATAGTGATCTGCGGTTTCAAAAGTATTATAAGACTGATGGGATAAGAAGTAACATTTTGAGGGGCACTCTGGTGGGTATTCATCTCATGTTATTTCAAGCTGTTTTTGCAGCTGTTTTAAACTTTAATTGATTAAAAGGAGAACTTACTTCAGGAGTGGGAGATCCGAAAAAAATAATTTTGATACTAATTTTGGTAGATAGGTTCAAAGACCTTGGGATTCCTATGTCTACAGTTCACAATGTTATTAAGACAGTTTCTGCTCATGGAACTGTCAGGAACCTCACAGGAAGTGGTAGAAAGAGGAAAATTAATCCAAGAAGTCTTCAAAGGTTAGTGCAAACTGTTGGAAAAACTTAATGTACAACATCCAAAGAGCTTAAAGCTGACCTGGAGCAATCTGGACTGGCGTTTTCAACCCACACCATATGCTGTGCACTAAACAAAGAATGACTTCATGGGCAAAAGTAAAGGATGACCACACTGATCAAAGACAGACATAAAAAGGCAGCTAAAATACTACTCTGTGGAACCCCACACTGATACTGATGTGGGGAAGAGGAAGCACAGTGCCAAGAGACAGAAAAGGTACGATTTTGAAGGTATTGAATAACAGGATAAAACAGTACCAGTAATATCAATGTCAACTAAATGATGAATAGGGAGGAGGTGATCTACAAGATGAAATGCTGCGCTAAGATCGTGAGATGACAATTATTAGAGACAGTTACAAAAATTAATACTACCACCTCGCACCTAGATCCATGTCCTCTATCATGGATAAAATCAACAAAAGTTGAACTAGCACCAATAATACTCAATATGGTCAACCAATCTCTCACCCCTATTTTGTCACATCAACTGGATGAAATCATATATACACATATTAGTGATCTTATCATTTGTTTTGGTCCCTTCCCTCCTCCGGCAGTTATACAAGGTTAGTTATTTCTGTTTATTCTCAGTCTTGCTAGTTCTGTCTGGATTTTTATTGTCATATTTTAACTATCATTTATTTATTTTATTACTTTTATTTTCCACTTTTACTTATACCATTTCATTAAATAACTTTACAAAGATTTATTTTATATTATACTTATGTTTTATCTTCCATATTTATTTATTTATTTATGGTATATATCTTTTGTCTTCGGGGCTTGTACCCCCTGAACAAGGCCACATGGCTAAAATGCGTTGGGGTTGTTGGTTTAATAAAGTGTCTGAATCATCACCTATTTTGAGCACCTGCTTCTATTCCGTTCTATTAAATCTCATCCACTTCTTCTGCCTTTGAGGGGCATCTGTATATCACACCAATGCAAAAGGATTCCCTTTTCTCTCTTTCTAGTTTAGCGCACAGTGCCTCCTCACTCCCTTTTAAGCCCTTCAATTCTATAGCTTTAATATTATTTTTTATATTTAGTATCATTCCTCCTTCCCTTCTTCCTACACTGTCCTTCCTAAATATAGTATAGCCCAGTATAATTACATCCCAGTCATGGTTGCCTGTAAACCCTGTCTCCGTAACAGCTACTAAATCCAAGTCACCCTTTTCCATTAAAACCTCAACATCAGGGATCTTATTTCCCATGCTATGGGCATTTATGAATATCACTTTTCAGATATTTCTCCTTTTACCCATTTCTACAGAGTACTTACCTGAGGGCTTTCTTCACCCATCCCCAATGAATCTAATTTAAGACCTTCTTCAGTAAGTTAACCACTCAGCTGCGGAAGATGCTTTGACCCTTCTTGGACAGGTGGACACCATCTCTGCTCTGCAGCCCTTAGAAAATCATCCCATGGTCCAGGAAACCAGAATGATCTTAATGACACCATCCATGCAGCCATGCATTCATCTCCAACCGGGGCAGTTTACAATAAAACTTTAAAATACATAATTTAAGAAAGGGAAGGAAAAGTGACAATCATAGTCATAGGTCATAGGATTTATTTATTTTATTTTATTTAACAGTATTTCTAAACCGCCTTATCTTAATAATCAAGGTGGTATCACAGCAAGCAATCAGGTAAAGTGGGTGTGTTATACATGCAGTGAGGGTGAAACTTAGTTGTGTGAGGGCTGTGTTGGGTGCTTGATTTGCTTGAGCTATGTACAAAGTGGGCTATTTACAGTGGTGCTAAAAACACGTTTTATATACATACAGTGTACAGAAGTGTGCTGTCTGCCAGATGCCAAAATCTAATATTTAATGGAGAGTTTGCCAAGACTCATCAAGCCTACTAACTATTATCCAATGTTGCTCATTCATTATATCCTTTGCGAGATATGGTCTCTAAAACTGAACACAATAATCCAAGTGAGGCCTCAATAGCGACTTGTACAGTGGCATTAGTAAATCTTCCTTTCTGCTGGTAATTCCTCTTTGTATATAACCCATCATCCTTCTGGCTTTGGTCACTGCCTTGTCACACTGTTACACCACCTTGAGATCCTCAGAAACAATCACTCCAAGGTCCTTCACTTGGTCCATGCACATCAATCTCTCGCCCCCTATCGCATACAGTTCCCTTGGATTTCTGCTTCCCAAGTGCATGACACTGCACTTCTTCACATTAAATCTTAACTGCCAAGCATTAGACCATTTTTCCAGCTTTCGTAGATCTTTCCTCATGTTATCCACACCCTCAGGGGAGTCCACTCTGTTGCAAATGTTCATGTCATCTGCAAAAACACAGATTTTTCCCTTCAGTCCTTCAGCAATATCACTCACAAATACATCGAACAGTACCGGCCCCAGGACCGATCTCTGTGGCATGCCACTAATCCTCTTCTTTTCATCTGAGTGGGTTCCGTTTCTCATCACCTTCTGTTGTTCCCATCTCCAGGCTGTTCAGTGAATTGATAAGGGCCCGATCTGTCCCGGACATAGATCCCCATGGCACCACAGCTCCATTTAAAAGCCGCGATGCCGGCTGCCAAAGAAAAGTGTTTATTCCCCGCAACCCGAGCCTCGATCTGGCCTCCTAAGACCAGGGTCGGGCTGTGGGGAACAAACCTTGCCCCCCCCCCCGCCCCATCCGTGCCCTGGGCTATCAAAAAAAAAGTCCAGGGAAATTATTCCACCTTGGGCTTTGTGAAGAGGTACCACATCAGCCCAATAGAGATATCATGGCAAGATACCATTGCATGCAAAGCATTTAAATGCAGTGCTATGTGGCAGATGCCTAGGATTCATTGATGTCAGATTGGAGCCAGGAGGCTTGAGATTTAAATAATTGACCCATTAGGTGCTAGTCATTTAATTAAGGTCAGTTATGAAGAAAGGGAGTCTAGATAGAAAGGGGGCACCTGGATTTGAAACAGACCTCATGATCTGCAGACAAATGCTTTACCTCTGAGCTATGCCCCCAACATAGCCATAGCCAATCAGAGATAAAGATGCACCTGAGATAAGATACTGTTTCAAATCATTTAATATACTTTGTACACTGATTGTAAAACTGATTGTAAGCTGATTGTAAAACTGATTATAAAACGGATTGTAAGCTGCGCAGATGCAGTCCTAGTGGGTGTGATAGGTAATATATTAAATGTTTATAAATAAAAATGGGAGTTTTTTCCTGACCCTTGATGTGAAGTGAAAGAGTGTTGACAAGCTGCATAGAGATGAGACACCAGTGATGTAAGGCTCACTAAATAATGAGGTCTTTTTCCTCCCAGATTAAGAGTTTCAGTTTTGTTAAAATGGTTACATAACACAGGTCTGCGACTAAAAAGCTGTTTGATTATTTTCATCTAATTTCCATGTATTTTGGTGTGCTGAAAACAAATAAAATATTGAAAAAACTCCTAGACATCATGATTTGCAACAACATGCAAACTTGTCTTCAAATTTATCAAATTTTTTCAAATTACTATTAATTAATTCACATAAGTGCATTTAAGATATAAAATGCAAAAAAAAACTTAAAGGGGTTGTCCAAGTTATGTAAAAAGAAATATAGTACTGTAAATCTGATGGTCAGCAATATGTACATAAGCTAAGCAAGTTTTAAGTCCGTGCTTCTAATGGTAGAAGGGGTTAATCTTTCCTGAAGAATCTAGTAGGAGGGAGACACAAGGCAGATAGCAGCAGCTCCGGTCAGTGCAGGGGGGGCGTGGCCAGCACTGTGACATCTCGTGTACAGACACAGGAGCTGCTCTATATTCACCACAGATGAAACAGAAACTGTCTGGCGAATTAATACACTTTCGCAGAGCCATAACATAACGGTTGAAGAATGACGAGCTAACACGAATTGCGATGAAAAAGTGTGAAAGTCGGGGCCGCGGAGCCAATGTGCGCGCGGCCCGGGGTAACCGGGGGGGCAGCGGGACACTACCCCCTCTTGGGCCGTGACGCCGTGGTGGCCTGGAGGGGGGCCGGAGCGGTGGTGGCTGCCCCCATTGGCTCCTGCGGCTCGCCTGGAGGCAGGGGGGAGCCAATGGAGCTGGGGGGGGGGGGTGGGATCAGCCGCACAGGAGTGCGGGGACGCGGCGTGGCTCCGGCCTTTTCCAGGTCGGAGCCAGCGGAGTCGGGTGCTGCTTGAGGGTGCTCTGCAGCACCATGAGGCTGCGGTTAAGGTCAGGGGGGCTGGGAGACGCAGGAGCTGGAGCCGGGTGAGTTGAACGCACAAAGGCAGTGCACGGGGGTGTTAAAAAAAAAAAAAAAAGGAGGAGAAGCGAATGAAAGCGGTAAAAAGGGGCGGGGGCTTCGGGAGCAGTAGGGGGTTAAAGCGGGCATTAAAAAAAAAAGATATCTATAGATTACTATAGGGAAAAAACGCGGAGTGTGAGGCTTTTTAAAAAAAAAAAAAGAAACTGGAGGAGACATCAGTGGGGGGGCAGGGTTGGTTAGTGGTTTGGGAGTGGGGAGGCATGTGGGCGGGTAAGGGGAGAGGGGGGGCGCCTGGAAAAGGAAATAAAGGGGGCAGAGGGGGAGGTGCAGAAGGGGGTGCACGCGGGCGTGATGGCTCGGGGTCTGTCCCCAGAGGAGGGAAGGGTGGGGGCAGGAGCGGGGCCCCGGAGGCCGGCCTTCAAGGGGGGTTAGCAGGCAGGCAGGTGGTGCAGCGGGGTAGAGCCAGAGCGAGCAGCCGTGTGGCTGGCGTGAAGGGTGCTGTTAGGCGTGGGGGAGGGCTGGTGCAGGGGCGGCCGGGTGGGGTAGGGGGGGGCAGGGGGGAGAAGCATTGAGTGAGGGTCGGGGGGGTAGCTGGGGGAGAGTGAGAAGGGGAGAGGATCGGGGTGGGGGTCCATCGGTCCCGCGGGTGAGGCTGGAGGCTGCAGGTGCTCTCCCTTCAGAGGGGGGAGGGGGGCCTGCGTCTGGTGGAATGAGGGCAGGGGAGTGGTCGGCGCCAGCGGGCTTCGCGAGCTGGCAGGGGGGGACGGGGGGCGTTTACCCATCTGTGTGGGAGCGATGGCAGGGCGGGGGTCAGGGCTCTTCGAGGGCGGAGTGGTTAGGGGCGTGGCAGCACCCTTGGGCGATGCCTGGCCCCCCCTCGCCTTTTCCTGTGTTTTCTCCACAGGTCCCCCTAGGATGGCAGTATCCGGGCAGTCCGAGTGTCAGCGGTTCGAGTCAAGTGGAAGGTGCCACAGCGCCTCCGGACGGATCGGGTGAACGGGTGCCAGCGGCAACGACGGCAGTTGGGGAGCTACAGGTGGCCGGCGCGGCTGTGGAGGAGCAGGCGCATGTAGCAGGTGAGTTAGCGGGGGTGCAGGGAGTGTCAGAAGGGGGAGGGACGGCGGCGGTAGGTGGGGGGCATAGGAAGGCGGGCAAGAAGCGGAGGCATACTTGTCAGGGGCGGCGGAGGTCGGGGACTTCGTCCACCTCATCGACCGCGTCTACGTCACGTTCATCTTCGACCGACAGGAGTATGGGGCAAGAGGCGCACGGGGCTTCGGGTATGTCAGGGGCAGGTGGGGCGACACCTACGGTGGTGGTTTTTTCGGAATTGTGGGAGGGCGTCCCAAAGCGGCTCCGGCAGAAAATTCAGCGACGCTGGAGGGGAGGAAGAGGTTCGGGGACAGCAGACGGAAGAGAAAGGAGGACGAGAAGGCGGGGAGGGTGCGGAGAGCGGTGCGGAACTTGGCCAACTGGACGTGAGCTTTTCTGCGGCTAGCTAGTGTGTGGGGGCATTCGCACCCAGAGCAGTATGGGATGCTCCTGGCTTATGCGGACTCCATCTTGGAAGCGTCGCAACTGCATGATGGTTGGGCTTGGCTCAACTATGATCAAAAGTTTCGGGATAAGATGGAGGAGAATCACTTGTTGTCCTGGGGGACGCAAGATATTAATTTATGGTTGACGCAGATGGCTGTCAGACCAGGAGGTAGTGCGGTGGGTACTGTGAAGGGTGGAGTGGCGGGTGGGCCGGGGGCCGGGCGGCCCTTTCGAGGGGGGGGGAGACCCGCGGGGGTCTAAAAAACACCGGCGGTGGGGGGGGGGCCGGAGATGTCTGTTGGCGTTTCAACAAATCATCGTGCCCATTCCCTGATTGTAAATTCAGGCATGCCTGCTCTGTCTGCGACGAAGCGCACACTGCGCTCAAGTGTGTTAATAAGGGGGCGGGTGGGGCCGGAGCGCCCCTCCCAAAGCAGTAGGAGCATTCTCTGTTTAGCGCCAACCCCGGTTAGGATCGAAGCAATGCGCACGTGGCTGCAAAAGTATCCTAAATGGAAGGACAGTGCACTGATTGAGGGAGGATTTGGGGAAGGATGTAGGATCCCGGTGGTGGGCAAGGTGGTGTGTCACGAGGCTAGGAATTCGCCTTCGGTGCGGCAGTTTGCCCGAGTTGTTCGGGAGAAGTTGGAGGTGGAGTTAGGGTTGGGGAAGGTGGCCGGCCCCTTTGCGGCGCATCCCTTCAAGGATTTAGTGATATCCCCGTTGGGTATAATCCCGAAAAAGGAGCCAGGGAAGTACCGGTTAATCCATAACCTCTCCGCCCCAGTTGGGTCATCGGTTAACGATCATATCCCGGATGACCTGTGCACGGTTCGGTATGCCTCGTTGGATGTGGCAGTGGACCTGGTGAGGAAATGTGGTCCACGGTGTTTGATGGCTAAGGCGGATATTGAGTCCGCATTCCAGTTGTTGCCGGTCCACCCGGATTCGTTTAATCTGTTGAGGTTTTGTTTTGAAGGGGCCAGTTATTTTGATAAGTGCATGCCCATGGGTTGTGCGATATCCTGCTCATATTTTGAACGCTTTAGTAGTTTTCTGCACTGGGCGGTGGTGGAGCAGGTGGGGTGCGGGAATGTTGTGCACTATTTAGATGATTTCTTGTTTGTGGGCGAGGCTGACTCAGGGCGGTGCAAGGAATTGCTGGAGGGCTTCGAGCAGTTGGCTCGGAGTTGGGGTGTCCCGCTGGTGGCGGGGAAGACGGAGGGCCCCTCGACGGTTATGACCTTCTTAGGGGTGGAGCTGGATTCTGCAGCGATGGTAGCTCGCCTGCCGGTTGATAAGATCGCGAAGTTACGGGTTCTGGTGGCGAATGTGATAGTCTCCAGTAAGATGACTTTGCGGGAAATGCAATCCTTGATCGGCTCATTGAATTTCACTTGTAGGGTAATTCCGATGGAGCGGGTGTTTTTGAGGCGGTTGGCGGCGGCTACAATGGGGGTCCTTAGGCCTCATCATCAGATTAGGGTGTCTCAGAGCATAAGGGCGGACATGAGAGTGTGGGATGAGTTTCTGTGTGAGTTTAATGGTACTATGGTCTTAAGGGAAACAGAGATCTCTAGTTCGGATCTGCAGTTATACACGGATGCGGCGGGGGGCTTGGGCTTGGGGGTTTACTTTGGGGGTTCATGGTGTGCGGCTGGGTGGCCCCTGGCATGGAGGGATGCGGGCCTGACTGCAAATATAACCTTTTTTGGAGTTGTTTCCGATACTGGTGGTGTTGGCACTATGGCCGGACAGACTACGGAATCGGTGGTTGGTATGATGGTGTGACAATGCGGCGGTAGTGAGCGTTATAAACAATAATGCCCCGCGTTGTAAGCAAGTGGCAGATCTAATGAGGCAGGTGGTGTTAGCTTGCTTACGGTTGAATGTGGTGGTGAAGGCACGCCATATCCCTGGCTGTACTAACAAAATTGCCGATGCTCTTTCCCATTTTAAGTGGGAGCTGTTTCGGACTCTGGCGCAGGAGGCCGAAGAGGTTGGAGCGTCGGTCCCGGAGCACTTGTGGCGGATTGGCCTCGCGACATGAGGGAGTTGCTGAAGAATTCGGTGTCAGCAGCGATGTGGGCTGCGTATCAGCGGGGCTGCAGCTGTGTGGTAACTTTCTTACTGGGTCAGGGATGGCGACACGGTCCTGTCCCTGATCAGCTGTTGGGTCAGTATGTAGTAACGGCGAAGGCGGCGGGTTTATCGCGGGCGACTGTGCGGCGGCAGTTGGCTGGGTTTTCTTTCTTCGCGAGGGCGGTCGGTTGGGGGATGGCCGGGGGTGGATTTTTGACGCGTAGACTGCTGCAGGGGTGGGAAAGGTTCCTGCCTTCCCCGGCAGATGGGCGGAGGCCTATAACTCATGACCTGCTGAGCTGCTTACTGGGTGTCTTGCCACAGGTGGTGTCATCCCCTTATGAATGTACGCTATTTCGAGCCGTCTTTTCGGTAGCCTTCTTTGGGGCATTTCGGGTGGGCGAGCTGGTGGCGGAGTCGGGGCATAGGGGCTGTGCGAGGGGTTTGTCAGCCCTCCAGGTGAAGGTGGGGGTGGGAATGGTCCGAATACATTTAACCCGTTCCAAGACGGATCAGGCTGGGAAAGGTGCATGGGTGGTGCTGCGTGCAGTGCCTGGGGCGCTGACTTGCCCGGTCAGTCTGTTGGACGTGTACTTGCAGGTACGACCGGTCGGGGCAGGCAGTCTGTTCCTACATGAGGATGCAAAGGTGCTCACGCGCTTCCAGTTTGCGGCGGTGTTGCAGCTTGCGTTGCGTCAGATCGGAGAGGACCCCAGTGGGTTCGCTCCGCATTCTTTTCGGATCGGGGCGGCGACCAGTGTGGCTGCAGCGGGCCTTCCTGCGCAGGAGATACAACGAATAGGGAGATGGCGATCGCAGGCATTCCGGGGCTATGTTCGCTTGTGACGGGCGCGGTGGGGGTGCTAATTATGTTACTTTGTATGTTGCAGATCGTGGCCGGGAATTGTATCGCTGTTGGGCGATTGGCCACTCGTTTGTTTACTGGGCTGGTCGGCGAGCAGCAACATGGCCGGTGGGGCCGAAACTTGGACTGGATGCGCTGGGGGTGACTGTCTCAATGCTGGGCGAGCGTGGACTACGGTGGATCCAGCTGTTGCCTTTGCTGCGGCATCACCAGCGTGTAAGAGGGGCGCCGGACATTCTGCTGATACACTTAGGTGGCAACGACTTGGTGTCCTGGACCTGCAAGCAGCTGATTCGGGCAGTGCACAAGGACTTGGGGGAGGTTTTCGCAATGTTTCCAGGTGTTATGGTGGTTTGGTCTGACATCCTTCCAAGGCCGGCATGCTGGGCTCAGCGCCGGTGGTCTAGGGGTCTGACGAAAATTAATCGTCAAATTGGCAGATGGGTTGGGGAGCGGGGAGGGCGACAGATTTTGCACCCATGGGTGGACGTTGAGTGTGCGGGCCTGTTCAGGTCGGATGGGGTGCATCTCTCCCCGGTGGGGTTAGACTTGCTACTCAATGACTGGCAGGAGGCTTTGGAAGGTATCAGGCAGGTTGGGGGGCTGGTCGCAGCTTAAGGTTGGGGGGCGGCTCAGGGCCGGAGTGGCCCGAGCCGGTGGCGGGATCCCGGAGGTTTCCGGGTTCCGGAGATGGAGACAAGCATTAGGGCGGGGGTGGGGTACCCCCGCCCGGACAAACCCTCAGGTTTTTGCTAGTAATATGGCGAAGCCGGACGAGGGAGGGCTAGGCTGTTTAGCCGGGGCCCGGACTCAGCAGAAGCGGAAGCGGCGTCACCTTGCTACTCACATAGCTGGTGAGGGCTCGCACTCCGCTAACGGGGGGGGGGGGGGAGGTATTGTGATTGTGTTTGATTGTAGTTTGGTTATTGTTAAAGGTTAATAAAGCTGCGACCAGTTTAAGCCCAGGATGTTGTGTGTGTTTTGATTGTAAGGGTGAAGGGGGGTATGGAAATGGGGGGGGGTAAGGGGGGGTGGCGGCGGGTCAGCCTTACCCGGTTAGGTCGGGGCCACGGAGCCAACGTGTGCACGGCCCAGGGTAATGGGGGGGGGGGGCGGCGGGACGCTACCCCCCCTTGGGCTGTGACGCCGTGGTGGCCTGGAGGCGGGCCGGAGCAGTGGCGGCTGCCCTCATTGGCTCCCGCGACTCGCCTGGAGGTGGGGGGAGCCAATGGAGCTGGGGGGGGGGATCATCCACACAGGAGTGCGGGGACGTGGCATGGCTCCGGCCTTTTCCAGGTCGGAGCCAGCGGAGTCGGGTTCCCGCCTGCCCGCCCTAGTGGTGGGGTGGGGGCGGGGGAAGGGGGTTTGGGGTGTTGCAGCTGGGGGGGGGGGGTGGCGGGATCCCGGAGGTTTCCGGTTTCCGGAGACGGAGACAAGCATTAGGGCGGGGGTGGGGTACCCCCGCCCGGACAAACCCTCAGGTTTTTGCTAGTAATATGGCGAAGCCGGACGAGGGAGGGCTAGGCTGTTTAGCCGGGGCCCGGACTCAGCAGAAGCAGAAGCGGCATCACCTTGCTACTCACATGGCTGGTGAGGGCTCACACTCCGCTAACGGGGGGGGGGGGTGTAATTGTGATTGTGTTGGATTGTAGTTTGGTTATTGTTAAAGGTTAATAAAGCTGCGACCAGTTTAAGCCCAGGATGTTGTGTGTGTTTTGATTGTAAGGGTGAAGGGGGGGGGTATGGAAATGGGGGGGGTGGCGGCGGGTTAGCCTTACCCGGTTACAGCCTAGAACCAAGAACCCATCATCAGGTTCTTGGTTCTAGGCTGTTCACACTTTTTCATCGCAATTCGTGTTAGCTCGTCATTCTTCAACCGTTATGTTATGGCTCTGCGAAGGTGTATTAATTCACCAGACAGTTTCTGTTTCATCTGTGGTGAATATACAGTGTTGAAGCAACAGCAGAATATTACAGACTTTGTGAAAAAAGTATACTTTGCATACTTTGGACTAAAAATTGGAGATCAAGATAAAGTCTGGGCACCTCATAAAGTATGCAAACGGTGAGTTGAGGACCTCTGAAACTGGTTCAAGGGTAAGAAAAAATCTTTCCGTTATGGGATTCCTATGGTATGGCGAGAGCAAAAGAACCATAGTGACGACTGTTACTTTTGTTCATGCGATGTGAAAGGGTTTAATTCCAAATGGAAGCATTCCATTTCATACCCCAAATCTTCACTCAGCAAGTCTTCCCATCCCCCATGGCACAGATATACCAGTACCTAAGCCCCCTATTACCTTGGAAGAGATACCTAGCTCCGATGAAGGTGAAGTCATACCTGAACCAGATGACGAATCAAGTTCTGACTTTGAAGATGATACAAGACCAAAATTGTTTTCTCAGGAGGAGATGAATGATTTGGTAAGAGACTTGAATCTTCCCAAAGATGCCACTGAGTTACTCGGATCAAGGCTGAAAAGCAGGAATTTATTGTTGCCAGGAGTGTCATCTTCATGGTTCAGACATCGTGAAAAGGAGTTCGTTCCTTACTTCGCCCAGGAAGACAAGTTGGTTTATTGCATCGATGTCGAAGGTCTGATGGGTCAATTTAAAATCCAATATGATTCAGAGCAATGGCGTCTTTTTATAGATTCTTCAAAAAGAAGTCTCAAAGCAGTTTTACTCCACAACGGTTTTTACGCTTCCATACCTGTAGGTCATTCCGTACACTTGAAGGAAACCTACGAGAACTTGGAATTGGTTCTTCGTAAACTTAAATATGAAGACTATGGTTGGCAAGTGTGTAGGGACTTGAAGGTCTTGTGCATGCTGCTCGGGCAACAAGCTGGGTATACCAAATATCCTTGTTTTCTGTGTCTATGGGACAGTCGAGACCGACAAAATCACTGGAACAAGAAGAGTTGGCAGCCGAGGGTGCTAACAGTCGGTGAAAAAAATGTCCTCCGAGAAACTTTGGTACCTTCCCATAAAGTTCTTCTACCAACTCTCCACATAAAATTGGGATTGATGAAACAATTCGTAAAATCACTTCCAAGAGATGGAGAATGCTTCAAATACTTGGTCACCAAGTTTCCAGGCCTGTCGGAGGCAAAATTGAAGGAAGATGTGTTCGTCGGACCAGACATTAGAAGGTTTATAGTTGATCAAGAGTTTGTCAATACCATGACGGATCCTCAAAAAGAAGGGTGGATTGCATTTAAAGAAGTCGTACAGAAAGTTCTAGGCAATAACAAAGATCCTCACCACAAAAAGATCGTCGGACGAATGCTGAAAGCATTTCAAGCTTTAGGTTGCCTGATGAGTTTGAAAGTGCATTTCCTCCAGTTCCACCTTGACTACTTTCCTGAAAATTTGGGAGCTGTGAGTGAGGAACAAGGTGAACGATTCCACCAAGACATTAAAGAGATGGAAAGGAGATACCAGGGAAAATGGAGCATTACAATGATGGCAGACTAATGCACGCGGCCGCGGGCCGGGTCCCGCGGCCGTCAGTAACCTGGGCCCGGGCCCGGCCTCGGCCTCCTGCACGTGACAGGGGACTATGGGGTGGGGGGGGGAGGAGGTCTAGAGGAGCGCGGCATTTGAAATCGCTCCTTTGCCAAGAAGGAGCGATTTCATTGGCCCTGCGCGTCGGGTGGGCGGAGCAGGTGTCGGCGAGGAGCCGCGTGGCTGTCCTTCTCGCCACGGCTCCTCAGGGAGCAGACGTGTTGGCTCGGATCGGCACCTTAGGCCTGTGCAGAGCTGCGGTTCCCTAGATTGGGTGGGAGTTTGCTGCCGGGGGTCTTTGGTGTTCTTTGCTGCCCTTCACCGGGTGAGTGTTTGGCAAAGGGGAATTTTTGTTGTGAGTGGGGGGGTTGTTGGCTGGGGGATAAAGTTTATTGGGCTGCTTGTTTGGTTAATTGCGCCGGCTTTAAGGGGGCTATACTTCCTCAAGCCTCAAATAAAAAATAAAAAAACGTCACACTTTTCCTTCCTTTTGAGGGCTGAGGGAGCATGGCACGCCCGGGTAAAGGGGCTGGGGGCAACAGAAGGGTTCTACCTGGATTGCTAAGACGGGGGGAGCGCTAAGGTGTCACGGGGAGCTGGTTCAGCCACGAGGGCGAGGGCCGGCAGTCAGAGCATGCGGGGGACAGGTGTAGGGGCTAGGAAACGAGGGAGGGGGACTGGGAGTCGGGGGTGTTTGTCTGCTCCTGCAGAAGGAGCGTTGGATCTTGGGGCATCCGGGGGTGCGCCATCCGAGAATGTGGGGCTCGGGTTGGGGGTGCAGGGTTCTGTTTTGGAGGCAGTGGGGGAAGGGGGCTCCGCAGATAGGGGAGTTTCTCTGGGGCTGGTTGGGGACAGGGGGGAACAGAGGGACAGTGGAGCGTTGGGGCGGGCACCCACATTGGGTTTCAGTCCTTCAGGGGTCCCCTGCGGTTCGGTTGGCACGGGTGCTTACGGGTCATTTCCGTTAGGGTGGGGGATGTCGGGTATGTGTGAAGATGGGTGAGTGGGCTGGCCCCCTTTGCCTGGCCAGCCCATGAGCATGGGTCCCTGGGGGTGTGGTTGGGGAGGGACTGGGTGGGGGCCGGCTTTCAGAGTGGCGGTGGACAGCCTCCATGGGGGGCTGCGGGTTGAGCGGCTGGGGGTTTGGGTTCCTCAGCATGGCCTCAAAGGGGGGGAGCCGGTTGGGGGATGGGGCATTATGGGATGGCTACCTCGTGTGTTGGTGCTTCTCTTCCTCCAGTTGTGGGTGCTTCTCTCCCTCTGCAGGTTCCAGCGAGTGGTGTGGCTGCGGCTGGTGGTATCGGAGGCAGTCAGACGGTGATGTCGCAGAGAGTGGATCAGACCGGTCCGACCTTGGTGGTGCCGACCTCGGTGGTGCCAGAGCCGGCAGAGCGCACTGCCGCAGGTGAGTCTCCAGGGAATTCGGTTGGTGGGGTTGGGGAGTTGTTGCCCGGCAGGGGAGGGTGGTTCGCTGGTGCGCAAAGCCAAGACGAAGAGGAAGCACAGGCGTCATTGTAGGCGGGGCGCATCGTCATCGTCTTCGTCTTCTTCGTCCTCGGATAATTCCTCTAATGCCTCCACGGTGGATGCGCAAGCAGGTGATGGGGCGGGGTCATCGGTAGTGCATTGCGCGGAGTTGTGGGAGAGTGTTCCGCGCAAGTTGAGGCGGCGGATCACGAAATGGCGTTATATTGATATTTTTAGGCTCCTTGACGGGCGGAAGCGCTCAGGGGAAAGTAGGAAGAAACGTAAGGAGGATGAGAAGGCGGGGAGGGTACGGAAGGTTTCCCGAAACACTTTAAATTGGACCAGGGCCTTTTTGCGTTTGGCGAGCGTCTGGGGGCATGCTGATCCGAGTCGTTATGGTGAGCTGTTGGCTTATGCGGATGCCATTTTAGCGGCATCCCAAGCACACGAGGGTTGGGCCTGGCTCAATTATGACGAGGAGTTTCGTGATATGATGGAAGAAAATCGGCAACTGTCTTGGGGGATGAAGGATATTAATCTGTGGCTGACGCAAATGTCTGCCAAAAAGGGAGGCGCCGGGGGTGGTGCAGGTCAGGTCAGGGCAGGAGGCAATCCTTCGGTGGCGAGCTTTCGGTCCTTTCGGGCTGCGGGCCCCGTGCCAGATGCGCCCAAAAGCGGACCGGATGGAGATCTTTGCTGGCGCTTCAATAAAGCTTCCTGTCCCTTTCCGGACTGCAAGTTTTGGCATGCCTGCTTGCTCTGTGGTGCCGGTCACTCAGCCGCGAAGTGTAGCCGAAAAGGTGTGCCAGGAGCGCCGGTTGGGGGTAAGTGAAGAAGGGAGCGGGGGGTTGGCGCCTACCCCCATTAAACTTCAGGCGTTACAGCCGTGGTTGGAACTTTATGCGAAGAGTAGGCACAGCAAGGCGGGGACGATGTTGTGGGCAGGTTTTTCAGAAGGATTTCGTATCCCGTGTCAAGGGGGGGTTTGTGAGGTGGCGGCCAACAATGCTAGCTCGGTTCGCCGGCTCGCGGAGGTGGCCCGGGCGAAGATTGCGGCGGAATGTGAGTTGGGCAGAGTTGCTGGACCATTCGACCGGCCACCCTTTTCGCCGTTTATCATTTCTCCCCTTGGGGTTATCCCGAAGAAGGAGCCGGGGCATTATAGGTTGATACACAATCTGTCTTGCCCCCCGGGGGCCTTGGTGAATGACCATATCCCGCGCGAGTTCTGCTCGGTGCGCTATGCGTCCTTTGATGAGGCTTTGGAGCTGGTGCGCCAGTGCAGAAAAGGGGTGTTATTGGCAAAGGTGGACATCGAATCGGCATTTCGGCTGTTACTGGTTCACCCGTCTGCCTTTCCATTGCTGGGATTTCGTTTTGACGCTCAGTATTATTATGACAAGTGCTTGCCGATGGGTTGTGCGATATCTTGTGCTTACTTCGAGGCCTTTAGCTCGTTTTTACACTGGGTTTTTGTGAAGCGGTCCGGGTGCAAATCTATCGTGCATTATCTGGATGATTTTTTGTTTGTGGGTCCAGCGCAGACCGCGGTGTGTGAGTCAGTGCTGGGGTTGTTCCTTGAGATGGCTGCAGAGTTTGGCATCCTGTTGGCGGAAGGTAAGACGTTGGGGCCGGTGGCGTGTCTTTCCTTTTTGGGGATTGAGATAGATGCCGTGGAGTTTGTGGTCCGTTTACCTATGGATAAAGTTGAGCGTCTGCGACTCTTGGTGGCAGAGGTGGGCTCCGCCTCAAAGGTGACGTTGACAGAGCTGCAGGTGTTGGTCGGTCACTTAAATTTTGCTTGTAGAGTCATTGCGATGGGGAGGCCGTTTGCGCGTAGGCTGTCCTTGGCTATGGCGGGTGTGCGCTGCGGGCATCATCACATCCGGGTGATGTCTGGGATGCGGGCCGATTTGTGGGTCTGGGATGCCTTCCTGGCTGAGTATAATGGCTGCTCGGTGTTCCAGTCGTCGGAACTATCCAATCTGGACTTGGAGTTGTTTTCTGATGCGGCGGGTAGTTCGGGTATGGGGTTGTATTGTCAAGGTTCGTGGTGTGCGGCGCCTTGGCCGGCATCGTGGACTGTGAGTGGGTTGACACGCAATGTGACTTTCCTGGAATTGTTCCCGATTGTAGTGGCTTTTTGGGTGTGGCCGGAAAGATTGCGGGATAGGCGGGTGGTTTTCTGGTGCGACAACGCGGCAGTGGTGTAAGTTATGCGGGTATTTGTGTTAGCGTGTCTTCGTCTCAATGTCACGGCTCGAGCGCAGCATGTGCCCGGCGCCCAGAATGCTATTGCTGATGCTCTGTCTCATTTTCAGTGGGCGCAGTTCCGGGCTTTGGCCCCGGGGGCGGACGAGACATTGGCAGTTGTGCCGGAGCACCTTTGGAGGATTGGGATACCGGAATGATGGAATTGTTGCGGTCCTCCTTGGTTCCAGGTACGTGGGCAGCTTATCGGCGGGGTTATGCGAAGGTGCGGGAGTTTTTATGGGGGAGTGGCTGGAGAGGTGGTAGCGTGGAGGACAAGTTAGCGGGTTCGTTTATAGTGTGGGCAAAAAGGTGCGGTTGGTCCCGGTCGGCGGTGAGTGCGGCGCTGGCAGGTTTCTCCTTTTTCAGCAGGGTGGTGGGCTGGGGCAATCCCAGTGCATCGTATGTGGTAAAGCGGCTTCTGGCTCGGTGGACAAAGGAACAGCCGAGTGTGCCGGATTGGCGCCGCCCTGTGTCACATGAGTTGTTGCTGTGCATATGGGACGTTTTGCCGGAGGTGGCGGCGTCTGCGTATGAGACGGTGCTTTTTCGGGTATTGTTTGTTACGGCTTTTTTCGGGGCATTTCGGGTCAGTGAGTTGGTCTCACAGTCATGCCGGCGGTTGGTTCGTGGTGGTTTGCAGGTTCAACATTTGGACCTGAAGGAGATGATAGTGCGGATTTATGTGGCACGCTCGAAGACGGACCAGCAGGGCCGTGGCCGATGGGTGCTGTTGAAAGCAATACCGGGGGTGGGCTCCTGTCCGGTGCAGAATTTGGTGTCGTACGTTCATCGGCGGCCGGACATAGCAGGCTGTTTTTTCTGTCACTTGGATGGGATCACTGTTACCCAGTTTCAATTCACGGCGGTTCTACGCCTGGCCTTGCGGAGGTTGGGCTTGGATGAGCGGCGGTACGCGTCTCATTCCTTCCGGATAGGGGCAGCGACAAGTGCAGCTGCGGCGGGGCTTGGGTGTGAAGTGATTCAACAGATTGGGAGGTGGCGCTCCGGAGCCTATGCAGGTTATGTGCACCTGGACCAATTGTGAGGCGTCTCCCTGAGTTGGGGGGGGGTGTGGGGGGGTGTTAATGCTGTGTTTCTTTTTTCAGGGTTGCTGCAGAGCCCAGCAGGAGTATGGTGGATTCTTGGACATTCGTTCGTGTACTGGGCGGAGCGCAGAGCCTCGAGTCGCCCGCTGGGTCTGCACCTGGGCTTGGTGTCCTGCAATGTTCGGCTGGTGTGGCTGGGCGAGCGTGGCATGCGATGGTGGCAGCTCCTTCCTTTTGTTTGGGAGCTTGCGGAGCGGCGTCAGCAACCAGTGGGGGTGTTGATACATCTTGGAGGGAATGATCTATCCAATTGGACGTGCCAACAGCTCATTCGGGCGGTGCAGCGGGACCTTCGGGCGCTGCAGGAAGAGTGGCCAGGTGTGGCAATCGCCTGGTCGGACATTATCCCGCGGCCGGTCTGCCTGTCCCAGCGACGGTGGTGGCGTGGGTTGGCGAAAGTCAACTGGCAGATTGGACGTTGGTTGCAGCAGGCTGGCGGTTGGCAGGTCCGGCACCCTTGGGCGGATCCACACTGTGCTGGACTGTATTGTACTGATGGGGTACACTTGTCTCCAGTTGGACAGGACCTGTTGCTAAATGATTGGCAGGAAGCTCTGGAAATGATTGGTCGCAGCTTTATGGGGGGGGGGGGGCGGTGCGAGGATAAGTAAATTACCTCGCACCAGTGGTGGGGTAGAGAGCCAGCGCTCGCAAAAGCGGCGCGGGCTTGAACTGGTTTAGGAGCAGTGGGCGGCGAAATGCTCCTCGGGGTGGGGCGAGACAGCCCGGTTGGGGGTCTCGGCCCGGTAGGGGGGTGTGGGGGCCGGCCTTTGCTACTAGTATGGCGAGGCAGGCGGCGGGGTCCGGGGGAGGAGGATGCTCCGCCTTGCTACTATCATGGCGGGTGGGGGCATCGTCCGGCGATGGGGTGGGGGGCTGGGTTATGTTGAAGGTTGTATATTTTGGCCCGTTTTGGGCCGGTTGTTACAGGTTGTAAATAAAGCTGCGACCAAAGTTTGTACCATATTATGTTGTCGGGTATTTTGTTGGGGCAAGATATGTGGGGGGCATTAAGGCTTACTGAGGGAGGCGAGGAGGGCCTCCGGTTTACCAGAGTTACTGTTGGATGCTTCAGAGAGACATTCCAGATGCTACTCACAAGCGTAAATGCACCAAGAGGAGCCTCACAAGGAAGAAGAATCGAGTTTAGTGTGTGTAGGTGAGCTCATTTCAGTTCAAAAAAGGATTTTCATGAAAATATTGTAATAAAACTTAAATTTTATAAGTCTATTTCCATTTATTTTGAGGTATTGCCTTATTTAACATAGTTACCTAAATTGTCAGGAAACGTGATGTCCTATGACAAAATGGAGGTCATTTTTGGATTCAGCGCACCAAAAAACATAAAGATTACGGGAATAACCAAAACAGCTCTCGAAAAAAGTATTTTTGCAGACCTGTGTAATTGTTTATTTAACTTTAGGCATGTGAGAGTCTGAACCTTAGGGGCATGTTTACTAACAGGCCGGTAAAGTGCGGGTCGCGGTAGAGTGAGTGTGCCGTATAAGGAGTGGGCGTTCCGTCCTGAAGAAGAAAAGCCGTGATTGACAGATGCGCTAAGGTGCGCGGCGCCCGTGTGCGCTCCGCACCTTACCGCAAATGAGAGCCGAACGGGAGGCATATGTGTCGCGCTGATCAAACAGAAGGACAGAGCCACAGCACAATGGTTGAAGCACTGACCAATGGTGCAGGGAGCAGGGGTTCGAAACCACACAATGCGCAATGGCTCGCTGAGGTGTTAGTTTATGAGGCAGAGGAATACTGGGCCAAATAAAGCAGCCCGCTGAGTTTTGTTTTGGCACACATCAAAACTGGACGGGATAAGGAGGCGCGCTGATGTTTTTATGCGACATTTGAATGCTGGGCGGCATAAAGCGTCGCGCTGATGTTATCTGGCGGCATATTACTACTGGGCGGCAGAAGGCGGTGCGCCGGTTACGGCGGCAATCGCATAATGGAAGGTATAAGTGGGGCGCTGATGTGCAAACAGAAACACAGAGCCACAGCACAATGGTTATAGCTCCCACCAATGCTGCAGGGATCAGGGGTTCAATCCCCACAGTGACTAATGCAGACTGCTGTGTGCTGTGTAATGTTAGGAGGCTGATATATAATGGGTGGCATAAGGCGGTGGTATGCTGGGCAGAGAGCGTTGCGCTACTGTTTTCTGAGTCATGTCAATACTGAAAGGCATAAGTGACGTGCTGATGTGCAAATCAGAGAGCAAAGCTGCAGCACAATGGTTACCACACCAACCAATGCTGCAGGGATCAGGGGTACGATACCCAACAGTGCAAAATGAAGATAGCTGGCTGAGGCAGTAGCTGTTAGGGGTAATATTGTTTTAGGAGTACCGTATTGTATATATGTAGAATCATAACCGATAGCAAATACACTCGCAAAGCAGTGTAACAGAACGTCGCCCATAGGTTAATGCAGAGGGCACATGTGAAAATGCAATGTCCGCCATGGCACCCTACAATGTTGGTGAAAGTGTAGCCAAGTGTGCTATATGAGGCAGGGTAAGGTGAGAGCACTGTCCCAGATGGCAGCAGTGTGCATTGTAACGTATGGGAAATGTAAGTCGGTGTGTTGACCAAGGTCTGCCATACCTGATTTGGCAGGGAGGGGCTGCAGACAGGGGCAGGCGACTGATATGAACAGGGGATTAGAGTGTATCTTATCTTGTAAACTGCCCTATTCCCGTTGGAGTACTACAGCTCCATTAAACTCATGCTCTGGGGAAGAAGCCAATACTCCTCTGTTGTGAATGCTGACAACTTGTGCAGATAGTGAATGATGGAGGGGTGATCATGGTTTGAATGTTCCAGTGAATAAGGTTGGCAGAGGTATGTCAACTGTCTGTGTGCAACTGTACAGCAATCTGTGATGCTGTCTCAAAAGAACTACCCCCTTGTGCCAGATATTAATGCACCTTTTATGGTGTTTCAGAAGGCACACACGTTGCTAGGAAATGAAAACCTCATTCTCCACAAAGGCCATGTGGAAAGGCTGTCAACTCCCAAGACACTATTGTATGTAACCCATAAGCTGTGTCAATCAAAGGCATGGCAAAAGATGCCCCAAGGATGTAGAGATGAACCCAGAAACGTAACCCAGTAGCACTAACATCCCTCAGTTGGAATGGCAAAGGAGGTATGTGGCAAACCCACACGTAACACAAGCACTGCACAGAGCTAAAACACAAAAACAATACAAAAGTAAAAGAGGGATGAAGATCAGTTGCTGAACTGCAGAAATCATCCCCAACCCATGTGGCACCCATTAAAATGGACAACCCAGTTGAGGGTACAATATGCTCACAGCACACATCAGTACATATATGACCCTCAAACAAATGTTAAACACCTTTTATGGAAAAGCATACAAATATAAGACACCACACAGGAAGCACACTAATGACCACTACCACAAATCACAATGGCTAAACCGGCATGCCACACCAACAATGTGAGCTCCTTAGCAAAGACTGCAGAAAGAAAGAGTGCAGTCCATTAAACAAACCGCCTGCTGACTGTCAGGACAAGCAAACACCAAAAAGTAAGCATGATGAAATGCACATGCAGAGCTGCTAATTACTCATACAATTGCAGTCTGTATTTGTGATGTGGTGCACATGTGCACACACAATGAAATGTTCTGCAGTGGATACAGCATGCAAAAGAGGGGAAAAATATACCACAAGGGCAACAGAGGACGGTATGTGGAATATGTTAATAATTTGGATCAGGACATGAGAAAGTTCCACATGTAATCAGGTGTAACACACAACACCTGAATCACAGAAAACCAAAACCCCCTGATGTGTTGCCATGTAAACACCCTAAAGTGGGACACCTCTGAAACGAAATAATATGTGATGGCTAAGCAGCACACAGGATGCACCTTGACGTACAGTGAGGAGAGAGAAGGGTGTATGTAGAGGTGAGGAACCTGCTGTTACCTCATGGTACAGTCAGCAGATTAGAAAACAAAGGATATAGCACATGTGCTAATCAAAACAAAAACATACAGAGTAGAAACACATGACTGTAGCCACTCCCAGAAACAGTACACTGAGTACACAGTAACACACTGAGCACACTGAGCCAAGCATACTAAGCACACTGTGTGGCAACCGTGAATACCCAGTGAGGTTACATGTGTCTGCCAGATACACAGCTGTCACTGTACAAGGATGCGAGCACAGGTGGCACATGTACATGTGTGGCAAATGGCCCCAGACAAGTGTTAATGTGATCAAAGAGAGAAGGACTAACCTACTGTTAACAAAATGGCCTTGGACCCAAGCAAACACTGATCAATTCCCACTAGCACCCCATGTGGCCTAGGTCAAGTCATGTAACCCCTCATTACCGTGGAACAAAGACCAGTTAATCCTCATCCAATGATATTGACAAAATAAACAATGCAGTCCCTGGGTCACAAAGACGCAGGACTGAGAAACAGGCAATGCAATGTGTGCCTTTGTATCACCCTGCTCAATCACCAAAAGAGCCACATGTATGTGGAATAAATATCTTTATTTGGTATACACATCACAAATAGTGTAGTCAGTGCCATCATAATATGAAGGTGAGTGCATCTCTGATGGAATATTGAAACCCCTCTAATAGGGCATAAATCTAACTCACACAGAAAAGTTAATTCAACCACCACAAATGAAGAGCATGAGATATAATGTGCAGCCACTGCATACAATGCACTGGGCAGCAGACCCCCAGCCCCTACCTGATTCTGCATGCTGCAAAGGTGTAATGCACATATGAGTGCATGTAGAGAGTTGGCGCTGCATATTGAGGACACAACACACATCATGTGTCCCTCAAACCATATCCATCTTGCAACACAGGAGACAACCAAACCAAAAAAGCCTATGTTGAGAAAATGTTTTATTGTGAAAATCACGCTGGGAAAGTAATGTGTGTGGTCTCACATAATGTCTGAGCTAGGAATCAAAGCTGCAACAATGTAGACACAAACTCTCCTCAAAATCACAATGAGTATATGCAACAGGTAGGACAGGCACATGAACACAAACAAAATACAAACTCAACTACCTTCCCAAACCTATACATATACCACCATGAAGGAGGTGGCCCTGCAACCTTTTCAGAGTAGACAGTGTTTGGCCACATATAACATAATACATGGAATGCACAATTGACGAAGTGCAACGGTGACCCACATTGCCACACTGCAAACATCATGTCGCAATGTGAGTGTCTCTACCACAGGGCATAGCCTGGACTGTGCACATGGGAAATGCAAGGTGTTGACATACATGCAGACTGTCACGTCTGCACATCCAACAAACACAATAAGCAGCATCTGAACAAGGAAATGAGGGCCAAACATCCTATACGGAGCCACAAAGAAGTCTGAGGTCCACATGTTTTGTCTCACAAACATAGTCCGTCATATGCAAAAGCACCATCCACAGTGCAACATGAGACAGTGATGCCACACATGCACGTAAACACCCTTGTCACATTGACCACATTAATTAAAGATGGTCGTGTGTCCAAAATCATTGTTGAGGTTACACTTGTAGCATGTGCATGTGGAAAGCAGGTGGACATACACAATAGGAGTGCTCCATCGTTGGCTGTATGGCGCAAACATGGGTGTATGCTTGATTAGGAAGAAAAAGATGAGGGTATCCTGGGTGGCATGTCACACCCAGGGCCAAAACGTAACAATACTAAAACTGTGTTCGAATGGATCAGCTGCACTATCCATGTCATTTGCTGCTGCACACGGGGGGAACACTGCCAAAAGTAACAATACTATGTGCAATCCAACAGGTGAGGTTAATAGTGTTCCACCAAATATGGCTAGGAATAGTCAAGCGTGACATGTCAACATTCCACTGTCTTTGAAAGTTCATGTGTGTTCTCAACAATGAGCAGGACTCCCTGCAGAAACATCACACAAACAGTGCAGAGAACACCTCTGTAATGGAGAATTAAGTAGCTTAATAGTAATACTGTCCATCGCAGTCATATGTCTCACTCGCAGAGGTAAAACATCCAATGGGGCACTTTCTGGTGTAAAATGTCTATGGTGTTGTTTCTTCAAAAGGTGGGTGATGGTGACACCAGATGCACTGTAATAGATGTGTCCGGTATGTACTCAGCCCTGTGTCATGAGAGGATACGTATGTTCTTGTGAGCCACCTATGAAAAACACCACACAATGCACACCGTTACACCTTTGCAAATGCACAAGAAAGGTATGTGAAACCACACAGTACATTACTCAACAAAACATTGGTCATGACATCATTAATCCGAAACACACATGGGTAAAACATGGGTATGGTCATGTCCATGCTCGTGTCACACAGGTGTGTCACAGCTACACACGACATGCATCTGTTTATGTGCACATAGAGGAAACATTATATGCATATAAGACAATTATGATTCATCAACAGGTAAACATAGATACAAATCTGCAATTAACAAATGTGCAACTTACCTTGTGTGTGCATCAGGTGTATGTCAGCAATCCCATGAACCACTACACAGCAATAAGAGGTGACAGTGAAGGCAGAGAATCTCAGCAGTCCGTGTACAAACAAAAGGTCAAGCCGCTGCTGATGCATGTCCACATTATGGTCATATCTGAAAATAAATAAAGGTGAACATCAGTGGTGACTCAGAACACAAGACACATTTTGTCGCACACCACACAACACATGTTGATAATACGCATAAGGTAAACAGCACTACGGAACACATACCACAGTCACAACTGCCCCCCAGGTGCACAGTCCCCTCACAGTACATGATAATGTACTATGCCTGAAGAGTGTCTCATCACACAGGCAACCTGTAATCACCCACACACAAAGTATGCATATTTCTGCAGTCCAGCTGCAACACATGGCCTGTATGTGTCCAAGTGGACCTTTAGACATATAAAGGCCCCGTGAACCGGCAATAATACCCTGTTGTTGGCTTATGGTACAATGTTCGGGTAGGGAGCAAGTGCAGGCAAACCAAATACAAACCTTAAATACACACACATGCAGATATGCTGTAACTGTCACATATACAGTGTGGCACAGGACATGCTGAACACAAACACATGGGGATATGTGTGACAACAGCAAGGGATGGGTGATGGAGCCTGAAGTGAAACACAAAACAACACACCATCTGCCCAATATGATGGAGCAATGAAGATATGTTTTCCACATGACCCCAGGCACACACAATCTCCCTGTACATCCACCTACCCCAACGCAAAGCATATTGGGTGATGTTCAGTCACATGCCAATCCAACACATCAACAGCATCTGAATAAACTATGTCCTGTGCATTGGGAAAACACAACAGTAACAAACATGTCATGTTCTACAAGAGTATCACACACTGCACCTTCCTGTCCACAACTCTCATACCCCACACCATCACCTAATGTCTGACTGCTCCCTATCACAATGTATAGATCTCTCACATGTGAGAGGCAGCACAGAGTTGTAGGAGGCTATCCTCAGGTGTCCATAATCAATCCTGTCCCCATCGTACCTCTGTGTTGTTGTACAGAAAGATCAACAGACATGTCAGAAACCACCATGTTTGCACCTCATCACAAAGTACAGACGAGTCACACAGATCCACTATATTGGCAACAATGCCCCCTATCTTTGTGTAGGGGTGTGTCAATGTTGAATGCAAAGTCGCTTACAATTCTGGAAACACATATGGAATATGCACGAGTGTCTCATGTATGCAGGGAACAAATACATATCCTGGTGTGTAGATGTCATACCTTGAATCATAGTGACAGCTATTTGCTGATGATCTCCACAGATAGCTGTCAATGTGTGCGTCATGTCATTAAAACACCAATGGCATGTATATTTTTTACGCAAACCATGATGGCTGCATGCCATCACACTGTGTGTCATTGAGAATGTCAACGCATGGATAGCCAATATGTGTACCTCAGAGAAACAACTCTCACATATGTCTGGTTTTCCTTGCCAACATAATCCTCCCCTTCCCTGTCCGACTATCTATGCAATCTATGTAATGTGGACTGTACTATCCTACACTGCTCACATACCCAGCCTGTAGCTGAGGCATGATGGCATATGTTGAGAATTTATCAGCAAGATATGCCATGTACTCCCTGAGAATTCTGCACAACCATAAGCCACCAACACATTCTGTGCTCATCCTGCCCACTGTAACGCACCCCTCGCTGATATGGGGTAGGTTATCCTCTGTATCTGTGTACATATGTAGCACTGTACCTAAGGTCAATTCGCCTACATGTAAATGTGGCAATACTACCTCTCTGGCTGGACAATGCTCAGATCCCCATCCTATAACATGTCCATGTCATGGCTTTCTGGTGCAGTATACATTCCGACACACTGTAGGGTGACATTAACACCCTACACATAGATACCCTAATATCCGCAGAAACTACTACTAAGCATCTGTCCTGTGATATGTATGTCCTGATACGGCCATAATAACAAAGCAACACATAGCCAGCTGACAGGAGTGTAAGAACCAAATGTACACCCCAAAGGTGAAACATATAAATTCAACCCACTGGACTAATGTCCCCAAACGTGGACTGGTCTCACACTGTGAACATCTCACCATATGGCTAACACTGTTATCCACCCATATCATCACAAAACATCATTTGTGCTCAACAACAACAACAGGTGCTAACACAGGCAGCCACTAACTGTAATTTTAACCTTAAAAATCACACACAGCCGTATGAGCAACCACCCACATCATCTGGCACCAAATGCTGTTGTGTACTGGCCACATTGTTTGTGCCTCACACATGCCTATATGTGAGTTGTGAATTAGCACTAAAATACTAATGTGGTGTCACATACAAATCATATCCTGACATAAACTGTAACTGCTGTAAACATAACACACATAGTATTAAAAAGCTGTGTGGGTAGGTAATACGCACATGAGAAGATCTCTCCAATCAACCTCCGTCTGACTGCTGTGCCATCCTGTGTGTCACCACTGGCACGTACAGGGGGGCACATTGGATCTTGCTCCAGATCCTCATTAATCTCTGCAGGGATATTGTGCCTGAGAGCAATGTTGTGCAGGATGCAACAGGCTATGATTATCTCTGCAACAGTCCTTGGCTTATACTGTAAGGCCCCGCCTGACCTATCCAGACACCTGAAGCGACTTTTCAACACGCCAAAGGTACGCTCGATGACCGAGCGGCTGGAGGCATGGGCCTCATTATACCTCCGCTCTGCACGTGTCCGTGGCTGACGTACAGGGGTCAGCAGCCAGGGGCGACACCCATATCCTGCATCACCTTGGAAATAAAAAGAAATGTGCGTGTCAATATTCAACATAACTGACATATGTTAAGATGTAGTAACCCTACACAAAACAAATCCTGACATCAACATATAACCGAACAATTAATGAGCTGTAAAAAACACATATGCTGTTAGAAAAGGAACACATAGCCTAGAAAGTAAGTACACTCATGGGAAATACCCCAACAGTTCCATCTATACTGTAACATATTGTGTGTGTGTGTGCGCGACATGGGTATTGTAATGCATTGACTGTCCACATTGGCACCCCTGCCAATGAGAGACGATAGTAACGATTCACGTGTCACATGTTCATATTGTATGTCTGAACAGTAACCTAGGTAAAATATGCTGCCATGAGAGGGTGGGAAAAAAACAGAACATGTATGCCATGGAGGCTGGTGATAATGTGAACCATATCACCTAGATGCATCCTGTCCTGTACGGGCAACATATCTAGATCTCATACTCTGTGTCCTTATGCTGTATATTGCTAAACATAAATTGTTTAAATACCAATCCTGTGCACTGTGTCTATCCTGGGAACATCCCACTGAAGGTGGGGTCTGCAAACCTGCACACTGTACTACTCATGTCTTAACCTCATAGAGATACACATCGGTACATTACCGTCATGTGTAGCTGAAAACAATACAACTCTGTATGCACACACATAGCCCACAGCTTCAGGCATCCCCTTTCCAATATGTTAAACTACATGAGGATCACTGGCCAATATGTGGCTAAATCATGATCATCTACAGTAGGCCAAGGTACTAGCACCAAATATACTTCGTTTCACCCCTGCTGTGACATAGGCCAAATGCGTGACCATACATATCCACACGAGTGCTGCTAGCTGGAAAGGGCAAAAGCATACATCAGATATTCCCAAAAAAACCCCTCATATTATATACTGGCTCCTGGGTAGCAACAACAGTCCAGAGTGAGTGTGTGAACCCCACACACATGAGAAGGGTTACCTGTATGGATGAGCAATTATCACAAGGTTAAATGACATACAAGCATTATTTGGCAATGACCCATCATGATACGTGCATATGAGGGCCAAACCCCCCCCCCTCAGAATGTGTGCAGTTGATATTACCACACACTATGAGGGATTGTGCAACAGCCTAGCCACATGCACAGGGGTGTTGTCACCTGCACACCATGTGAATGTCTGGATCATATAATGCTAGGAGTCTGATGGTCTATGTTTGTTTGTAGCTGCTGTATGTGTACGTCTATACCCCTGTAATAATCTAAAGATACAACAGTCCCCAAACAAACATTGCTCATATGTTGATCTAAGTTTATGGTTTTAAACGAGTTTGCTAGCTATGTGAGTAGACATAAAGAAAGTTACAAACACATACATACATTACGACACATGACATACTCACCCAGCAAAATACAGTCCCCATAACGTCCGCCCTCAAATTGTGTGAAGATTGCCGAGTGATGCAGGATATAGGAGTCATGGGTGGACCCTGGAAACCTAGGGACCACATTCAGAATATGCAGATTAGCATCACATACAACCTGAACATTCAGGGAATGGTAGTGTTTGCGGTTGCGAAACGCCACCTCCCTGTCTCTAGGCGGGACCAGGGCAACATGTGTGCAATCAATAGCTCCCATCACGTGTGGTATCCCTGCTAATGTCTCAAAGGCCTGGTTCAGGGTCCCCCATTGTTGCCTAGTGTGGGGAATGGCTATGTAATTCCCACCCGGCTGACCATGGCACGCAGTACGTGGTGGAGACATCGTGAGAAGGATGGGCGGCTCATGCCACCCACTGCAGCCACAGATGACTGGAAACAGCCAGAGGCAAAAAATGTAAAGCAGCAAGGAGCTTGACTAAACCTGGTATTGCATGGGACCGATCAGTCAGGGGCTCGAGGTCAGGTCTTAAATCCTCATAAAGCTCCCTAATAGCCCTTGTGCTCAGTCGGTACAGGGAGATGACCTGGTCCTCACGCATGCCCTGGAGCTGTGCCCTGGGCCTGTAGAGGCGTGGCTGCCGAGCCTGCACCTCGGCACGCCGTCTGTGCCGTGAACGCACAGCACATGGCTGGACCACCTCCACAGCTGCAGGTCTGAGTTGCTGCGGGACTACACCCATGCCCTGTGCTGCAGCCCCGTGGACACCATCTCCCCTGTCCGGCAACCGCAGCATCTGCCCACCACTCAGGACACATGCATAAGCATATATTGCTGCCATAAACTCCTCCCGTCCCACTACCAAAACACACTCTAACAACCACACAAACTCTAACAAACACACAAAACACACTATACAGTATCCAAAAGTAAAAACAACAACTGACAATACACACACAACACAATATAATAAGCAATACAAACACCAATACAATCCGCTAGTACAACTGCATAGACGTTCGTTCTTCTCCACACCAACCACACTCCTCCTGCTCTTCCTCTACAACCCTCAACGTGGGTAATGTTGTGATGGTAATATATGTTATTCTGGGGTGTGTGGTTTGCGCACACTGCGCATGCGCAGTTGATCGCATGCGATGCCCGTTGGTGGCACGCGTGCGCCACTCTACGCATGGGCGTCGGTCAGTGCGTGCCCACACGTATGTGCGCCGGCGTGAACATGCGCACAAAACACAGACACCCATGCGGTAGTCGTTGTAGTGCGCATGCGTACTGCGACACATGCGCAGTACAGTGTCTCAGGGCGCATGTGCGTTTGTCCGCGTACGGCCACCCATGCGTTGGCGAGCACGCGCCCAACGCACGAGCGTCACGCCCGCCCAAATGCGCATGTGCAATGGAAGACACATGGCAATACACTATAAATAGGCCTGCACACGTGCATCACGTTGAGGGTTGAGAAAGGAGTCACAGTTAGAGAGAGAGGGTGTCATAGATAAAGTCTGAAACAGAGACAGTGGTGGGACTACTGCACAGGAAAGAAGCACAGTGAGGGATAACAAAATCTATAGGTAGAGAGGCTGTGGTGGGAGTAGTCCAGAGGAAGGAGGGAGAGAGTCAGTCCAGGGAGTACGTCAGCGGAGAGAGGCAGTGTAAGATAGTCAGGAGCAGAGTAGATTCCTCACCTTGTGCTAAGATAATATTTCTGTTCCCTTTGTTAATGTGTCCTTTACTGTGTCCTGTACTGTAACATTCTGTAAGTCTGTATTGCATGCTGTGTATTGTTCTGTTTTGTTTAAGTGAGTGCTGTTCTGTTGAAAGGAGCATTTAAAACATACAGAGATGGAGAGAGAGAGGGAGAGAGACGGTGAGGGTGAGGGTGAGGGTGTGGAGGATGTGTCCCAACCTGTGGTGGGTGATACACCGACGCTACAGACTGCACATCCTAGGGAGGGACATGCAGGACCATCTTTTGGGCCACAGCCTGCACAATATGTCCAAACTGGGAAGAGAAAAAGGGTACCTGTGCCTGGTCCACAGCGAAAAAGAGCTCTACGCTTCAGTGATAGAGAGAACTATATCCTACTCTCGCATGTAATTGAAAACTATGACCTCTTATTTGGCAGGCTGAGCAGTCGCACAACAGTGGCCACCCGAATGGCAGTATGGGAGGAGGTGCGTGCTGCAATTGCAGAGGCAGGGGGCCCCACAAGGGATGTTGAAAGCCTCAAAAAGAGGTACTCGGATATAAAAAGAGGGGTGCGCCAGCACATGGTGGCTGAAAGACAACATGCGCATGGCACAGGTGGTGGGGGCCCTTTTATCCCATCACTCACACCATTGGAACAAGAGCTGGCAACACGTTTGGGCCACATCTATCTCCGTGGACTGCCGGAGGCCCTTGACACGGCACATCCTGACGCAGGTATGTATAGTAATTGCCAGGTTCACAATGTCCCTTCAGTACACATCATTCAGCTGCACAGACACTCCCATACCTGTGACCCAATCCACACCATGTTTAAAAAGTGGTGTCACATGTGTGTTATGGCCATGCACAAACTGTGTTGTTGCCATGCCCTGTCACAATATTACATATGTGTCCCTCGAAAACAGCAACCTCCCCATCTGTTTCCAAAACTACACACAACAATTCCTATCCAACCTGCACATCTGTGATTGCAAAGCACCATATGATTTTGTGGCACACTAATCAGGTAACGTGTGTGTGACATACTATTTGCACAGTGCTACATGTGCTTCTCAGTGGGCCACAGGTGCTGGCTACATGGGATCCACGGCACAATGGGTCACAGCCAAACATATCCAACAATGAGCATATAGTATGTCTAGAGACAATATTTCAAATGCATAATTAAACATAAACAGGCAATGTATGGTCCAAACAAGTGTAAGGGTGATGTATTCTCACACATGTGTGGACATATGTTGTACAGATAGGGGGAGGGATGTGATGGGGGACACATGTGGCATGGCACTCCAAATATACACATGGAAAATATGCAACATGTGCATGGCCACACGACACACATGTGCCCCAGAAACAGCTGAATGACGTAGACAAACATGTATGGGAGGGTGTCATGGGTCGGGTACGCAGCACACACGCACATACCCACCCCATCATCTCTGTGGTGTCTGTGCCACACATATATAGATATGATTATGTTGAAACATATGTGTTTTCCTTGTTATTGTTCAATATGCAGGTGACTACAGTAAAATGGGAGAGGAAGAGGAGGAGGCGGAGGAGGAGGAGGAGGAGGAGGTGGAGGAAGAGGGTGACTTTGACATCACAGTGCCAATGAGTGTGTTGGAGGATGAACCTGCTGTCTCAGGGGGCAGCACAAGTGCTGTTGATGAGCCCATAGAGCCACCTGTACCCAGTATATCACCACCCGGGGCAGCATCAAGGGAGAACATCGACGGACCCAGGCTGCAAGTAACCACCGAGAGCCCTGACCCTCAGGCGATGATGGCGGAGTTAAGGTCCCATGGCGTATCTGCACATCGCGATGCTGAAGGTGGGTGACATACGACAGTCAAAATTCCAAAATAAACACCAATAGACACTAGTTGGTTTTTGTGTGGTTAAAGTTGCAACAAAACCACCACATATATCACATGTATGGCTCATGTTGGGTGGATATAGATTCTATAAAGAATGGTGAGGGTTATAATAAATGGTGTTTACTATGAGCAAAACAGAATCACCGAAGGTCAGTTGAACACCACACAGATGCAGGCATAAAAGGAATGTTGTATAAGGGCCACCATGTTTTTGTCATGAGAAAGATCAACACTTGCCCTTGCAAAAGTCTACCTCATTGCAGACACCCAGATGTCTGGTAAACCACAGCATGACATCTAAATAATAGTGAAGAAACAAACATACCATATATATAGCAATGCAAACCCTCCTCTGTGATGTAACAGCACAAAGAACGCATTCCCCACAGTCTGCATCTGCAGGTGTCAAATTACATAGCATATGGAGAGAGGTGCGAAAATATGTCAGGTCAACCATAGATACGGATCTACAGAGGGGTCTCAAACGTACAGTATGAACCTGATGGCTTGTTTGGAGAGAACATTCCTCAATTTCCTCTGTACAGAAAGACATAACATAGACTGTAATCCAGACAGAAAAGGAAAACACCATGTCCCCTTACTGTAAGGCCAACAATCCCTCAACAGATTGCATAGGCTGTGAGCATGTGTGTCCCAGTTAAATTGTGGGCCCATGTCCCCATACCGTGTGATGGTCCCCAGTATCATACGTGTCATACCTGCAATATGTGTTGTATGCAACCATACAGTAATGAGTATGACGCATGTCTATTTCTCAACAAATGGTTAAACAAGGACCAAATCCGTGAACAATTACTGTGCTGCAAAATAAACCTAAACACATTATGACTAACTACAACATTAGCTTGCCATGTTGAGACCATATCATACACCACGTATCCACACAACATTACCAGAATTGGCACATCACCCCACCCCTCCTTTCCGAATGCAAACATTAGAGCATTACACAAAGACCTCACATAACATACTGGTGTATGATAGCAATTGTCAAGCCCAATGAGAAATAACATAAACTGAAGACCTCATCTCCTTTACAAAATAACCAGATACATCATCATAGTGCAAGAAACAAATGAAATACATTAACTAGTCGAGAATGTGTTATTGGAGACACAAAAGGCAACAAGGGAATTTGACACAACACTGTATAGGTACTGGCCAGTGGGTAGATAGAGATATCTGACCAATCTGTACTGTCATACCTACATTATCCCTTACAGCAGGGAACAAAAAAAACATACTGAAGCTCAGCCTGAAAGTAACCATATGCAAGGTCAAATGATAAAGTGGAAAACATAATGTTGTTCTAGTTGTTATGACTGTTTTCCATGTCCTAATTGCTGCATCCACGTTCACAATGCCTGTGCAAGAGTTCTGCTCACTCACCATAGTCTGATGTTTATGTGTCCAGACAGCTCTATTGTACTGTTTTATCCACTCTACATTGTCACATTTGCTTTAACATAACCATTTATTCCGTGTAGTAGGTCTCTGACATCCCACACTATCAATGACGTAGTCAGCATGCCAATGTCTATCCTCAACTACACTCACATAAGCAGCTATGTTCATAAGGTATCACCCACTCCCACAAAACACGTAAATGCTTCACGGGATTAACGTCTGTCAGCACCATCACATTCTAGTCATTCCCCAACATCAGCTCACGTACATTTTGTACACCACCAAGCATACATATCAGTGTAGTCCTTGCACCAGGCAATTCCAAGGAACCAAGCACATGCTGATAAATGGTGTACAAAGTCCCCCACATCCATCCCTCATACTGACAATTGTAAACCATCAGACCATACATTGTCCATGTCATAAAACAATCATTAGGGCAGGCAAACCTGATTTGCCGTCACACAGTCTTACACAAATATATGGCACTCCACATGAGGCTACATTCCAGTACAACATCCTCATGGAGAATAGCAAATTCCATTAAAACACCTAACCACACAGTTCCTGTCGTAACCATGCCCCAACAGCTCATTGTGCATCTCTATGCGCTACATATAGCAAAAAACCTGGACCCATACATGACCTGTGCAGATCATTCCCCAAACACACACCTCCGGGTACAAACAATTCTGCTTCTGGCCATCTGAGGTGTTTATGGCTGCCTGCATTGCTGCACCTGACCTAAATATGGATATGAGATGACTGTCCTTGCCCAATTCTGTTGCCAACGGTTCAGTAGTATGTGGGTGTGTAATGCAGAAAGCTATTTGTATGGGACTGTTGTGTTGTCCTCCCACATTCCTCTTCCTGTATAGTGTTTCTCTGTGTTTTTCTATTTCTAGTTATTGGTAGTACACTGCGGATATATGTGTTATAACCCCTAACCATGTTCCCATATGACTCAGCACTATACACATTAGCATTAGTGTGGTATGTTTTATGACATGTTGCTTTATGAAGGTGTTTTCGTGGAGAGGTAGTTCATTGGCCCCACCCTGTTGTCCCATTCACAGCCAATCGCAACGTGTTCTGGATCGGATTCGCTGTGGCTGTGGAGCGGAACACCAGGGATGTTTTGTGCCTGCTGCGCTACTTATAAACGGACATTACATGAGGGGGTCCGTAGCCATGCCACTAACTCGCATGTGTGAGGGCCTCTTGAGGGGCATACGTTGATGTTCTGATTCCCGAAGCTGCACCTGTCACCACCAATGTATCCGGAGGGAGGATATAGCCTTGCCAGGGAGAGGGGCCCGACGTGGCACAGGCGGTCGTGGGCCGACCATCGCCGTCAAGTAACCTAATGATAATATAGAAATGTACAGCACGAAACCAAAGGTTTCTCCTCTGGTTGCACTGTTCAAGTTTTTAGCACCTATGTACATAGTATATTCCCTTTTTATTGCGGCTTGGTTTGGGTTATATGTGAAAGTAAGACATAATGTGATTAGTATGTTGTGTGTAATGTGTTATGTAATTGGCTTGGGGGGATCTTTGATATGTTCTTCTTACAACACATTGTTTGTAACAATAGTTTTATAATGAGAGAATTGCTGTGATAATAAACAGCTGTCCCAAAAATCGATACATTGTCTCTTTCCAAATGAGTGGTCCCCATTTGGTCCCAAGTGTATCTCCTGAGGGAGGGGGGTGGGAGGACCATAGGATCTGCCACCATGTCCACTGCATAAGCTACTTTTGCCACCACACTATTACTATTTCCATGATCCACACATATGTGATGTTTCACTAGCACAATGTGTCACCAAAAACAAGGCCCTCTGCGCCTGGCAGCGGCACAGTGTGCACAGACATCCATGTACGACATGGGTGTGGAACCGTGATACTGTGGATCCGCAGAACCGTCAGGTGTCCTGAGCATATCCCTAATGTATATGCCTGGCGATATTATATCTCACCATTACAATTATCATGACCACCTACTACTGGTTTTTGTGTCCCTCCAAGAACTGGATTTTCTGAGAGCGCTGGCCTTACACCTCTGTCATGTACGATTTATTTTGGGCTGGGGTGCAGATGTCCACAGACATCGGATGGTTTATTTTGGAATGCGTAAACATTGCTGTTCCCTGTTTCTCACCAGCAGTAACCGCGGGTGGTGGCCCTGGCAATATGTTGGTGGTGGGGAGAGGTGAGGAGGAATATGACATCACTCTAGGTAACATGTGTGGATGTCTGGGACATCTGCGCCTTGTCCCACTCACTTCCAAAATGGCAGAGGTGTAATCCAGGTCTCTCAAAAGCGAGACCCTGGAGGGCCGAAACGTCAGTCACGCTGACAGGATATCTCCAATTCATATATATCTCTGCCCAACACTCATTAGGAATATTTCCAACACCTGACTGCCCCTGCGGCTCTACAGAACCACGGTCCACCACCCTTGATGTGGGACACAGGGGGTACTGTGGTATAAAATGGGCCCTGTTTATGTTTCCAATTACACATCACCATCTGCAAACCCGTCCGTCATACAGGACACATTGGTGCTCATTATGTGTGACCTGTGACTGTTGCGCCCTCACCTATATAAGTGGTTCACATGCCACCCCAACCCACCATAAGGGATGCATGTTACAGAGGCAGACATTGTGTAGCAACCGCATATTGTTGCCGGCTCATATATGTGAGAAACATGTGGGGGTCATGATATATGGAATCCCTGTGGCAAAGTAACGTCCGTGGGGCAACGCCCACTACATGGTAACATGTACATGCAGCACCCTGCTACATCACACAACCTACACACATGATTTTTCCGACACAACTGCATGTGGTGCCAATTGAGGTATCACAAGAGCACACTGCATGTTTTACCTACCCGTCAGGAATGTATGTGGCTGCACACATATGGGGGGGGGGGGGGGGCTAATGCTGGCATCTATAGGCATATGGCTACGTGAGACACGTGACCATTACAGGGGGTTCAGAAAAAATACTGTTAATATGTACACCACCAAAACTAAAACTACTATACATATCTAGGGTAGGGGGGGAAAAATGCCATACCCATCCCACCCACCAAATCAAAACCCTCCCCACCCCCCCACCCCCGCACACCACACAACCCGCAATAACCCACACTCCCACACACTTAACCAACCCCTAACCCCCACATGAACCCCCACCCTACCTCAGCCTGGCCCCGTGATGGCGGACAGCGGCAGCACAGGGCACATGGTGTGGAAGGGCACAGCACCATCAATGATGCCTGTGACGCCCTTCAAGGGGGTGGCTGCTGACATGGCCGATGCTCAAGTGTCAGCAAACCACCCTCAAAATCCATGGCTCCCCGCCATCCATTCCTGCAGGTGGCACCACCAACCGGTGCACCCAGCTGCCTCCGCTGCTCTACCAGTGCCTATCCCAGAGCCTAAACACACAGATGTACAACACATCTGCCACCAACACCACCACCATTGTTCCTGGTGTTTGTGTGGTGGCATCTGCATGCACTGTTGTGGGGGCCCCTGGATGTTGGAGCCACCTGCCCTTGATGGCGGGAGCCAACAGTGCACCTGTGCTGCACTGTCCCTCTATGGTCACTCTCCTCAGACACACCCCTGTGGGCCCCCCACTCTTCCCCAACAAACATCGTCTTCTTTTTCTTCCCCCCTGACTCCTCCCCACCACCCCCCACCACCTCCCCCCACCCACATCACCTGGCGCCCTCACCCCCCCTTGTGACCCTGGCACCCACACCTTCCGTCCCAGCATCCCCCATTGACCCCCTCCGCTGTGTCGTCTGCATGACCCTCTGCCTCCTCCCCACTGGTGTCCAGGACTACCACCTCCACGGCAGCGCGGGAGGTGGGCCTTCGGAGGGCATAGGCAGAGGTACGGGGGTCTTCGTCCCTGTCATCATGATCTGTGGAAGATGACAGTCATCAGCACACGTAGATGTGTGTGACACATCACATGTACCCATGCAGGTACCATGCACACTGATGGGCCACTGTGACCTCTGATGGTGGGCAGCCATGTCATCAATACGCACCATCACCATGTGATGATTCAGCATTTCCTCACGCGCTCAAGGTATGCGCCATGGTGCAGGCGCAGCTCCCTCCCTTTCTTTCGCAGATCCTCGACCTGTGTGTGTGAGAAAATATGGGTGGGAGCATGAGTGAGCACTTACGTCTGGTGGGTGGGCAACAGAAACATAGAACAGTGTGTCCTGGGTCTGGACACTTCAGCTACCCTGATGTGTTTCATGTATACATAGTTCAACACCTGTCACAGGGGATCATCATGGGCCATGGAATGTGTTATCACATGTGGACAACACCATTACCAACTGAGCCTACTCACCATGTTGGTCATCGTCACATATGTCAGTCTCTGGAGCCCTGCCATGGTGCTTGCGTGATGCTACTTGCTGTCCAATATTTGCATCTCTTGTTGTGTATGTTTTTGCACACCAGGAGCGGGTGAAGGGATACATTGGAGCAGTTGTTGAATGCGACAGAACCCAAGGTGGACAGGGATGTTTGTTAATTTGTGCATCCTGCTGTGTCTGGCGACCACCTGTTACAGGCAATGAACTATGCTATCAGCAGCTAACACCATGGCTAAGTCACACATGTGGGAAACAGTGGGATGAGGAGGGCAGGAAAGTGTTACAAAACTGATAATGTGCTGTTGAGGGTCTGTACCTCCACACATTTTGGCTGGCAATCCTGTGTGAGAGAAAGGTTGGTGTGTAGTATGAATGGGGTATGTTTGGACTAGCAGCCAAAACAAACATACAACAACTGCAGGTGCCCTTATCTGAGCTTACCGTGCCCATTGCGGCTGGCCTATATCTTGTGGAAATGGCACTATGACCTATGACCTGTATGCTGACAGCAGGTGTATTTTGATAAACCATGGACAGAAACCAAACAAACACACTACGCAATTGCCAACTGTGCTCATGGTGCTGCTTGTGTCTTTGGTGTCCAACCACAAGAGGTGACTGTAGCTTTCCTACAACATCAGTTCTGTTCACCTGCTACAAGGTAATGGATTTGTAGGAGGTGTGAGGATGGGTAACCTAACTATGCATAAAGTGAGGGGACTATGGCTCTGTTACAGACTTTGGGATTTTCTTTGCCTAGGTCTTTGAGATTTTGTAACTATACACAAATCAACATGTGCACATAGATTTTCATCGTGATACATCAGAGACATGTGTTATGAGATAGTTACCTCTCAGTCTCTGTGAGATGTGCATCTTACCTGTCATAAACTACCCCAAAATGTGACTGCTATACCCACCACTGCAATGTGGCGTACGGCCCCATGGGGGTTGCGTGTTGTGCCACACATCATCAGCTGCATATCCCATTGCAGTGGGATCATAGACAAGTGACCTTTACACAGGTCATAGGACTTCTGGAGATAGGGAGAATGTATTGAACTGGTTAGGCACACACAACCATATCACCAGGTGCGTGATAGACCACTGTGATGGCCTCAATTAACTCCTGGGAAAGGGAATCTCTATTAAACTCTTTATTCACACACAACCATATCAACAGGGTACGTGATAGCCGACTGTGATGGCCTCACATAACTCCTGGGGAAAGGGAGGATCTCTTACACTCTTTATGCACACACAACCATATCTCCAGGATGAGTGAAAGGCCACTGGGATGGCCTTTCAGGGCTCCTGGAACTAGGGGAGATGTTTTAAACTGTTTGAGCACACAGAACCATAGCTCCAGGATACATGAAAGGCCACTGGGATGGCCTTTCAGGACTCCTGGACCTAGGGGAGATATTCTAAACTGTTTCAGCACAGACACCATAGCTCCAGGATACATGGAAGGGCCACTGGGATGGCCTTTCAGGACTCCTGGGACTAGGGGTGATGTTTTAAACTGTTTCAGCACACAGAACCATAGCTCCAGGATACATGAAGAGGAACACAGCCCACTGGGATGGCCTTTCAGACTACTTGGAACTAGGGGAGATATTTTAAACTGTTGAGCACATCATCCACAAGCTCCAGGAATACATGAAAAGGCCACTGGGATGGCCTTTCAGGACTCATGGGAACTATGGAGATATTTTTAACAAAACTGTTTGAGCACACATTCACCATAGCTCCAGGGATACATGAAAGGCCAACCTGGGATGGCCTTTTCAGGGACTTCCTGGAACTAGGGGAGATATTTTGAGAAAACTGGTTTTGAGCACACATCACCATAGCTCCAGGATACATGAAAGGCCACTGGGATGGCCTTGTCAGGACTCCTGGAACTAGGGAGAGATTATTTAAACTGTTTTGAGCACACATCACCATAGCTCCAGGATACATGAAAGGCACACTGGGATGGCCTTTCAGGACTCCTGGAACTAGGGAGGGATATTATTAAACTGTTTGAGCACACATTCACCATGATCTCCAGGAGACATGAAAGGCCCACTGGGATGGCCTTTCAGGACTCCTGGAACTAGGGGAGATATTTTAAACTGTTTTGAGCACGGACATCACCATAGCTCCAGGATACATGAAAGGCCACTGGGATGGCCTTTACAGCGACTCCTGGAACTAGGGGAGATATTTTAAACTGTTTGAGCACACATCACCATAGCGCCAGGATACATGAAAGGGCCACTGGGGCATGGCGCTTTCAAGGACTTCCTGGAACTAGGGAAGAGGTACTAATGCACTGTTTTGAGCACACAGGAACCATAGGCTCCAGGATACGATGAAAGGCCACTGGATGTTGGCCCTTTCAGGACTCCTTGAACTAGGGGGGGTTGATGTTTTTTAAAACTGTTGTCAGCACACAGAACCATATCTCCAGGATACATGAAAGGCCACTGGGATGGCCTTTCAGGACTCCTGGAAAACTAGGGGGAGATATTTTAAACACTGTTTGAGCACACATCACCATAGCTCCAGGATACATGAAAGGCCAACTGGGATGGCCTTTCAGGACTCCTGGAACTAGGGAAGATGTAATGAAACTGTTTGAGCACACAGAACCATTAGCTACCAGGATACATGGAAAGGCCACTGGGATGGCCTTTCCAGGACCCCTTGAAAATAGGGTTAGATGTAATGAACTGTTTCAGCACACTTAACCAATATCGACAGGGATACATGACAGGCCACTGTGATGGATTTTACAGCATCCCCTGGGGATAGGGATATTGTTGTTTTGTACTTGGACAGCACCAGGACCAATATCTCCACCATGATGACAGGGGAGCCATGTGTGAATGGCCTCGTCTAGTCCCCTGGTGGATAGGGTGTATGTATTACGTGCTTTGAGGCACACGACAAACCGTATATCCAGGGTGGACTGATAGACCACTGTGGTGAGCTCTCTCCGAGGACCACTGGGGATAGGGGGGCATCATTGCACAACATTGGCAAAAAAACAACCAGATCACCTGGGTGGTGATTGACATATACCCAAATTTTTTTTTAATGCTTTTGCTGTCACATAGCCCCTTTCTGTGGCACGGAAAGGTTATTTTCCCTTTTTCTGCAGCTACACATTTCATCACCATATTCATATGAATGTGGATTTGGATAATAATTAAGCTGATATATTGGTTTGGCTTTCTTACAGTATGTGTTGGCACGGTCCACAGCAGCAAAATGCCAGGTAATAGGGCTAGCATCATGACCTGTTGTGACCATATCACATCACCACCTGGGTACAGGTCAAACCTGTCACATATTATACAGAAGACAATATTGGGATGTATGCTTCAGCTTGCCAGCACATTACTGACACAAAAAAAACCCAATAAAAGAAATACCTGACCCCAACAGACATGAGGATCTTGCAATGCACACAGCCTCTAGATATCTATGTCTATTTCTAATGACCTGTCCCCATCCACTTACCCTCCCTTGGGAAGTCAGCTTCTCTATTGAAGCGTCTCTGTAGCCGTTCCCAGGCCCTGCTGACCTTTCTGCTGTTCCCTGTACCTGTTTTGGCCCGGGAGAACAGCTTCTTCCTGCCTCGTTGGCAATCAGGCGAGGAACCGGGTGCGGAGCTCCCGAGTGAGTGAATGCAGGCTTTCTTGTTCTGGACCGCCATTTTTGAGATATTTATCACCTGATTGCCACGAATGCGTCATTGACGCGCATGCGCCCCCGCAAATGACCACCACATTTCCAATGTTTTACGTGCAACTGTGCCCCGCAAGTGGCGCAGTTTAGCGGACGTTATGACGTCCCAAAACCTGCGCCCCAGAGATGGGCGCACCTTGGCGGACGTAACACGTCTCATTGCGCTCCGCATCTGCTGCATGTTTATAAAATATTTCGTCCCACAGCGTCCCGCAACTGGCGCAATTTATACACATATGACGTTCAACTTCCGCCCCGCACATTGTTTTGCGGAACGAGTTGCGCACATGACTGCGCACAAACAACTGCACATATGACACAGTGCTGTGTGGTCTCTTATATAAAACACATAACTATTTGCATGACCATCATGGTGTTGACACATTGGGACTTGAACTTATCATCAGCTTGCCACACTGGTTCTTAGGCATTTGTTTGATGATTGATGTGCTAACGCCTTTACACAAATTGCACTGACTGCCAACTACAACTGCTACTTACTTCAACAAGGTGTGTTTTGAGGGACCATCACGATTGGCCTATCGGCACCCTGGATCATGGGGATTAGGTGTCGCAATAGATGAGTATTCACGCTCCATCTCAATGTCAACCCATACAATTTAATGTATGTTGATGGCATGGGGGGGGGGGGGTTTTCCAATCCTGCACATGCTACATCCACATTAGGTTGCAGGATAGCACACATATTGAGCTTATGAGATTTGCCATGCGATGGAAATGGAATGTAGATAGATGTTAGGTGGATGTGCTGACCATACAGAGGAGTGGCTGGGGTGTGCGACACAACTTCAGGTCATACCTACCTATGTTACCAGACGTCGTGTTTGCCTTCACACCATCAGCCTAATCTATATAGACTTGCTGGTCACATTACTATCTTACTATCAACCAGTGGTTTTTTTGTGGCCTTTGCGGTTTTGGGATTTGTTTTTTGCATGAAACAACACTGTGGACATTGCAATAACCTAGTGTGGCACATCAGGGTTACACTATGAGTCACTTCAGAGAGGACAATATGAGGTTGCAGTGTCCACAACAGCACCTTCTAATGTTCAAATAAACCAACCTTGTAAGGTAATTTGAGGGACCTTCATGCTACAGCCATTGAGGGTGTTGTTGGTGGCACCCACAAAAAAAATGACATTACCAAAGGGCGGAAGAGGCCTCAGAGAGCCATATTAGATTAGACCACTGTAGAATCAGGGGCAATACCTATGTCTGTACCACGTTGTGACATCACAGGGGGCGAAACCTCCATAGCTCTGTGTATGAGCAGACACTCCTCCTTTGGAACCCCTAGGCCAGTCTGCTTGATCAGTATAGCCCTAATTAATATGCAATGAGGATCTATAGGCCATCAGAGCTACCCTGGCAACCTCACAGATTTTGTGGCCCTACAGGTCTGTATTTTTAGAACCCTGCTGTCTTACACCTCTGTTCATTTAGTGTGTGTGACTGTACAAAGTGCAGATGGTCAGTGACATGAAAAGCATTATATACTCACTGTGACATACTTCCTCATTCTCATAGCCCACCATGCAGTTCTATCCATCCTATAAGATGTTGGTGGTGGTGAGAGGCAGAGACGCATGTTACACAGTTTATGTGAAACATTTTGATGTCTGGAACATCAGCACCCGGCACACTTTACAAACGTTCAATGACAGAGATGTTTTGTCAGGGTTGTTGATGGACGAGCCCTGGAGGGCCACACTATCCACTCCGTTTGGCAAGACATCTGTAATGCATCTATATCCCTCATGCAATCTTCATTTGTACTAACCTAAACACATGTCATGGCTAGACTTTCACGGAGGACTGCGTCAGAACCACTGCCATAGCTGCTAACAACACCCCTGGCTGGCTACAGTTTGAGTATGGGCCAACACATGACCTTTTTTGCTTTCTTTACACCACGATAGACTTCAATCACACATACCCCTGATTGCCATAATGCCACATGTAAATAAGCAGTATACAAATATAAGCACTATGGTTTATTGCAGCCACTGAAACACCTACGTATGTACATGAGGTTTATGAGCCGTGTAGGTTAATGACACAGAGTTAGTCTTGGACATCACATTGTGCGGCTCCTGTTGCTCACCCTGAATGTGAATGAGCGGGAGAACCCAGAACCATGACCACAGACACCCTGGCTCAGCTAAGATAGCCTGTATGGTGTGAGTCCACCATCAGTCGCAGTTGTCTGAATGAGTAGCACTTTGGTGATGCACATACACTTACACTTCTGTGCATCTGTTATTTCCCTGTGATGGGTAGCCCTTTACGCAATTTGCTGCAACCACATCAGTCATATTCCTGTGTGGTGGCCATTGTTCCTCGCCACATTAGTTATGGGACGGGGAGAAAGAAAGTGTGTTAGACAGACGGATTATGTGACACAACACCCAAACGTAACATTCAGAATCATCACGGCAATGGTGCTGCTGGTGGGAAGTGATAACCTATGTCCAGACAAGAGGAGGAAAATACACCGTACAGCATGGGGCCTGTATTTCTGTGACCATCAAATAGGTGACAGCAGGACAGATGGCATGCCTGGACATGCTCAGCAGCCCACCACCACTATCTGAACATTGTCACCAGTTGAGATGGTCAAACAAAGAATTTATTTGATGGTTCTCAGAGGCATACACCCCTTCAAAGTGTGGCACCCGTACACATACTAGGTTGCAAGCAGTCTGATAGCTTATCCATACTGCATAATACTGGTTTAGTGACCAATGTGTGAAACCCAAAACTGGGACGTCCTGCACACTCACCGAGCAGTTAACGTTCGTGATTGGGCTCCAAAAGGAACACACCATAGTATATCACTTGAAAAAGATGTTGTTGCCACTACAGCTGACCTAGCCATGCTATGGTAAATACGCAGGGTCAGGGTGAGAAGGACCTTCCAGGAGGACAGGCTTGGGCTACCTTGTCCATGCTACTGATGACCACACACGCCAATTTCACTTACAATGCACTACGTTCTACGTCCATCATGCATCCTGCCGAGACCAGCCTGTCGGGGGGTATGACCACAATACCTAGCACCTCATTATGCACAATGGCAAGCTAAAACACTGCACACAGTACCAACATTGTGCGCGGAGGTAGGGTAAGGTGGTGCATACATTCACACACTGGAGGTTACAGACACACAATCCCACAGCCTATTGCCATACACCTGTGCTACTATCGATAGTTTTTCCAGTCGATGCCACATCCAGCAGTCGTCGGACACAGTGCATGCATGGGTAGGCTATTGAACTAGTGATACTGAACACCCCCATGGTGGGGCAACAGCGTCAAACACAAGAACTGAGACACACTCCACATACATCCAGACATATTGGTGTGATACCCCATAAATAACCATATTGTGGTGTACGTAGACAAGGATATCTGCCACTGATCAGATCAAAATGTGGCTATATGTGTGGTGTATTTCAAGGTTTATGGTGGACAGTGCTACAGTGCGCACATACTAGGTTTATGATATGGACGCAACGCACACTATCATGAATGTCCAATGGGCTTTGGGGTCCTGCAAGCCTGTTGTGTCTGGTCATTTCGCCCTCCTGTTGATAGGTAATCTCTGGCCACAGGTCCCCAACTCCAGTCCTGTTGTAACAGACACTGCTACACCAGTTTCACAAATGTGCGTCAGATATATGCATGAGACTATCTGTTACCCTGGACCGGCACATGCAGAGGAACAGAGAACATCTTGATTTAAGACATCATAACATGTGAATAAATTGTGGCCCTCCAGGACTGCATTTTAGGGAAAATCTGATCTATGTGATGCACATTTCTATCTTATATGGCCACCTTGAGAGCCAATATACATGGTACTGGCCCTGTTTTTTTTCATTTTCCCCACTACAGGTGGTTTGTTTTTTGAGAAAAAATTAGGGGACTGTGACAATTGCGGGGATTGGTTCGGCAGA